>CM058237.1:82523777-83105116 GCA_030180135.1 Orychophragmus violaceus
AGAGGTAAATCTTAAATGTTAAAAAATAACAGAATTTTGGCTTTTCGGCACCTCAGACTCCTAAACTTTTAATTTTCCCGCAAAAAAACAATTAGTTCTACGTAAGATAGTAGTTGTACAGAAAGTTCAAATAGTTCTACTTTGGGTGTTTACCAATTAAATTAGTATAACATATGCCAAAAATTTAATTTTCTAGTTTTACAGTTTATTTTGTTGTTTCAACATGTAATTAAGATTGTACTATGCATTAATATATTTGAAATGTAGATTTCGGTAACTTTTCCTTCCTAAGTTGGTGTGTCAAATAGAAAGTGTTCCTAGAAGTACAAGGAATGTATTGTCCATATTATTTCATAGCGACACAAATTTTCCGAAATTTGCTTACTTACATTATTGTTACGTAGTTTTAATAACACAAACGATTTTATATGGTTTTTTTAGTTTAGGTTGTCAACATTACTCTTAATTCCAAATCAACTCATTTCGGTAATACGCAGTTATACTAGTAGTACACAGTTTTACGTAATAAAAGAACTAATATAACGGAAACCAGCTTGACTTAGTTTTTTTACATAACAAAAAATCTAAAAGTCAAACTAAAGCTAGAAGTGGTCGCCAAATACCATCCACGATAGTGTTCTTGGCCGCCTTTTATTTTGTGTTCTCGTCCTTTTCCCCCGCCCCCCTTCTCCGGCCGCAGGAAACCTTAGTACTTTATTTCGACCCTTCTTTATGATGCGATCCCGAGGTAAGATCTGCTTCTCTTTGATGTAATCCGGGATATTCCATGTAGACATATCTGGTACTACATAAATCGACCTGCAATATGCCAATGTCCACAACTCCATCCAATAATATTTTGAGGATAACTAATGTAACTCTATTTCGGTAACAAGCATACGACCACCAGCTCAATCGGCTTTGGCTTTGCTGAATATGTGGTAGCCGGCTAGTACGTGGATACATGGATACTTCTAAATATCCCAGAACCTGCAACTGAAGCTTTTCGAAACCAAATTAACCAAATAAAGCATTTCATCCTCACCGTCGACTTCGTATTCAAGCGTGTAATTGTTTACCTCCCTCACAGTTAACTTCTTAGCTTTAGGCCAGTTAACGTGCACGAATATCTCAACGAGAGGCACCAGTTTGTTCTCAGCCGTTCCTGATATATCCTCTTTCCTATGCTCATTAAACCAAACATAAAATTGTCTCACGATAGTGTCGAGCAGGGGTATTAAGGAGTACCTCCTCGCTTCCCTAAAGGTTTTGTTCATAGATTACACAGAGTTGCTTGTGTCTAGATTGTATCTGTCAACTGGTGAAAAAACTCTTGCCCATGTTGCTTTATTGGTGGTTTCCTCCACATATTTGTAGGCGGAAGGAAATCTCACCTTAAACGACTCGTAACGACTGTTGAACTGATCCATTGTGTTAGCCTTACCGCACTCCTGGAATCTAAATGCGCATACGGATTTGTTTCCGCTACCATCATGACCTTTTACATTTTGAGACAAACCTTGATGAGATCCTGGATATACATTAGCTGCGGCGTTGATGAGGCTTGCATTTCTGTCACTCACAAATACCAATCCGGGAGAGTCGGGTACAACGGTTTTCAACTGCTCCAAAAACCAGCCCCAACTAGCATTATTCTCACCGTCTAATACACCGAACAATATGGGATAGATGTGACGATTAGGATCATGAGCTATGGCGAAGACTAGTACACCACCATATCCGTTCTTTAGAAAAGTTGCATCCACCATTATCACTTTCCTCATGCACTGAACCCTTCAATACTTACTCCCAATTATATGAATAAGTACCTCAATTTTCCCGCCTCAACCAATTATACATTCGTTATTGTCCTAGGAATGACCTGCTCCAACATGAATCCTATAGCTATCTTCTGCACTACCACGCATATCACGGATTGCTTTAATTTTACCTCGTAACGCTGTGGCGTATGATATATCAACACCACATTTTCTCTTTGACAAGATCAATGATGATTTTAGGAACATGAGTTTCGTATTTCCCAGGATATTCATCATTCAAAAGATCTGCAACTAGTTGCGATGAGCCTCTCCTATTATCCCTGCTAGTAGTCCGGTTGCATGTGTGCATCTTCCTGTACGTTCTAATAGAGAAAATATCTGTGTTTGGAATCCTTGCTTCTCGTAAACCCCATTTACAGCTTGGTAGAGCACATTTAGCCACCCATCGCCATTTATCAGAATGTGTTATAATATAAGCAAATCAGTTCTCAAATGCGAATTTATCTACCAACTCTACAATTACCTTCTTAGTTGGAAATTCTTGATGCACACACCAACCCAAACCATCTTCCCATGGCTGCACAAACTGACTAGCTTCAACAGAAGGTGGTTCCTCAACATATATATCACGAATATCCAATGGATCAATATCGTTACCCTTTTGAGTCTTACATTCATCACACATATCTGATGGATCAATATCGTTACCCTTTTGAGTTTTATATTCTTCACGTAATGTAAAATCATCGTTCTCTATTACCTCCTTTTGTTGATTTTTTTGTCCTTTCTCTTCATACAACGTAATGGCCTTGGGTCCTATTTCTACGATTTCATCATCAGTTCGATGCAACTCGTCATAGTTCATACCAAAAGAACTTTTCCCCACTCTCGACTGTGGCTCGGGCAGTTTCGATGTAGTCAACACCTCCACAAACAAAATACATTTACGGTTCTCTTTATCAACAGACGACAGATAAACAACCAGATCCTTCTCATCACGAATAGTCCACTGTTCCTCACATTCAACCAGCAGAGGAATGTAACTCAAATGCAATTTAACATTAATTTCATCTAAACAAAGCTTCTTGTATATCCTAGCTTCTACCAACGACATTGTTATCTCCTCCACTGATGTCTTCAACATTATACTATACATGCGATCTTGTAATTTAAAATGTATGCTTACGTTCCTGCTCATTCTGTCCTGTTAAACAAATATTAATAATTCATGATTTACAGTAATACCAGTTTTACTAGTGACCAATTCAATCCATAAATTCATCAATTTCCTATCAATCCCTTAACCCCAAATTTAGCTCAAATGTACCTGGATTTTCGACCTCAATGCAGCTCAGGCGATATGAAGGCGATCCAGGAAACGGCGACGGTGGAGGGTACGGCGACAGCGGAGGGTATGGGGGACTGCATCGGAGCTGATTTCGATTCTGTTTCTCATGGGTTCGTACCCGTCGCGTTTTTCGTTTTTTAATATAGAATTTTCTGTTTTTTATTTTATTTTTAAACTAATTATAATTTTATATATATATCTATATATATATATATTTCTAATAACAAATAATAACAAATGAGTTATTATTATATATTTTATTAAGGGTAATTTGGTTAATGCACATATCATTTTTTCTTTACTTTCTGAATATTTATATTTCTGTAAGGGTATTTTCGTCTAACAACATTTCATTAGAAGGAGAGGGGTATGAGAGATTAAAAAGGGGTAACCAGAATTTCCATTTCTCTCATAAGGGTATATCAGACGATTTCTCGAGAACAATGCTGTCGGGAAAATGAAGTTGGAGAAATAAATGGTTATTGGAGTCAACTGCTGCAAAAAGAGTCAACAAAGTAACCTTTTTTTTTGGGCTAAAACATTTCATTCGGTAGAATTTAAGATGGGCTGGCTTGAAAAGCCTTAAAGCATGCTTTGATACAACATCTGCAATATAGTTTTTGTCTCTAGAGATATGCAGAAAGTAAATAGACAGAATTTGGTTGGTAAGAGCATTCATATTAGCGAGGATATCATAGAGATCTGAAAGTTCTGAACCATTTATGAGTGCCTGGATCAAAGTTTTTGAATCCGATTCCAACACAAGCCTTGTGAATCCATTTTCGAGTGCCGATTCCATGGCGTGGAGAAGGACCAAGCTTTCAACTATCAAAGGCGATTTTACATATGTAATGATCTTTGATTGCTTCAGATTGATGGTATATGCTTGTCTCGTAAAGATCCACCCTAAACCCGCAATTTTGTCCTCACTTTTCCAGGCTGCATCAGATTGATAGAGCACCGTGTCCAGGAGATATTGCGGTTTGATTTGGGTTGGACGATTGATATGAGCGATCAGCTGAGGAAACTGGGCTAGCATCCATTCTCTTGCGGAGGTAATAGCTGATATATCATGGTTTTTCTAGGTTTTCAACCATGATATAATTGTATATATTGAGTCTTTAATCTGGTTTTTCGATTCTATCGAGTCTTTTACAGGTAAGCTTGCGTTTGGAGCGAAGAGCGGAATTTTAGGACGTTTCTGGTGATTTATGCAACGAGCTGAAGTTGGTTTCTCGACCACGGTGTGATGTCAACCGACACTCACCTAGTGTCGGTCGACACTGAGCGCGACAAAGACTTATGCGCTAGTTGAAGACATCTTTTGAAGAATTGCAAAGTTGCCGAGAAGTTTCCCTAATTCTAATTTAGCCCCAAAATGTGTTTAGTGGTTTTTAATTAGGTTTTTGAGAAGAAACTCATTATCTTGTTCTTTGTTCTTGCTTTTGTTCTAGAGACTCAGAGATTGGAGTTGGGGCTGATTCTTGCTACTTGTAACCTTTGAGAGAAGGATTTCGAACCCCTGTTTTATTCTATTCATGTGTTATTCATTTGATATCATGTCTGAGTAGTAACCTTAGTTAGATTTAGGGATTGTCGTGAGGATTTCATGCTTTGTTAGATCACTGATTGATTAGGATTCTAAATCTATCCGTTCATCACCTAAGTTTAATTTAACACTGAATTCTGGTCTGATCACCTAGGGTTTAGATCTTAGATTGTTAATTTGGCACGAGAGTGTGAGTTATAATCTGAAAGAACTTAGTGTGAGCAATTTGATTAGATGCAAAGAGATTTGGTCTAGGAAAATTGTGAACTTATGAACTTGCTAAAAATGCTTGTCTAAAACTTTAAGATTGCAAAGAGATTTGAATCATTAGGTTGCTAGACATAGATAACAGTTGCAACGAGAGTTGAATTGTTTTACATTGTGATTCTACTTCTTGAACCTGTGCTTAACTGAATCATGATAGCTAAGTGTCTACCATTGTATGATTTCCTGAGAATACCCTGAGTCTAGCGTCTTTTTCTAATCGAAACACACCTTTACCTTCTTGCATTGCTTTCTACTTTCTCATCTGATTGATTTAGCTTAGTTTGAAGACATATAGTTTATTGCGTGAATCTTGAGTCCTTGTGGATACGATACCCTCAATACTACAATAGCATTAACTGTGCACTTGCAGTAGAATAGGGAATAATCTTGACCTATAAAGTTTTTGGCGCCGTTGCCGGGGACTCATTTGAGGTCGCTAATAGATATTGCTGTAGAATTTAGTCTAAGTCGTTTTTATTTTCTTGTTTACTGATATTTTTCTCGGTCTTGCTTGTTTTGTTGCTGCAGGAATCGACAGGTAAAACCAGTGTCGACCGGCACCCCTCTAGTGTCGCTCGACATCGAGCTCGAGATCAGTCTTTGAGTTCAGTTTATGCCAAACTGTCACACCCGAAGCAACCCAAACGAAGAACTTTTAAACCTCAGACTTGAGGAGCTTTCTAGACTTGAGAGGACAAGCAAAAAGGCTCAGAGAACTTCAAGGATGATGAATAATCGTTTGATTTTGATACAAGATGGTGAAGAAATTCTGAGGGACCAACAGAAAAACCCCTACAATGCTCAGGGACAAAGAATTGATGCCCAAGGGAATGTGATCCCTGAACCTAAGCAGCCTCAAGGTGAGAGGCAGGTGGTTAATCCTGGAGCTAATCCGCAACCCAATCCTCAACCGGAGAGGACTCTTGCTGACTACAATAGGCCTGATGAGTTCTATGCCAACATGTCTTCTATTGTGGCTCCTCCTATTGAAAGGAACGAGTTCGAGCTTAAGACTGCTTACTATGCATTGGTGAGGCAACATCCTTTCCATGACCTTCCTCATGAGTAGCCAATGGATCACATTGAGAATTTTGAAGCCTTTGTCACTGGGATGAAGCACAATGGAGTTGGGTATGATTTTCTGCATCTCAAGCTTTTCCCATATTCTCTCGCTGGAGAGGCTGCAACTTGGCTTAAGCAACTTCCACCTGGGAAGTTAACCACTTGGGATGCAGTGAAGAGGGAGTTCTTAAGGCATTTCTATGATGATGATCGCTCCGATCAGCTCAGACATAGACCTTCTGACATTCACTCAGGGACCTACAGAACCTCTTAAAGCTGCTTGGGTGAGGTTTAAGATGTACCAACGAGATTGTCCTCATCATGGATTCTTTGAAGTTCAGCTGCTGGGCATTTTCTTAAGAGGTGTGGATCTCTGGTACCAGTCTGCGTTGGATGCTGCTAGCAATGCCAACTTTAACACCAAGACTCTTGAGCAAGCCAGGTATTGATTGAGAACTTGGTGAGCAGCAATAACACTAAGAATGCTGATAGGAAGAGGAAAGAGTTTGGTGGAAAAGTTGACAACTTCCAGATTGCTGAGATGAAGAATAATCTGGACACTGTTCATAGTTTGCTGACTGGGAAGAAGGCTGTCCACTTTGCTCAACAGGTTGAAGAGTTTGAACCTGAAGATGGCTGCCAAGAAGTGGATGTGAACTACATTGGTGGGTCTGGATTTCAGGGAAACAGGTTTGAAAATCAGCAAGGTAACAAATTCTACACTGGTGGTCAGAAGAGTGCTTTCACAAGCAATCAAAACTCTTCTGGTTATGGTCAGAATGCTGGTTTCCAGAAACTTTTTCAGCAGAACAACTCCTATCAGAAGACCTATGGATCATCTTCTTATCAGACTCCTCCTGTTGCTAATGCTCATGAGAGCAAGTTGGAAGCCATGATGGAGCAGATACTTGAGGGGCAGACAAAGACTACTGTGGACTTCAACAAGTAGAGGGATGCCATCTACACTGATCTTAATGGGAAGTTTGAGTCTTTGAGCACACATATGAAGCAGCTGGATACACAAGTGAACCAGATTTCAAGCTCAGTCAAAGGGAAAGAATGTCCAGAACACTCACATTAATGCTATCTCAGTTCAGATTGAAGATGAGCTGGATCAGGAGGAAAGTTTTGAGGTTGAGACTGTGGAATTCGTCGAAAACAGAGAAGAAACCGAGGCTACGGATTCAGTGTCGGTCGAGACTACCCTCAGTGTCGGTCGACATCCAGCTTTAAGAGTGTTTTCGAGTTCTCATGACGAACGAAAATCGACCAAGACCGATTTGATAGTCGACGTTGCTGAAAAACTGACGAAGGACTCAGAAGGCAGCTCGAGTGTCGACCGACACCACTTCAATGTCGATCGACACTACGGTCGTTCAGGTAATGTTTCACCGATGCTTCATGTTGCTACGAAGTCTAAGCAGGAGCTTGATGAGGCCAAACACTTGGAAGTGATGGATAGGAAGCTGAATGAGGACCCACAAGCTGATGCTTTGCCAGTTCATCCATGTCTAAGGAGATATGTGGAGAAGATGATTCCCATGGATGATGATTTGAGAGAATGGGTAGTGGTGCTCCCTAAGCAAATCAGTGATGTGCTGCATAATCAGATTCCGGAGAAGCTAGATGATTCTGGTGTCTTTGTGCTTGATTGCTCAGTTTTCAAGGACAACTTCAGGTATTCATTAAATGATCTAGGAGCTGCTGGTAACCTCATGCCGCACTATGTGGCTGAGAGATTGGGGTTGACGGACTTCAAGCAGACTAGGATCTCTCTAATCCTAGCTGGCCAATCTTAGAGGATCCCAGAAGGAGTTCTTGAGGACGTTCCTGTCAGAGTTGGAAACTACTTGATTCCAACAGACTTCGTGGTGCTGAAATATGAAAAGGAACCAAATGATCCTCTGATACTTGGTAGACTTTTCTCAGCCACAGCTGGAGCAGTGATTGATGTGAAGCACGGTCTAGTTGATCTCCACCTGGGAGATAAGCCTCTACACTTCGAGATGGATAAGCTGCGGAAGTCTACTATTGACGGCCAAACCTTTAGCATTGAGATGGAGCAAGAGGCTCAAACTAATGAGATTGCGGTTTCTGATATTGGAGAAAGGAAGATGGTGGTTTCTAACGATTCCACTCTGACATCTTCAGAGCCTGCAACTGCTCATAAGCAGAAAGCTCCAAACGTCAGGACTCCACCAAAGCAAAGGTATGCCTCTTCACAATTCAATTCCACTAACCTCATTGCTGTGAATGCAGGGAAATATCCCATTCCTTCATTCCTTGGACGATCTCATGCTGATACCGCTTACACACCGCCATGGATGAAGAGACTTTCACAAAGGCACTCACAGCCTCTGTCGAAACCTTCGGGAGTCTAATCTCCCACTGTAGGCAAGCTAACGACTAAAAACAAGCGCTGAGTGGGAGGCAACCCACTGTAGGGTCAGTTTTCTTTTATTTTTGGTCTTTAGTCTTGAGTCTTTTGATTTTTCTGGTTTTTGTGTGTTAGAATCGTGAAGAACAGGTTGCAGACAGCAGTGTCGACCGACGTTCATTAGTGTCGGTCAACACCAAATTCGAAAACACGAACATAAATCGAGCATGATCGATTAGGAGCAAATGAATGTCAACCTAAGCCATGTGTCGCTCGACACTGGCTGGGTGTCGGTCGACACTCACCGCGCCTGCAGGTAAGTTTTCTGACGTTCCAAGTTTTCGGTTGACTTATACCTTGTTCTCCCGAACCCAAGCTGCGATTGCACTGGGGACAGTGCAGTTTAAGTGTGGGGGAGGTGGTTACTGACATTGTGTTGTGTTTTCTTAGTGTCAGTCCTTGTTTTTCTTTGGTTTTCAAAATGGTTTTATTGAGTCAAAGTTGGTATGAAACTATGATTTTTCGAGGAAATTTTTCGCTGGAAAAGGAACTAAGTAAGCATTGGAGAGACCTGCAGTAGCTCTATGACTATTAGAAAACCACACACTGATCAACCAACCAAGGACACCCATATCTTCTCAGGTATTCAGAGGATCCATCACTAACTTAACCTCTAATCCTGACTGAATTTTCTCACTTAGGGGCTTGGTATCTCTGGATCGGATTTCTCTGATGTGTTTGACACAGCCTATGATCCTGTTTAAGTATGGTTCCTAATTTTCCTCTCCCTTGGAAGTAAAAAAAAAAAAGATTAAAACTGCGGATAAACTAGTAGCTTCAAAGTGGTCACGAGAGTGGTAGAGACCCCTATTACCTCCTGTGCATCCATGGAAACATATCCAAAGTTACACCCCAAATAAAAAGGGAAGAGCACTGATAGAAAAAATTAAAATGATATCCAGTGGGGAAAAATCAGTGCTAAGAGAGAAAGGGAAAAGAAAGGAACCAGAAACCGACAGTTTGGTGGTCAAGTACTGATTGAGTTGAGTCCATGTGTCCTCTGATCGATACTCCCTCTGTGAGACCGCACCTAATTTTATACAGAGGTTAGTGTGGTGAATTTGAATGCTCTGTCTAGATTGTGGAGTTTACTTGGGACAATTGCTAAGTGTGGGGGACGTACATTGTGGTCTTGATCTTTGTAGGAATATTTTCAGTGGTTTACTAAGTGATTGTGAATGCGAATGTTCCTAGGACGAAATGAGTTTCTGAGTTTTCAAACCTCTTTCTTATTGCTTTAGTTCTTTATTTGCTTGAGGGCAAGCAAGAGCTAAGTGTGGGGGAGTTGATATATCATGGTTTTTCTAGGTTTTCAACCATGATATAATTGTATATATTGAGTCTTTAACCTGGTTTTTTGAGTCTATCGATTCCTTTACAGGTAAGCTTGCGTTTGGAGCGAAGAGCGGAGTTTTGGGACGTTTCTGGTGATTTATGCAACGAGCTGAAGTTGGTGTCTCGACCACGGTGTGATGTCGACCGACACTCACCAAGTTTCGGTCGACACTGAGCGCGACAGAAGACTTATGCGCTAGTTGAAGACATCTTTTAAAGAATTGAAAAGTTGCCTAGAAGTTTTTCTAATTCTAATTTAGCCGAAAAACGTGTTTAGTGGTTTTTAATTAGGTTTTTGAGAAGAAACTCAATATCTTGTTCTTTGTTCTTGCTTTTGTTCTAGAGACTGAGAGATTTGAGTTGGGGCTGATTCTTGCTACTTGTAACCTTTGAGAGAAGAATTTCGAACCCCTATTTTATTCTATTCAGTCTTATTTTCTATTCATTCATGTGTTATTCATTTGATATTATGTCTGAGTAGTAACCTTAGTTAGATTTAGGAATTCTCGTGAGGATTTCATGCTTTGTTAGATCACTGATTGATTAGGATTCTAAATATATCCGTTCATCACCTAAGTTGAATTTAACACTGAATTCTGGTCTGATCACCTAGGGTTTAGATCTTAGATTGTTAATTTGGCACGAGAGTGTGAGTTATAATCTGAAAGAACTTAGTGTGAGCAATTTGATTAGATGCAAAGAGATTTGGTCTAGGAAAATTGTGAACTTGCTAAAAATGCTTGTCTAGAACTTTAAGATTGCAAAGAGATTTGAATCATTAGGTTGCTAGACATAGATAACAGTTGCAACGAGAGTTGAATTGTTTTACATTGTGATTCTAGTTCTGAACTTGTGCTTAACCTGAATCCTGATAGCTAAGTCTCTACCATTGTATGATTTCCTGAGAATACCCTGAGTCTAGCGTCTTTCTCTAATCGAAACACACCTTTACTTTCTTGCATTGCTTTCTACTTTCTCATCTGATTGATTTAGCTAAGTTTGAAGACATATAGTCTATTGCGTGAATCTTGAGTCCTTGTGGATACGATACCCTCAATACTACAATAGCATTAACTGTGCACATGCAGTAGAATAGGGAATAATCTTGACCTATCAAGAGCCTTGAGGCATGTTTCTTCTACTGTATGGATCTTGTTATTGAAAATACAGTTGTTTTGTGTTGTCCACAAAGTCCAACAAATCCAGGCCGCTAGAGGTGTTTCGACAATTCCAAAAGGTGGTAAAACAAAGAGGCGCTTGCATCTATTCCATCCTTCTGTAAATGATTGAACAGATTCTGTATTGGGGCAGCTTGTGAATGGCGAATCTTGCCATACCTACACTGCAAAGGAACATTGAAACAAAAGATGCACAATTTTTTCCTGTTGACCGCATCTGATGCAAGACTGCTCCATTAGAATATGTCTGGCCAAGAGGCGATCACCAACAGGCACAACACCCTTGGCAGCTTTCCATACCAACATTTTAACTTTTGGAGCCTTTTTTTAGCTTTCGTATGTTCGAAATCCAGTTCAGATTATCCGTCTCAATCTCCGGTAATATTTTATCTCTCTTTTCCTCTCAAGCTGAGTTCATGTTTTTGTAGTGTATATTCCTGATGCATGTTTTTGCCATCTCTGCTTGTCTGGAACCATGCTTTTGCTAGGCTTGATTTCTATGATTTGAGCTTCATATTGAGGTAAGAGGAATCTGATTTTCTCAATGTCCCACTCTGTATAATTTTGTTGGAAGAGAGCATCAACAATGAGGTTCTGTGCTAATTCAGGGGTTGGACCGTAGGGTGTGATTTTCTCAGACGTTGAAGGCCATGAGTCTTCCCATATTTTAACCGATTGTCCATTTCCAATATCCTAGCCAGTTTGCTTTGTCAAGAGGTCACGACCCAAAAAGATTCACCGCCACCCATGTGAGGTATTGGATGGTAGTTCACATTTCGTAAACGGGGTGTCATGACAGTATTTTCCCATAAGGACACGAGCCACCAAGCAATCCGGATTTTACAGTAGTCGCCAACTTAACTTGGCCAGCATAGCATCGTTAAAGCATAAGTCTCAGAATCCTAAGCCGCCTTTCTCTTTAGATTCAGTTAGCTTATCCCATGAGATCCAAGCCATCTTCTTTTTCTCACTTGAGGAGTCCCACCAAAACCCTGTTAAAGCTGATTGTATTCTTTTACAGAGTGAGTCCGGGAGCTTGAAGGTTGACATCACATACGATGACATAGAGGATAGGACACGTTTCAGCATTACCATTTTCCTAGCTGGATTAAGAAATCCCGTGGACCATCTTCTGGATTTGGTGGATTCTGTCAACAATGGATGTGAATAAATCCTTCTTTCTCCTGCCAAAATGCACAGGTAACCTGAGATATTTACCCACTCTGCCTTCCTTTGAGATCGATAGCCTGAGTTTCATTTGATCCTTAATCGCTTGTGGGGTTTTCTTAGAGAAAGTAACTTTTGACGTCTCTCTATTAATGTACTGGCCTGAGGCTGTTTCATAGTCTGTAAGGATCTGTTGAAGTGCTGTGACGTCCTTTATGTTTGCCTTACAGAAAAACATCGTATCGTCCGCAAAAAGCAGGTGATTTATATACGGATATTCCTTGCCACTCTTATGCCTTTTAGGGTGCCTTGTGATTGCGCATTGGAGCAGAGTCCCGAGAGGACTTCGCTGCAGAGGATGAAGATGAAGGGCGATAAAGGATCTCCTTGCCGCTCTTCGGGATAATGCAGCCTCTAGGTGAGTTGTTGATTAGGAAAGAATAGGATACCATAGTGATGCATTGCATAAGCCAGTTTGTCAAAATACTGAGAAAATCCATTTTCTCTAGCACCAATCTGATAAAATCCCATTCCAACCTATCATAGGCTTTATGTTGGAACGTTTAGATGAATCCTGATTCAATTCCAGATTCAGATTATCCTAAACATGCGATCTAGGTTCTTCTCAGAATAGAAACAAATGATGATCTCACCTTATACCTGTTATTGCAGCGGAAATGGATGGTATGTCTGAGATCAGAGAAACACCGAGGGATGAATCCTCCAAAGGTTCACACACGCTTTCACAGGAAACAGCTGCTAGACCACAAGGGGAACTCGGCGCAGAGAGAGAGAGTTTACGGCTCAAGTGTTAGGGTTAATCAGTCTGAAACTCGAGTTTTATGACACAAAACTCGTCTTGTTCCGTTTGGGCCATTTGGCCCAAATACCAATTAACTCGTCGGTGTTTGCGCACTGCATCGATCGTTGCACCTTATGCATCGATCGATGCACAGTGGCTAAACCTTTTACTCTCTCTTAGTACAGTAAATGCCTAGCACTTTTACTGTACTTCTGCTAAACCGTTCCTACACATTTTCCTGTTAGCTTAGGCGTGTGACCCATATGGGATCATATAATAAAGGCAATAAGTCCAAGACTTATAGATCATGAGCGGACTCTAGCAAGCCATCATGACCCCCAGTATTATATGACTTATGTCTGATCTTGACATACTCTTACTTTCTAGAGACAGTACCGAGATTACTGGACACAATTCCAACAATCTCCCACTTGTACTGGAATCTCTGTATTCGTAATCCTTTTGTCTCAATATCTCGATTAGTCATAAGGCAAGATTGGTGTCATCCTTATAAAGCCTAATCTTGTTCATCGGACTCTGATTTGATACTGACAATCAAAACGACTCGGGAAAGTCCGTTGAGCATGGCCATGCGTTTTCCAGTATTCAAATCTCCGATTGGCCTAGAGATATTCACTCCATTTATATTGGAGGGACAAATCCCATCTTGTTCCATCACTGCAAACTACTCATTTCATAATGTACCCAAACAAGGTCCTTATAACCGTCGCAGAACGATAGCGTTAGACAATGATCAAAGTACATCAGTCCATGGGCAGTCACATGCATGTGAACTCAGGTCTAAGGACTATACTCTATAGTCGTAGTAAGAATCTCTTATGACACAGATATAAATATCCTGAAGAGTTCTTATAAGCGGGTCTTGTCCGGTCGTATGTTCCCCAACATACACCTATGTACTGACTTTGATGCCGAGCATCTATGACACACTGAGACTTTGTCATAAGTCACGTACCAATCCAGTCTCACACGGTTGTTGGTGTTCCAATTTCAACAACCTTTGACTAGGGACAGGATGATATAAAACATCTATCAAATATAGGGTCTCATGATCAAGCTAAATGACTTCGATGACTCAAGATCAAGTCATTTACTTCGATGACCTATAAAATGGTTCATATCATTTTGGAACGATTATTTCATCACAGTTAAAATAATCTTGAAATAATAATTTCATTATCAAACATCTCAAATGTTTTACAAGAACATATCAATAACTAAATAAAGCCCTTTACTAACTCCCACTGAAATTAAGACTACATCTTAACTTCACTTATCCTACAGCTACAGTCCGTGACTCGTGCTTAGGGCTAAGGAGTGGCTTCGTTAATAGATTAGCAACGTTCTCATTTGTTGAAACTTGCTGATCTACTTAACATCTCTGTCATTTATCTTAAGGTGTTTGGACCTCTGATGTGCAGCTAGTCTCATCTATGCTGGGAATCACATCAAGTTCATTGACGAACTCTTCTTTCCAAACAACCTCTTTCGCCGCTTTCCAAGCTGCGAAATGTTCAGTTTAAGTCATGGAGTCAGCAACAGTGCCTTGCACCGCCAGACAGACACAAGATATAACCGGACTGTGACCGGAAATCATCTTTGTCTGTTGGAAACTTGCCTTTCAGACTCTGCTGACTTGTAGCACATCACTTTCTCCGTAAATCAAGAACTTATCCTTAGTATTCCTCAAATACTTTAGGACATACTTTAGGAAACTTGATTCATTGCTGGATTTGACTGGTCTTTATTTGTCTTGCTTAACATTAAAGCAACATCAAACAAGTACGTTTCATGGCATACATGATAGATCCAATTACCGAAGCATATGGAATCCTATCCATGCATTTAAGCTCAGCAGTTATCGTAGGATACTGTATCTTGTTTAACGTTATGCCATGTGACATTGGCATAAAACCCTTCTTGGATTGCTGAAAAACGTGTAGGACTTTGTCAATTTAAGAATCCTGACATTGTCCTACCAGCTCTTTTGGATCTCTATCTTTAAATCCAAAATCCAAGACTTTCGTGGCTATACCCATGTCATTCACAAAACCAACTCCCAAGCCAGTCCTTTACCGACTGCAGCATTGGGACGTTATATCCGAGAATCAGTATGTCATCGACATACACTATGAGAAATGCAATATCGCTCCCACTTATCTATTAGTGAACACACAGTTCCGCTTCGTTCCTGTTCAAGTCAAAACCTTGACTACTTCAACAGAACGAAGATTCCAACTCCGATATGTTTGCTTCCATCCATGAATGGATCGATGAAGCTAACTTACATAAAATGTAATTTTTCGGAGTCCGGGCTCACTTTCGCTTCTTTGAATTTCGCAGATTCATCGCTTTCAATGATCATCAGATCATGCGAACTTTCAATGATTATCAGGTTCAACTAATGACGAGAAATCACTCTCGGATTAGTAACTGATTCATATCTGCGAACTTCAGGCTCCACAGGTGTAAATTCTACAGAAATCTGTAAATCCTTCCGCTGCTCTCCCTCAATAGGTTAAGCAGCCTCCTGTATTTCTCGAATTTCTTCGAGTTGTACTTTTACTCCCACTGTTCTTCTTTGGAAAGTAACTTCCCTTCTTAGAAAACAGAATGGTCGTAAAAAATACCTTTTACTCCCACTGTTCTTCTTGGAAAGTAATTTCCTTCTTAGAAAACAGAATGGTCGTAAAAGTACCGAGCCTTGGTTTCCCTAAGAAAACTTCGAGTTATGCTTTTACTCCCACTGTTATCTTCTTGGAAAATAACTTCCCTTCTTAGAAAACAGATTGGACGTAAAAATAACAAGCCTTAGTTTCTCTAGGACAACCAGCGAAGTAGCACAACTACAAATACTCAGTAAAGACAAATTTGGATCGATTCCAATCCACATTAACGTGGTGTCTTTCAACTGATATTTGTGGAACTATTTCAGCGTAAACTTAGATATTTTAGAGCGTTATTCTTAAATAATATCATGGAAGATTCGTGTGACTCATCTTTAATCATTTCTAATAAGATCTGATTCTTTCTCACAGAAACACCTTCAGGTTTTCAGGAGAAATGAGCTGTGAAACGATTTCACACTCATTAAGATGATCACACAATCAATGACTTAAGTATTCTCACTCGTGATTTAATCCAGAGTCTTAATACTTTTGTCATTCAGATCCTATACTTCATTCTGGAACTCTTTCGACCATGTCAAAGAATTCCGACTTGTGTCTCATCAAATGAACACAGTCACACTCACTGAAGTAATCAGTAGAGACAATGAAGTACAGGAAATTTTCTCTGGCATTACTGCTCATTGGGCCACATACATCAGTATGTTCTAGGTCCAATAAGCCTTTGGGCCTTTCTCTAGCTCGGCTAAGATAGGCCCTTTTCCTTTTGGTCCAGTAAACAGAATTCATGTCTCATAAGATATTTTATCAAATGAGCCCAACAGTCCATGACTATGGGATTTCTGAATCCGACTTACTCTGATGTGACCAAGACTTTATGCCAAGAAAAATCAGGTTTAATTCATCAGATTTAAACCAATTCGGTATTTATGTTATTTTTAGGCACTCTTTGGTTTAAGATATAAAACCCATTCCATGAATAGGGTGCTACAATTAATATTTCATTAAGATCAAAAGAACAAAACTTGTCTTTTATCAAAATGAAAAACATTCAAATTCTTACAAGAAAATGAAAAACAACTCTGCTTAAAGCGGGTACATTGTAGCAATTACTTAATACAAAACCAAGCCTCAAAGGGATCTATAAGTGAAAAACCCTACGGCTGAGGCAGCATCCCAAGCTCCTTCCAGACATGTAGTTTCACTTGCCCTTCCTTCAACGTTCTACTGTTGCTTAGGCTCTGCATATTATCACAAATATCAGTGCCATAACCAGTATTCAATACCTTTAAGGTAGAACTTGAAGTAATAACATGAATACCTGAGGAAGTAGTCTCATACATCGACTTTAACTCCTCATCATCTTCCATGAATTTAATGCAATTTCTCTTCCAATGCCCTGTCTCCTTACAGTAGCAGCACTTACCAACGTAAGAGGTATCTGACTCGGGCTCAGAAGACACACGCTTGCCATGATTCAAAATCTGGACAACTTTGTCTTCACCCTTGTCAGCATTAGGTTTAGCAAACCTACCCTTCTCATTCATGAGATTGTACAGGGTACTCTTCACGTTTGGCTCAACTGTCTTGAGCATATCATGCAGTTCAGTCAGCGTCTTTGTTAAGCCTTTCTTGATATAGTTCTTTCTGAACTTATCATAGCTTGACGGCAGTTACTGCAGAATGATTTCAGTTGCCAATTCTTGGCTAACTGGATAATTCAGTTTCCTCAGGTTATCAATGTAACCCATCATTTTACTGACATGAGGACTCACTGGATGATCTTTTGGTAGCTTGCAGCTAGTAAGAGATTTAACCAACTGGTATCTCTCCACTCTTATCTGCTCCTGAAATTTCAATTTCAGGCTGCTGATCATCTCTATTGGCGACTCCATGTTCTCATATTGCTTCCGCAAGTCTGAGTCCATGGTAGCCAATATCAGACCACGCACATCTACCGCATCATTATAATGCTTATACCAAGCATCATATACTGCATGAGAAGCATTGGACCCGATCCTCACGGGGAGAGCTCTCTCAAGGACATAGTCCTTTCTCTCCTGTCTGAGGACTAGCCTCAGGTTCCGCGACCAAGTCAAGAAATTTGATCCGTTCAGCTTGTCCATCTTAAGGACAGACCGGATCGAGAAAGTGTTTTGATTGTTTGTGCTAGTCATAACTGAAAATTAAGATAAAAGGATTTTAGTTAATATGTTCAATATGATTAATCTCGTATTAAATTTAATATGATTAATCACGCATTATATTCAATAACATCAGTTACCCTCAATAGAATATAATGATTCCAAGATCCACATATAACTAAGATTAAAGTGGGCCACTGGCCGTCACCCAACCTTAGCTTATATCGGTAAGCCCTATATCGGCTAATTATATCCGTGATATAACTCTTGGTTGTGAATCTGGGCCCGAGGCCCAATCCACTCTGATGTCTCAAGGCCCGGGACTCCCGATGGCCTAGTCAAGAAAACCAGACTATACAGTCATGTAATCATTAATGTCTGGGACTCCCAATGACATTTATGAACCACAAACCATCTTACCCACGCAAAAGCAGACATCCTCACACTGTAAGGCCATGAATACAATTGAATGGGCTTTGACAGCTGACATAGAATGGACAAGACATCCAACGCTTGATATTATATGAGGTTCGTAGGTTTATTAAAATTTCATTCCCAAAATAGAAGATTACTATTTCGGGAAACTTTCTATTTTAGGAAACCTACTATTTTTGGAAACTTTCCAAAATTGGAAACTTTCTAAAAACGGAAACTTTCTAACTTTAGAAATTTCTTAAAAAATCCAAAACCCGCAAATTCAGAAACTTCTATTTTAAGAAACTTTCTAATTTCAAAATTTCGGAAACTTTAATTTAAAATCGACTTTATAATTTTATAAAATAAATTTTAAATTGATCTGAAGAAAGACTCAAATAATTGGCCCAATTGTTTTAACTTCTTGGCCCGAGGCCCAAGAATTGGTCAATGTCCAAGACATGACCCAATTGTCCAATTAATTGACATAACCGGTCTGGTTCATTAAAACTGGTTTAACCAAGTTTCAATTACTACGATGACCACAATTGTCAACCGGTTATTTACTAAACCGGAATTTCTCAATTTATTTGGTCCAACCAAATCAAATTAGAAATTCCTGGTTTAGGCACTAAATCCAATATTTCTTTCGACATTGGATTTCTTATCCTGGTTTAACCAGACTTAATAAAATTATTAAATCTGTTTATTAAACCGAGACGTTTAATTTTAATTAAATTAAACCGAGCCAAAACCCTAACCGCATCGATCGATGCTCACAGCATCGATCCTGCAACGATCGTTCATCGATCCTGCATCGATCGATGCTCTCACGCGTGCACGAACGGTTATCAGGTTTGGCCGAGAGATTCTCGCGAGATCCATGCGATCGTTCGAACGATCCATGCGATCGCAGTCAATCTCTCGCGACTGCAACGATCGATCCTTGCATTGCATCGATCGATGCAATGCGATCTCAGTCGATGCAAAATCAGTTTAGATCACATACCAAATCAATATAGTTTGGTCATGCGATTTTAAACAGTTTGTTTAGGATTCAATTCTTGTTTCTTAAGTGATTTATCTTATCAGTAGTTGATTCAAAACACTTTTAAACAAGAAAAACAGTCCTAAACATGAATCTAAACAAGAAAAACCAGAACCTAAAGCTCTGATACCACTGTTGGAACGTTTAGATGAATCCTGATTCAATTCCAGATTCAGATTATCCTAAACATGCGATCTAGGTTCTTCTCAGAATAGAAACAAATGATGATCTCACCTTATACCTGTTATTGCAGCGGAAATGGATGGTATGTCTGAGATCAGAGAAACACCGAGGGATGAATCCTCCAAAGGTTCACACACGCTTTCACAGGAAACAGCTGCTAGACCACAAGGGGAACTCGGCGCAGAGAGAGAGAGTTTACGGCTCAAGTGTTAGGGTTAATCAGTCTGAAACTCGAGTTTTATGACACAAAACTCGTCCTGTTCCGTTTGGGCCATTTGGCCCAAATACCAATTAACTCGTCGGTGTTTGCGCACTGCATCGATCGTTGCACCTTATGCATCGATCGATGCACAGTGGCTAAACCTTTTACTCTCTCTTAGTACAGTAAATGCCTAGCACTTTTACTGTACTTCTGCTAAACCGTTCCTACACATTTTCCTGTTAGCTTAGGCGTGTGACCCATATGGGATCATATAATAAAGGCAATAAGTCCAAGACTTATAGATCATGAGCGGACTCTAGCAAGCCATCATGACCCCCAGTATTATATGACTTATGTCTGATCTTGACATACTCTTACTTTCTAGAGACAGTACCGAGATTACTGGACACAATTCCAACACTTTACTCATGTCAGCTTTCACTACCATAGAGCAATGTTTTTCTGCATCTCATGTCTTTAAGTAGTGTAGGACTTTGTGTGTGATTAGAACATTGTTTGAAATGGCCCTACCCGGAACAAGCGCTGACTGATTTTCAGAGATCTTGTGTGTTAATACCGGTTGCAGCCTTCTGGTGAGCAATTTTGAGATTATCTTGTAATAGACATTACATAAAGCAATTGGTCTATAATCAGCCACTTTCCTCGTCCCGTGCACTTTAGGTATTAGACGCACATGTATTTGGTTTATAGAGCTTGGTAGGATTCCAGAACTGAAGAAACCTTGTAACTCTATGATGATGCTAGGTCCATCTGTATCCCAATTTGATTGGAAGAAACAAGCTGAGAACCCATCTTGCCCCAGTGCTTTTTCAGCATGAATAGCAAAGGTAGCTTCTTTTATTTCTTAGGCTGTTGGTAGTTCCATTAGCTTCTTGTTGGTTTCTACAGATACACGCGGATGGATTGCTTTTTCCACTATAGATTGTTGCTGAGCTTCTGTAGATGTAAACATTTCCTGGTAGTAAACTGCAATGACATGTGTGATTTGGCCTTCCTCATACACATCATTTCCATTATTGTCTTCTATGACTGAGAACTTGTTTAAAACTTTTCTGCTTCGAGTTATCGCATGGAAGTAGCTAGTATTCTTGTCTCCTAAGCTTAACCAGAGAGGTGTGCTCCTTTGCCTCCAAAACTCCTCTTCTTCTTTATAGGCTTCTTTGAGTTTTGCTATTATGGTAGATAGGAGGGTATCATCCGCTTAGGTACTGATCATTGCTAGGTTTAGGGCTTTCCAATTTTCTTCGATCTCTAATTTGTTGTTAAGCTGAGGTTCCTTTTGCCATTTGATAATTGCTCTTCTGACATATGTGATACGGGTTTGGACAGGGAGTTCTTAGCTTCATTCCATGTTTTCTTTACCAGCTCAAAGACTTCTTTATTGTTTCGGAGTCTTATGTCGTATCTAAAAATCCTTTTCCTCTTTCTCGTGAAGGTTCTAGGTGGGTGATGATGGGCTTATGGTCTGAGCCTTTAAATCTTAAGTATTCACTTCGAGCTGCCGGGAATTTTTCTCAGCCCATAAGTTGTTCAACATTGCTCTGTCAAGGCGGCATCTCACCATATGTTTTGATCTTGCTCCTCTCCACGATAAAGGGTCCCCGGTATGTTGCAAATCATAGAGATCGCACTCTGAAATGAATGTTTTAAAGTCTACAAAAGAGCCTTCTGATCTAACAGTGCCACCAAATTTAACAGAGTTGTTGATTATGTCATTGAAATCCACGGAAATGAACCAGGGGGCTTCTTGTGTTGCTTTGATAGTTGTAATTTGATGCCAGAGACTTTTACGTTTGCTTTTATCAGGCTTTCCATATAGAAATGTGGCATAAAATTCTTTACCTTCATAGGTAATAATTGTATCAATGAAATTCTTACAAGAGGACAATACTTGTAGGTTTACATCTTGATTCCAAAACAGAGCTAAGCCACCTCCACAAACGCCATGTGGTGATACAAGAGAGTGATTTGCGTAGTTCATCAACTCAATGATTTTGAGAACAAAGTCATCTGGATTTTTCGTCTCTCTGAGGAAGAAAATATCAACGACCACACTCAGTCTTAAGTCCCTTAGTCATTGGACTGTCCAGGGATTCCCCAGCCCTTGGCCATTCCAGCACGTTATCGTTAAGGAAGAGGATTGGATGGATTTTGAAAATCCACCCTTGCATTTGAGATAGCTGGAACAATGGCTTGGTCGCTGACAGTTCCGAGAGTTATCCTCTTGAAGAGGGTTTCTTCTGCTTCTAGAAGAGGCATGTAAGTTATTAGTGTTCTCCTCATTACAAGGGATGGGTTTTGACATTGCCCTTCTCTTTGGTGAAGCTCTAATTAGGGTTGCTTTCCTTTTCTTTGCGTTTGTGCCAAGTAGGGGCGAGTTGTATATTGGATTTGGCTTCACCACACGTTTTTCTGGTGGCCTTCCTGGGTTTTTCTTTCCCCCATTGCGCATGGATGAGGAAGCAGCTTCTGGTCCTTTGCCATTTTCATTGATAGGTCTGAGGTGTTGGGCAGGTGGGATGCGCTCAGTAGATTTAGTTGTGGGAGATAAGGGTACCTCTTTGTCAGGTAATTTATCACAATCTCTTTGAGGGGAATGAGATTCATAATCTTTTACAAATGTAGGAGGGTTTTCACTTAGCTGAGCTGCTAAGTTTGCCCTGGCCATTTGTGCCATTGTTTCTTCCACTTGACCTTGTAATTATGCCAATCTCATGTGTTCTTTTCTTGTTGCAGATTCAGAAGGGTAAGTCAGTGATTGGGATTGGAGGTTGAGGAGTTTTTGGGGGAGGAGATGTTACTGAAGAAGGAGGAGGGAGACGTGATGCAATATCATTAAAAGAATCAAGGTCTTCACACATGGATTTATTATGAGAATCTTAGCCTCATAACTTCATAAAAAGAGTCAAGGATTCTCATTCAATGGCAATGACTAAATTGGTGGCAAGAAGACTATTATTTGATTTAGCTAATTTTCCTCATTTTTGTCTAAATGTAAATCATTTTCTTTTAATGTATTTTATTGTAAAGATCACCTTGTAAGAGCTATAAAAAGCTCAATTGTTTTATTGTAAATAATATAGAATTTTTTGTAAAAAAAAATAAGAGTTCTCTCTTATAAAGCTTTTATGCTTTGTTCTTTGTTTCTCTAAGTTGTGCGTATTCCCATTCTTAGAAAATATTATGAATTTATGTCTTATGTGTGGATTCACTAAGGCTTAGATTCTTGATCTTATCAAAAAGGCTTTCACACTTTTGAGTGGCGATCTTCAATTCACCATCAACTCCATCTGACCATCCATTAAAAAGCCTTGAGAGCGCTTTCGGCCAGCAAGATTTTTCCATTCGACCATCGACCACGGATCAACCAGAGAGCGTCTCCGACCAGTTGGGCGACCCAAACAACTATCCACCTCGGATCTTATATCATTTGGTATCAGAGCCGAATATCCTATAATTTATCTTTTTATTTTTTGTTTAGTTGTTTTTCTTTTTCATTCCATTTAAATATCGAAAACCAAAAAAAATAAAATCTGTTTTGACCCTAAAAAAAAATTCTGTTTTTATTCTTTTCTAAAAAAATTTAAAAAACCATAAAAAAGTTTTTTCTTTATTTTTCCTAAAGTTTTATTTTTCTCATTAAAAGAAAAAAAAATTTCTTTTATTTTGATTTTTCAGTTTAACAAAAAAAAATACAAAAAGAATTATCAAGGTGAAACGGTTTTGAGGACAAAACCATTTGAAGTGAGAGAGAGAATGATTCAATATCATTAAAAGAATTAAGGTCTTCAAGCATGTATTTATTATGAGAATCTTAGTCTCATAACTTCATAAAAAAGAGTCAAGGACTCTCATTCAATGGCAATGGCTAAATTGGTGGCAAGAAAACTATTATTTGATTTAGCTAATTTTCCTCATTTTTGTCTAAATGTAAATCATTTTCTTTTAATGTATTTTATTGTAAAGATCACCTTGTAAGAGTTATAAAAAGCTCAATTATTTTATTGTAAATAATATATAAATTTTTGGAAAAAAATAAGAGTTCTCTCTTATAAAGCTTTTATGCTTTGTTCTTTGTTTCTCCAAGTTGTGCAGATTCCCCTTCTTAGAAAATATTATGAATTTATGTCTTATGTGTGGATTCACTAAGGCTTAGATTCTTGATCTTATCACAAAGGCTTTCACACCTTTGAGTGGCGATCTTCAATTCACCATCAACTCCATCTGACCATCCATTAAAAAGCCTTGAGAGCGCCTTTGGCCAGCAAGATTTTTCCATTCGACCATCGACCACGGATCAACCAGAGAGCGTCTCCGACCAGCTGGGCGACCCAAACAACTATCCACCTCGGATCTTATATCATTTGGTATCAGAGCCGAATATCCTATAATTTATCTTTTTATTTTTTTTGTTTAGTTGTTTTTCTTTTTCATTCCATTTAAATATCGAAAACCAAAAAAAAAAATCTGTTTTGACCCAAAAAAAAAAAATCTGTTTTTATTCTTTTCTAAAAAAATTTGAAAAACCATAAAAAAGTTTTTTCTTTATTTTTCCTAAAGTTTTATTTTTCTCATTAAAAGAAAAAAAAATTCTTTTATTTTGATTTTTCAGTTTACCAAAAAAAAATACAAAAAGAATTATCAAGGTGAAACGGTTTTGAGGACAAAACCATTTGAAGTGAGAGAGAGAATGATTCAATATCATTAAAAGAATTAAGGTCTTCAAGCATGGATTTATTATGAGAATCTTAGTCTCATAACTTCATAAAAAAAGAGTCAAGGACTCTCATTCAATGGCAATGGCTAAATTGGTGGCAAGAAAACTATTATTTGATTTAGCTAATTTTCCTCATTTTTGTCTAAATGTAAATCATTTTCTTTTAATGTATTTTATTGTAATGATCACCTTGTAAGAGTTATAAAAAGCTCAATTGTTTTATTGTAAATAATATAGAAATTTTTTGAAAAAAAATAAGAGTTCTCTCTTATAAAGCTTTTATGTTTTGTTCTTTGTTTCTCCAAGTTGTGCAGATTCCCCTTCTTAGAAAATATTATGAATTTATGTCTTATGTGTGGATTCACTAAGGCTTAGATTCTTGATCTTATCACAAAGGCTTTCTCACCTTTGAGCGGCGATCTTCAATTCACCATCAACTCCATTTGACCATCCATTAAAAAGCCTTGAGAGCGCCTTCGGCCAGCAAGCTTTTTCCATTCGACCATCGACCACGGATCAACCAGAGAGCGTCTCCGACCAGCTGGGCGACCCAAACAACTATCCACCTCGGATTTTATATCAAGACGTCTCACTTCTCTCCAGACCTCCATGTGAGAGGATGCAGCTGCAGGCCGGTATGGTAATCGACTGTCCTGATGACAATGAGATCTTACTGGAGGAGATCGATTTAATTGTCTGGATGCAGTTCTAGGAGATGAGTACTCCAGTCGAGATGATTGTGCACCATCATGTAGTCTCTGATCCGAATGAGGGTGGTGATTCTCCCAGGATGTGGTCAGCTTGTATCTAAGGTCTTGGTGGTAGTGATCAGTTGGGCTTCTGCTGATTCTATACGTTGAGTAGTAAGATCCATGTCCTCTAGGCTCAATCTTTCCAGAGTTGGAGTTCCGAATATGAGCGGATGACCTTTTTGAGGATTCTACCAGGTCTTGGGATTTGCTTGGTGCTTTGGAATACTCCTTTGGATGAGGCATTGACAATCGGTCATGAAGAGGAGATTGTCTTGGTTTAGCCACGGGGCACTCGGAAAATTCATGGTCTAATCTGAGGCAGGAAGAGCAATGCTTCTCCAACTTCTCGTAAATTAGAAGAACTTCCACCTAATCTCCATTTGGGTATTCAACAATGGATTTCTTGATCAGGAGAAGAAGGCCGTTGATGTGAACGCGCATACTAGCCATCATAGTCGTGATTTCCACTTTTCAACCAAGCCTATATCTTCTCCTAAACTTCTTATAGTTGTCTCTGTCCACAGATGGACAGGAAGTCCTTAGATTCTAATCCAGAAAGAATGAGGGACGGGAAGTCCTTGGATGTGGTAGCTTCCCATCATTCCAAAATGGCCATCTGTAACGCCCCCTTCCCGTTTTTCGCTGACCGACGAGCTGACCGGCCAACAATCAAACAAGAACATGACCGATCGAACCCGAGTAGTCATACGAGAAGAGTTTGTCACAATACAAAAGCCATAGACAATCTGGTTTGAGGCAAAGGCTCGAACCAAACTATCTTTGACTCTGTTTACCTCGTTTCCACGATACGAGGCTTTGCAACCTGTACCGCTTCCACGAGTTGTGTTCGGTTCGGACGAAACCGTATATCAGGGAATTATTCCATTTGTATTACTTGAAAAAATATAATTCTTATTCATAACAATATACATTCTAATACAAAACATTTAGTGGAACGTTCCAACAAAAACGAAACCGAAAGTATAGTCAAAATGCGTAACAACCGATACCAATGCCAACCCAAGACTACTCCGAGTGCCCTACGCGTCCGCCGAGCTACGCCAAACCTGAATAACACAAAAGAGTCTAATGAACAATCTAAGATTTCCCAGTGAGACGGCTCCCAACTAAAGGTTGCTAACAATCTATTAATCCCGCCCAAACCCAAAATAACAATCAAGAACAGTAGCTAATCACGTGCTACCAAGACGTGATGAGCGTCACAACACACAAGCATTCAAATAACAACACAATCACCAACGAAGAAAATCGAGAACACTGCGGCACATGTTCTTGATTAGACTTGATCTATCTATCGCGGCACTACACAACTCCACACCATCTGGGCCCACTTTGTGAACTCGGTGACTTCCACATGAACACTTAGCTGCCACCACGGTAGCTAAAACTTCCCACGACTCCTAGACGATAACACGAAGTCCAACGGCTAGGACACCGTTCTCCGTCCATCGATACGCGGTGACTCAAGTTACCCCCGGCAACCCGAGTTTCCATGCAGTCCGGCCCTAGGACGCGGCCCTGTATTCTCCAGACCACACACCTACCGACGTCACTCAGTAGGTTAACACCATAACCAGCACCACTGCCCGAAGGCACGTGTCCGATCAGGTAACTACCCGAAGATCCAATCGGGTCGGAAGTACCGGAACGCCATCTCTAGACTTGCAGGATCTAGCGCGCCCTATAGAGTCCTAATAACAGTAATGTAAACAAGCAGACTCACTGGGACTCTATCACACAACACCAACAAGTTCAACTAGAACTACTATCACAATCCCCAATCAATCCCGTCCCGCAAGTCCTATCATCAACCTCTACATCACCCGACCTTACACTTACTCGGTCCCACACCAGAGTAAGTGTCTACCAGTACAGTCTACTCGGTCCAAAACCGAAGTAGATACACAAACAAGCAAATAGCAGTCTACTCGGCCCAACACCGAAGTAGATACACAAACAAGCAAACAACAGTCTACTCGGCCCAACACCAAAGTAGATACACAATCACACAAACAACAGTCTACTCGGTCCAACACCGAAGTAGATAAACAATCACACAAGCAATACTCACAATACCACACAAACAATGATTTAGGTTTATTAGTCTTTTAACATTTTCTTAACCTTCACACATTCAATCCTTAACCTTTACTCATTCAATCCGCTACCTTGGGATTAGTGGATCACTAATCCCATAGACGGCCCATCAATCACACCACTTCTTTACTTATCACCTCCTAAGTAGCTTTTAATACATCCTCGATCTGTCGGTTTAGAGTTATTAAGATTACTAACTCCCCGACATCTCATTATTCATTAACTTTCATTCCTTACCTTTAACCCGACTAATTAACTCACCCGTTATTATATTCTAAGTGTGTTATGTCTTTTAACCGTATTTTAATCAACTCATAATTTCCTGTATATAGATTCCTTTAAGTACATTCTTAAATACTTATATATGCATATACCTCCTAGCATGCCGTTCTATATATATGCATCACCCAATCAAGCAATCAACAGACTATCAATCAATTAATGCAACACCCAAACAAGCAATCAACGAACTATCAATGATTACGAATATAATCAAACTAGCATGCATCCCTTACCCTAACCATCTCATTGATTAACTGAGTTATTAAATCAACCTAGCCTTTCTAACCAATTCAATCAATCGGGTATGCAACCTAAACTACGGTCTATCAATTACGGATCTATATGATTTTAACTAATAGCAACACACAATTAGCCGACTCACAGTGTTATTATGACGACGGACGGACGGATTGACGAACTAGCGGAACAATGAGACCCGGCACAAACTCGACGCTATCTCGAACCTTCCCCGAACCTCTGTTGCTTTGACCTGACCTTGACCCGTACTTGACCGTACCGTTGACCTTCGTGATTCCGATCGAGCCTCCAGACCATCTTCTCTTTCCTCATTTTCTCTATCCTCCGGTTCTCTCTCTCTCTCTCTTTCCTCCAGTTCTCTCTATCTCTCCTCTTCTCTCACGCTTCTCCTTCTTTCCCTCTTCCTTTTCTACAAATTTCATCTTCTCTCTCTCTCTTCATCTTCTTCAAGCTTCATCTCCTCTCTCTCTCTCTCTTCACGCTTCTTCTGCACGCCTCTCTCTCTCTCTCTCTCTCTCTTCTTCTTCTTCTTCACACCTCTCTCTCTTCTTCTTCTTCCTCCGGCCGTCTTCTTCTTCCTCCGGCCGTCTTCTTCTTCTTCTTATCTTCCTCCGGCCTTCTTCTTCTTCTCCTCCTCCGATCTTCTTCTTCTTCTTCTTCTTCTTCTTCTTCTTCTTCTTCCTTCCTCTCCCTCACGCTGCTTCTCTTCTTTTCTTTTTGTTAGTTTTGGATGATAGCAATGAGAAGCTTCAGCTCCTTTAAATAGTGAAGAGGCATGCTCTAGATGAGAGCCAAGTGTCACCTTCCTTTCTCCTCTTGTGACACGCCAAACTCCTCTCCACCTCCTCTAATATCGCCACGTCCATCAACCAAGATCAAACCAAGTTAATTATCACATGCTCTTTTTTTTTCTTTGTATTTTTTTCAGATATTTTATACTTCAATAAAAACTTGGAATCTAAGCTTCAGCTTCTGATTGGTCCATTTGAAAATATTAAATCTTAGGCTTAATTATGCACTTAAGCTTTTAATTCTCTAAATTCTCCATAGCTTCTTCCATAAATCCTCAAAGCCACATAATCAGATTCTTGATGACTTTAGATGAATTTATCAATTTGAATCACCTCAAACGGATACCCGTAGCTCCCGTTATGGATTTTACAAGTTTTGTCGGTTTTATCGGTTTCCATTCCTGATAACCCGAAAAACTCATCTACGGTCCGTTTCCACCATTCTTGGTCTTCTAAATGTTTTTTTTCTTTAACAAGAGTAACATTTGGCCCATCTTAGCTCCCGGCTCATATTTTGGTAAAATTACCAAAATGCCCCTCATCTTCTGGAAATTACGAAAATACCCCTCGTTGACTTCTTGACTGCCCGTTGACCAATTCTTGATATAGGGTATTGTTTTCTTCCCCACTTACAGGAATTCAGTACCCGAATTCTCCGTTACTAACAAACTTTGAATCGGAACTGAACCCCGTAAGTTGCTACTTCTGAAACTGATCTGACTGCTCCAACATCCGAACGCTGAATCAACTGGACTATACTCTCGATGCTTACTGACTTCTGAAACACCGTCTTGCTCAAACCAAAATACCGACGTCTTGAACTTCCCATACTGAGAACTTGACTCACGATCACTTCTTGGCTCTCCATCTTTGATTAGTTTTCTGACTCCACTCTTGATTCCCAATGCCAATGATCTTGACTAAACTGCGTCACTCGGGTTTTTGATTCCACTCCAGTTCTGCTTTGCTGCTTACGCTCTGATGTCAAGGCAAACCCTCTCTTCCGATATTGACTTCCGAACAACTGGTTTGCACAAAACCTCTCTACACCGATCTTCGCTCTGATTACATATTCATTTCTCTTGACTGCACGACTCCATTCTGAGTCTTGTTTCCATCTGCGCCACGTGATACTGCTTGAACTCTGAATCAATAGTAACTACACTCCCGATGCTCAACTGATTCTTGAAACATGGTTTTGCTCCAACTCCCATCACATTGACATCTTAAATTCCCCCCCCCCCCCCCACGATATGGCTTGAATCTCGACCAATCCCGACTTCTCCATTTGATTGCTTCGTTGATTCTGTCTCTAATCCCCAATTCCACCAATTCTGACTGAAGTTCTGTACTCCGCTTCATGAATTTATCTGCGCCGACCAATACTCAAGGCTTCCCCACTTTGTCTTGACTTCCCCGATCATGCAATATTAATTCGTCCTCCATTTCCGTCGCTTAACTTGTTTTTAATGATTACCGCTCCCGACCGATATTATGCTCATATTGATTTTCTTCCTTCCATCTATTCCGCCATACTCATACACGCCTCGAACTTCCTCGATCACCGAACACCACGCTTTACTGACTCCAAAACTGTTCTCCCCACTAATATCCTCGAACGGACTCCTCCACTGCCGTTGATGCTTCTGAATCCCTTTGCTAACTCATCAAACTCATCCGTGTTGATTTCTCCTTCCACTGATACCCAAATTCTTTTCTGAATCCACACTGACTTTCTTGCAGGCTCGGGTCAAACTGCTTCCTGACATAACATCTCGTCTCTCAGGTTTGGGTTTGGTCTCGTGTCCTCGTCAAATCGTCCATCACGTCCTACATCAACAACCTTAACAACACTGGAACGGTTAGACCTCTTTCTAACTTACTCCCGATATCACTTCCTTACAGAAATATGGTTATTTAGTCATGTACCCAACGGTCACACATGGCTAACTAACAATATCCTATAATTCCGCTCAATCTCAAATAAGCTTCCTATAAAAACCGCATTTTCAATCACGAGCTTAGGTCTATCTACCTACGAGGTTCTTTATCTTTTCTTATCAAAAATAATTCTAACCGAGCAAACCAAACGATTTCGCTAATTAAAATCAAGAATCACTTTCTAGCAACCTAGCGAATCAAACAGCGCGGAAATTTTCATTATTCAAATAACAATTTAACAAAATGATTAACACAACGAATCTCTACCAACTTAGCAATCATTCGCAATGCAACACGGAAATTCTAACAACCTAACGATCATGCGAATGTCATGCTACCATTCTATCCATCAAATGAATGCTGCAATTAAAATCTATCAATCTGGCGAACAATGCACTACATCAATCAGGCTAACACCTTAGCGATCAAACAAACGCAATGCTAGCAACCTAGCGATTACACAAAATGCAAAGATTCAAAATCAACAACTACCAACCTATCGAGCAATCACAGCAATTCACAATTTTCACAACCTAGCAAGGCAATCAATCACACACAATCAATCAAGCAAATCGGCGATTGCAGTTGCCTCTCAGGGTTCTGTTGGAAACCGTTTGCTCGGACCATCATTTATTGTCACATCGCAATTATATTGCATGCACAACCATCATGAGTATGCAATATAACCACTCCGCTACTCAAAACGACAACCGAAATACTCCACATCCACTACGTAAATAAAACATCTATTCACCACATAGATTTTTAAATACGTATGTCCTTCGGAGTCTACATACTCGCGGTTACCAATCCGTCCCACAAGAAACACCGTTTCACTCAACTGAATCGTCAGAGAAGAATGCAAGCCGATACACACATCAAACAACGAGTTAGAGCCCTTACTTACCTGGGCCTAATCTATTTCCTAATTACAAACATGAGCGGTACAACTCATGTGGATCCTAACCGACATGTGCGCCAAGAGGATGGAATGAGTGTGGTGGTGGTGGTGGAGCGACGCGGTCTCGATCATGATGGGAAACAAGCGCAATGTTCATATCGGCCGCAAATGTGATAAGTCGGAATCTGCGTCAATGCGGCGATGGCTGATATGCTCGGCCAAACAACCGACACCGAATAGAAATGAATGACAAGTGGCACCGCAGGCAAGGAACAAAGGGTCCAATGCGTCGGACTGGTGGTCGAATATCGTGCGGTGGTAGCTCACATATCCCGAGAATGTACTTGATCGCCATGTCATCAGGGATGAATATCGACGGTGCATGCTACTGACAGTGGTACTCCGGATGTAGTTGTATCATAAGGCGGCTATGGAATGGGTGGAGTGGTAACGGGCTCGGCACCGGTAATCACATACTCCGGAATAGGCTGCGAAAAATGGGAACACTCCGCGAGCTCGAAGAATGGACCTGGGCTAGCTGCAGTAGATCCGATGGATCCAAGGTCATCCATACTTATGTCGCTCATCTTGTCGTCGCAACCACACACACACACACTAAACCTCCTAGGACAACTCTGTTGTGTGACTGCACCAAAAGCAAAATGATTAGCACAATCCTAATAAAATACCCATTTCCCCGGAGACGGACGCGACTCGGATTCCTAATGGTTGCATTGGCGACACATTTCGACTCGATAAAACATTGAAAACTTTGAAAAATCGGAATTTTTGAATCCATGACGAACCATGCGCTGATACCACCTTTTGTAACGTCCCCTTCCTGTTTTCCGCTGACGGACGAGCTGACCGGCCAACAATCAAACAAGAACATGACCGATCGAACCCGAGCAGTCATACGAGAAGAGTTTGTCATAATACGAAAGCCAGAGACAATCTGGTTTGAGGCAAAGGCTCGAACCAAACTATCTTTGACTCTGTTTACCTCGTTTCCACGATATGAGGCTTTGCAACCTGTACCGCTTCCACGAGTTGTGTTCGGTTCGGACGAAACCGTATATCAGGGAATTATTCCGTTTGTATTACTTGAAAAATATAATTCTTATTCATAACAATATACGGTCTAATACAAAACATTTAGCGGAACGTTCCAACAAAAACCGAAACCGAAAGTATAGTAACAAACGATACCCAATGCCAACCCGAGACTACTCCGAGTGCCCTACGCGTCCGCCGAGCTACGCCAAACCTGAATAACACAAAAGAGTCTAATGAGCAATCTAAGATTTCCCAGTGAGACGGCTCCCAACTAAAGGCTGCTAACAATCTATTAATCCCGCCCAAACCCAATATAAAAACAAGAACAATAGCTGATCACGTGCTACCAAGACGTGATGAGCTTCACAACACATAAGCATTCAAATAACAACACAATCACCAACGAAGAAAATCGAGAACACTGCGGCACATGTTCTTGATTAGACTTGATCTATCTATCGCGGCACTACACAACTCCACACCATCTGGGCCCACTTTGCGAACTCGGTGACTTCCACATGAACACTTAGCTGCCACCACGGTAGCTAAAACTTCCCATGACTCCTAGACGATAACACGAAGTCCAATGGCTAGGACACCGTTCTCCGTCCATCAATACGCGGTGACTCAAGTTACCCCCGGCAACCCGAGTTTCCATGCAGTCCAGCCCTAGGACGCGGCCCTGTATTCTCCAGACCACACACCTACCAACGTCACTCAGTAGGTTAACACCATAACCAGCACCACTGCCTGAAGGCACGTGTCCGATCAGGTAACTACCCGAAGATCCAATCGGGTCAGAAGTACCGGAACGCCATCTCTAGACTTGCAGGATCTAGCGCGCCCTATAGAGTCCTAATAAAAGTAATGTAAACAAGCAGACTCACTGGGACTCTATCACGAAACACCAACAAGTTCAACTAGAACTACTATCACAATCCCCAATCAATCCCGTCTCGCAAGTCCTATCATCAACCTCTACATCACCCGACCTTACACTTACTCGGTCCCACACCAGAGTAAGTGTCTACCAGTACAGTCTACTCGGTCCAAAACCGAAGTAGATACACAAACAAGCAAATAGCAGTCTACTCGGCCCAACACCGAAGTAGATACACAAACAAGCAAACAACAGTCTACTCGGCCCAACACCGAAGTAGATACACAATCACACAAACAACAGTCTACTCGGTCCAACACCGAAGTAGATAAACAATCACACAAGCAATACTCACAATACCACACAAACAATGATTTAGGTTTATTAGTCTTTTAACCTTTTCTTAACCTTCACACATTTAATCCTTAACCTTTACTCATTCAATCCGCTACCTTGGGATTAGTGGATCACTAATCCCGTAGACGGCCCATCAATCACACCACTTCTTTACTTATCACCTCCTAAGTAGCTTTTAATACATCCTCGATCTGTCGGTTTAGAGTTATTAAGATTACTAACTCCCCGACATCTCATTATTCATTAACTTTCATTCTTTACCTTTAACCCGACTAATTAACTCACCCGTTATTATATTCTAAGTGTGTTATGTCTTTTAACCGTATTTTAATCAACTCCTAATTTCCCGTATATAGAATCCTTTAAGTACATTCTTAAATACTTATATATGCATATACCTCCTAGCATGCCGTTCTATATATATGCATCACCCAATCAAGCAATCAACGGACTATCAATCAATTAATGCAACACCCAAACAAGCAATCAACGAACTATCAATGATTACGGATATAATCAAACTAGCATGCATCCCTTACCCTAACCATCTCATTGATTAACTGAGTTATTAAATCAACCTAGCCTTTCTAACCAATTCAATCAATCGGGTATGCAACCTAAACTACGGTCTATCAATTACGGATCTATATGATTTTAAATAATAGCAACACACAATTAGCCGACTCACAGTGTTATTATGACGACGGAAGGACGGATTGACGGACTAGCGGAACAACGAGACCCGGCACAAACCCGACGCTATATCGAACCTTCCCCGAACCTCTGTTGCTTTGACCTGACCTTGACCCGCACTTGACCGTACCGTTGACCTTCGTGATTCCGATCAAGCCTCCGGACCATCTTCTCTGTCCTCATTTTCTCTATCCTCCGGTTCTCTCTCTCTATCTTTCCTCCGATTCTCTCTCTTTCCTCCGGTTCTCTCTCTCTCCTCTTCTCTCACGCTTCTCCTTCTCTCCCTCTTCCTTTTCTTCAAATTTCATCTTCTCTCTCTCTCTTCTTCTTCTTCAAGCTTCATCTCCTCTCTCTCTCTCTCTCTCTCTCTCTTCACGCTTCTTCTGCATGCCTCTCTCTCTTTTTCTTCTTCTTCACGCCTCTCTCTCTTCTTCTTCTTCCTCCGGTCGTCTTCTTCTTCTCCTCCTCCGGTCTTCTTCTTCTTCTTATCTTCCTCCGGCCTTCTTCTTCTTCTCCTCCTCCGATCTTCTTCTTCTTCTTCTTCTTCTTCTTCTTCTCCTCCTCCTCCGATCTTCTTCTTCTTCTTCTTCTTCTTCTTGGTTTTGGATGATATAAATGAGAAGCTTCAGCTCCTTTAAACGGTGAAGAGGCATGCTCTAGATGAGAGCCAAGTGTCTCCTTCCTTTCTCCTCTTGTGACACGCCAAAATCCTCTCCACCTCCTCTAATATTGCCACGTCCATCAACCAAGATCAAAACAAGTTAATTGTCACATGCTCTCTTTTTCTTCTTCTTTGTATTAGATGTCCCTCTCCATAACAAAAACAAAAGATCCAATGGTTCTTAATAATCTTGAGGCACAAGTCTCTCTTGTTCATTTGCCACGTCTCCCTCTATATTTTTTCAGATATTTTATTCTTCAATAAAAACTTGGAGTCCAAGCTTCAGCTTCAGATTGGTCCATTTGAAAATATTAAATTTTAAGCTTAATTATGCACTTAAGCTTTTAATTCTCTAAATTCTCCATAGATGCTTCCATAAATCCTCCAAGCCACATAATCAGATTCTTGATGACTTTAGATGAATTAAGCAATTTGAATCACCTCAAACTGATACTTGTAGCTCCCATTATGAATTTTTCAAGTTTTGTCGTTTTTATCGGTTTCCATTTTCGATAACCCGAAAAACTCATCTACGGTCCGTTTCCACCATTCTTGGTCTTCTAAATGTTTTCTTTCTTTAACAAGAGTAACATTTGGCCCGTCTTAGCTCCCGGCTCACATTTTGGTAAATTTACCAAAATGCCCCTCATCTTCTGGAAATTACAAAAATGCCCCCGTTGACTTCTTGGCTGCCCGTTGACCAATTCTTGTTACAGGGTATTACACCATCCACTTAGAAAAATTGAAGGGCCTCTTGTCAAAAACATCTTGCAGATCTTGTTCAGATTCAAACTGAAATTGGAATAGACCATGTCCAAGATCCGAGCCTACAGGGCGGCGTGAGCATTTCCAGATTTCCGAGAGGAAAGGGATGAGAGACCAAATTCTCTACGTCTTCTGGTTAGTGACTCTTCCTATCAGTGTAAGCTTGTACTTGTGGACCAGCTCTGAGTTGTCCGAGTTAGGGACCCAGACTCTTGCTGTACGAGGTGGGTTACTAGGGCCGACAATTCTTTTGCCTTTGTCAGCGTACGAGATTCTGTGTGACATTCTTGCGAGCTGAGCAGGTTTACAGATCTGTTTTCATCTTTAGAGTTCTTCCTGTTGAGGCAGGAGATTTGTTGAGCAAGGTGAAAACAAGGTTCTTCTCAATATTGTGAGAGAAAGATTGAGTAACTCTTTAATTTAGGATTTTCCACAAAAAAACACTCTTCTTTACAAGTGAGAGGTGGAAACATGGAGAGGTAGAGATGGAGTTCGCCATAATTCTCCGGTAAGAAGGATGGACCCTCCGGCAAAGTTTGGCGGGGGCAGAACCCGGTAAAGCTGATTCAGGAAGCGGTTTTGGGGATTTTTGGAAAGTGTTATTTCTATTTTGGGAAAATATCGGGTAAGAAAATTCAAAAAGGGAAAAAACCAGGTGGTTGGAAACTCTCTTGGGTAATGTGCCTCGGAGAGAAATCCTAAAGAGAGAAACTTTGTTTCACTAACGTCAACAAAGTAACTTTAAAATCGACATTTACATGAAATTTTTTTCAATATATACAAAACAAACATGTGCATCAGAATCGCAACTTTAATTCCAATATTCTGAATCCTGAGGCCGAAATCTTAGATGGGACAGAATGGAACAAAAGTCCAAACAAAGAAAAAGTTAGTGAGGAGGGGATGAGTTGTTAGACAGAGTGAGAAACAGTAATTTGGTTTTCTATTTCAGTGGTTTAGTATATATAAACCAGTTCAAATTGGTTATCCGGTTAGATAGCTTCACAAACACCAATCTACAATACCACAAAACCTCCTGAAGTCAGTCAACTTATTGCATTACATTGATAGAAACAGGAATATATTCTTGTTCTTGAAAATGGATTAACGTTTTTCTTGTTTGTACTAAGTATATTGATTGATACGTGTGAACCCAAAGGAGAAATGTTCTAGAAGGAGAGAAAAGGAATAAGTAGGGACAACAAAGAATTTGATCATCATATTCACCGAGAGAGCTGAGAGACTCTTTAAATCTCTCATGCTATTCTTTTTTTCGTCTAAAGGATTGATATATTAAACATAGAAGGTACAACATGAGCCCGAAAAGATTACGAGAGACAAAGTCCGAGTGGATTCCGGGAGACAAAGCCCGAAGAATTAACGGGAGACAAAGCCGGTCAAGACATTACTTGCCTGAAGAAAAGAAAGCAATAAAGACTAACCTAGACGGAAACTAAGCAAGATCGAAAAAGAGATAGATGGACCGAGACCGAAGAACTCAGCTGCACCGACTTCCGAAGCCACAAAAGAAGCCACTCCAAGAGAACCGATTAACACGAAACTTGAACTGAAGAACAAGAGCATCGGATCCCCACTCTGCTACTAGGCTAAGAGAGAGCAAAACCGAACTCCACCAGCAAGATCCCGATAGAAATGACCAACATAGCGACGATGAAAGAGAACAACAACTCAAACTGCCACACCAAAGACAAAGCACCAAGACGAAGAAGAACGATCAGGCACAAGATGAGACACCTTGAACACCGAGAAGAAAAGACATCAAACAAGACTTCCAGCTCTTACATGCGGACACTCGCTCACCAATCCCCGCCATCTACCGACTAAGGAGAGGTCACCTCCTCGAAAGAGAGGAGCTGAAAACCGAAACCACTGCGACGCTTAGCACCTAACTTAAAACCCAAGGGTTTCAAAGCAGAGAGAGTAGATGTTCCCGCAACAATAACTCAACCATCAGACGAACTCTTTAGCAGAGCCTGAACAAACACTCAGCTCGGGACCCTTAAACCAGTGTGGAAGCAAAGCCGAGCCATGGAAAGGGTAAACCAGATAAGCACGGCAAGCAGCAACAAGAAAAGCCGGGTAACTAGGCCCTGCCTAAAGTTAAAACCGTTGCAAAAACCTATTGCTAACTTGAAAGCATAGAGCAATACCATCTACCACAATTTACACATCCACAAAGAACCGATATAATACATCCCAAAGGACATGAACCATCACATAGCAGACTACGGATCAAACTAGACAGCACCACAGACTACCGTTACCGAAGACGAGGACAAGCTGAGGTAAGTGACGGACTCCAGATAGGCTTCTGGCTCGGAGAGGAGGCGTGAGCGAACAGAGCAAAGCAGAGCCACCCAACACCAGATCCAGGAAACATACTCCACCAACCGCCATGGCAGATGACCGGAAACGACTATGAGAGACCCCATATTGCGCCGGAGAGTCGTCACTGTCGCTCACAGAAAGACACAATGTACGAAACCTCCGGCGAGCCTTCACGAAATCGAGGAGGACGACGAAAGGAAAGACGAGGGAGATGAAAAGGGGGGGGGGGGCTCCACCGGCGGAAACAAGAAGCACGAGCCACCGGCGGAGCTTTGGATCGAAGAAACGGCAGCCTCGAAAAGAACGCTTGGGAGCGTTTTAATTAGGGTGAACCCTATTGTAAATAGTAAATAATCATGCTATCTTTCTATATTATCAATAAAGTACTTTTCCTTACTTGTTCTTGAGAAAGCAGATAGGTCCAACGGATCATATATGTAGTACAAGTAAATGATATAAAAGTCTATATATTTGTTCAAATGTTTAATAAAGTAAAACAGTGACAAGAAAGAAGGAGAAGATTTTTAATACTCTCCATAGATTCATTACAGTATCCAGGAAGTAACGGAAATAAATAACTGGATAGAACGTCGTATCATTTTAGCTTCTAAACAAAAGAATCCGAACGAGACTTTGACAAAAATATGAGCTAACTAAGCTTTCTTACTAGAAGACTCATCATTGTGCAGCAGTCCACGTCTTAGATAAGGAGCCACGCACCAGGAACTGGACACGACAACTATACAACTTGTTGTAGATTACAATTATCTTCACGAAAAGTTCGAAAATTCCAGGATCTTCGAGGACTTAGAACCATCATCTGCAGCATAGATCTCCATCTCCTTCAAACACGGTAAAAAGTCCAAGAAATGCTTTATCATCTCTGTTTGGGTCGGATTTAACACTTAAATCCAGTCAACGAAAGTCAAAATGTTGTTTAACATTAATCGCCTAAAAAGAAGGTTTTCTATTTGTTTCCGTAACATCAAGCTCCGTGCCTGTAGCTAACATCGAGCTGCACACATCGAGCTCTACATTCCGACTCTACAGCTCCAGATAACGAGCTCTACACTCCGGCTCTACAGCTCCGGATAACGAGCTCTACACTCCGACTCTATAGCTCCGGTTAACGAGCTTTACACTCCGACTCCAAGCCGAAGACCGAAGGCAAGACTAAGTCGTAACGGATCCCGCAATCTCCGGAATCAGTTAGCACGTGCGCAGAGTGGATCAAGTCTCCAAAATCCCACAAATCGCGGAGTACGTGGAGCTCGCGGCCGGGAACTGCGGAAGTTAGTTGCAGGAACAGATCTATAAAAGGATCTTCTTCTTCATTCATCAAGGCATCTGATTTTCACCTAGCTACACCTCTATTTTAGCTATTCTCTTCTTGTAAACTCATTATTCTATCAATACAAATCCAATTCGTCGATTCAAGTCTTTATTTATATTGTTGGTTCATTGAGATTCTAGCTCATCTTTCCTTAAACACAAAATCACTCTAAATCCTTGAGTGTGGATTTTAGGATCCACATTTTGGCGCCGACTGTGGGGAAGATTCATAGATTTCTCTTACACCAGAACCAGATCTAAGGCTCGTAAGCACGAGGATGGATCCAAATTCATCAAACTCATTCAGATTGTCGAACGCGACAAATCACGATCAACAGAGCTTTAATGCTCAAAACGAACACATCGGATCGGGCTCATCCCTGATCCAGCCCGGACCTGTTCTAACGGTTAACGACCTTCAATCTCAGCTGCAGAGTCCCGGAGCCACACCTCCAAGCTCTAGCATGCTAACGAATGAGAGAAACATTTCTTGGGTTGGGATCCGATCTGAAGAACGACCCACCGGTGAAGCTCCAGCTTCCCAAACCGATCCAACCCGATTAGCATCACCATGTCCGACAATACTTGTCGACGACAACATGGCAGAACTCCGGAGCATGCTAGCAGTCCTGGTAGATAGATCTCAAAACCAGGAAGCATCCCAACGAACAGTTCTAGCTCGCTTGGATTATCTCGAAAGAGATATAGCTGAACATCGAAACCTTTTAGCTCGATCTGCTTATCAAGCGAGAGCTCCAACCTTTGGTTCGAGTTCACAAGCTCCCGGAGTTACCCAAGCGGGTTATACAGCCGGACCTCTTCCGAGCGAACTGATCCAGCAAACAGGACCTCCAGTTTTTGCTTCGAGCTCACAAGCTGGAACTAACTCAGCTCGACCTCCCCCGAGTATGGCACGGGAGTTCCACAGCTCGCGTCCGCGGCACATGGAACCTCCTATGTTTGGGAACCAAAGTAACACGGAGAATGAGGGCATCCACGCTAAGCTCCAGCGTCTCCAAGCCGCAATCTACATGGCAACGAGCTCGGCTCCAGACATCGATCAAGTGATCGAAGAAACCCGTCGAACTCCGTTCACGGATAAGATCGCTAACGCACGGATCCATAACACTGGAAAGATAAAAATCCCAGAGTACTCAGGAACTTCGGATCCAAAAGCCCATGTTAGAGCCTTCCGGCTCGCAGTCTCCAGAGCCCATCTTAACGATGAGGAAAAAGAGGCAGGTTACTGCAGACTCTTCGCCGAGAACCTCACCAGTACCGCGCTGGAGTGGTTCGCAAGCCTCAAAGGGAATTCGATCGACAACTTCACCCAGCTCGTATCAATATTCCTAAAGCAGTACTCGATTTTTATCGAAGATAAAACCTCTGAAGCCGATCTCTGGGCCTTAGCGCAAGGGCCCGAGGAAACCCTCAGAGCTTACATCGGCAGGTTCCGTGCGGTCAAGTCTCGTATCGCACACCCAAACGAAAAATAGCCATTGCGGCTCTTGAAAACGGACTCTGGTACACATCATAATTCAAGAAAGAACTCATAGTTCGACCTTGGACGTCTTTAGACGACGCCCTGCACAAAGCTACGTACTACGCAAAGTACGAAGAAGATGTAGCTGCAACGCTAGAAGAATACAACACGACATCAAAGAAAGCAAGATGTGAGACTTAGTATTACGTAAAGTGTACTAAATAAAGAGCTAGATGTTGGGAAACTAGGGACCTAACAGGAAGCCCCCTATCGAGCTACCAAAATAGTTCGCAACAGCATCTATAAGCTCACCAAAGCTAAAAACGTAGTACCAGAGTATCTCTGAGTGCTAAAATAATCGAACTACGTATAGGCTTGATCCCCTGACGGGGTACGTAGGCAGCTCAATCCTCGAGTTCAGCCACTTCCTCAAACATCTAAGTCTCTTGCCTTCACAACAGTTCGATTTCATGCTAAGTCTCAAAGACTTCGCTACATCGAACTCTATAAAACAGCTGAAACAACACAGCTAAATTCGGAGACTCCTCTCAGCAAGAATTCACCAAACGAATTCTAGGAGAAAACTCCACAACTAAGAGATCTCATTAACGAATCTCCTTAAGCCCACACTTGATGATCAGTTCTCGAAACAAGCTACAACTCACAGCTTTCTAACAAGCTAAACGAGTTCCGCAATTCGAGAGAGCATTGATCTAAAGTCATAAACTTATCGCAATGAGCTCTAAACCAAAACGTCTGGCCAAACTAAACAAACAAAACACAATAGCTCAATCTCGCGATCTCAGTATTCAAACTCTCGAATACTCATAACATAGCTCGACTCTACAACATGAGCACCCAAGCTAAACATTTCGCCAACGAAAGCTCAACACAAGCTTGAGGCATAACAACAAAGACTTTTGTTTTTCTCGATCATTCCTCATCCTCCAGAGCTCGCCAGCTCGTCTAAAGGACTGGGGGGCAATTGTTTGGGTCGGATTTAACACTTAAATCCAGTCAACGAAAGTCAAAATGTTGTTTAACATTAATCGCCTAAAAGGAAGGTTTTCTATTTGTTTCCGTAACATCAAGCTCCGTGCCTGTAGCTAACATCGAGCTGCACACATCGAGCTCTACATTCCGACTCTACAGCTCCAGATAACGAGCTCTACACTCCGGCTCTACAGCTCCGGATAACGAGCTCTACACTCCGACTCTATAGCTCCGGTTAACGAGCTCTACACTCCGACTCCAAGCCGAAGACCGAAGGCAAGACTAAGTCGTAACGGATCCAAAATCCCACAAATCGCGGAGTACGTGGAGCTCGCGGCCGGGAACTGCGGAAGTTAGTTGCAGGAACAGATCTATAAAAGGATCTTCTTCTTCATTCATCAAGGCATCTGATTTTCACCTAGCTACACCTCTATTTTAGCTATTCTCTTCTTGTAAACTCATTATTCTATCAATACAAATCCAATTCGTCGATTCAAGTCTTTATTTATATTGTTGGTTCATTGAGATTCTAGCTCATCTTTCCTTAAACACAAAATCACTCTAAATCCTTGAGTGTGGATTTTAGGATCCACAATCTCTAACTCTCTAATTGTTCCTCGGACCCCTATAATCTGTATCTTTTTCAATGGACAAGACATGAGGGAACGACCTTTGTCCTCCCGAGAAATGCAGACACAAGCATCCCCACATCTATCCGTCTCATAGTGTAAGATACTCTGAATGCAGACATAAGGCAATTTTAAGAGTGGTCTGTGTCTTTGTTAATGTTTCAAAAAATGCGTTAGTGTTTGTTATACCTCAAGCACTAGAGTTTCTAAATGTGGACAGTTTCTTAAAAGAACCGGAATTGCTTGCCTTCCCCGATCCATGGCACTCTCAATACATAACGACTTGAGGTTATTGAACACTGGCATCAATTCACAGGACAGAGAAAGCACCTGAAACATGTGCAAAAGGACTCAGCATAAGAGATTTACACTAAAATGAGAAATGAGAACAAAACAGCATACTGACCTGGACAGTATCAGCAGATAGGAAAAGCTTATGAACATTGCGTAGGCCACTAATGAGCTTGCACACATTGCGAAGTCTGAGTAAAACACTATCCTCTAACAAATTTTGATTTGAGGCTCTTGCTCGCTCAAGTTGATCTTCACTTAATAATAGGGTGATTCGAGCCTCAAACAAGTTTCTCAGATTAACTAATGGATAGTCATCTGCAACAAAATCCGAGTAATCAAAGTAAACAAGACTAGGTGTATCAAATGAGACAGTGGCTTAAAAGCTAAGGTCTTGAGGCTTGCACTTGACAATGTCTCAACCCAATCTGACCAATCTAACTCTGTCATGTCCAATTCTTCAAGCGTGGGGCAGCCAGAAAGTAGCAACTGAAGCTGACTGACCACTATAAAACCAAACTGATTCAAGAACAAGAGTTTTAAGCAACGGTAAGAAACATCCCCCAGCTTGCAAATTGAGGTCAACTACATACTCTAATTTCAGCTCAACTAGTGTCATGCACGTGAACACTTCTGAAGTCCGCCAATAACTATTGTTCTCAACGTCGTTAAGAAGTTCAAGGTACGAAACACCACGCCGAAGCACATTACATATTCACACGATCTGAATCAACACAAGGTGTACACTTGAGAGAGAATTTCTCTATGTTTGAATCACCCTGTGATAGGTGTAAGTTTTAACCCTATACTAACTGCAAGTGCACAGTAATATCAATGTAGTACTTAGGGTATCGAATCCACTAGGACTCTAGGCAACGATATTTAGAACAGAAATAATTAAAGTAAGAGAAAACAAATGTGATTAGAAACTAAAAAGCAAACAGGAAAGTAAATCAGTAGCAGGATTGGTTGTAAACAATTAACTAAGGGCGCTAAGTCTAGGGAGTTCTCAGGAAATCAGACAAGCAGATAAATCATTCAGCCAGGATCAAATTAGGTACAGTTCTAGAACTCAAAACACAGATATAGAATTAACCAACTTTCGTTGTGAGAATTCTCTAAGCCTAATTGCAGAAATCCAAATGTCTTTGTAATTCCTAACAGATTAAACCAGCTTTAATGATCAAGTTCGATATGTTCACAATTCAATTAAACCAAATTTCTTTGCGAGTAATTAAATTGCTCAACCTAAATAGTTCAGATTCTAAACCACACTTTCGTGTCAATCTAGCAACCTAAGATCTAGATTCTAAGTGATCAAGTTAGAACTAGCATTAAACACAATTTAGCTTGAAGAACATTCTATATATATGAATCCTTAACTGAATTAATTATATCTAGCAAGTCATAAAATCCTTAATGAGAATCCCTAAACCTAACTATGAATCTACTCAGGCATAGATAATGAAAACTTGATCAATGAATTAATAGATATCATAAAAGAGATTAAATAAGTAAAGGGGTTCGAAATCTTCTCCAAAAACAAGATGTAGTACATGATCAGATCAGCCCCAAATAGCTCTAAAAACTCTCTGCTCTAAAGTATGATAGCGTATCCTAAAACTGATGTAAAAACCTAATTAAATAGCTAAATCACGTCTTGTGGCTTCTGTGTAAATATCTGGAACTCTGGGCAATTCTGCAAATTCATCATTCTTCATTAACTCTCGCCAGACTGGCCCAACTCGCTATGCATCGATCGATGCTGATGTGTGTCGATCGACACATTACTCTGTTCTGGACAGTGAGCTCTATCTCTCGGGTCAAAACATCAAAATGCACCAAAATGCTTCAATTACTCCAAATCCACTCCAAACGTGCGTGTATCTAATAACACCTGTAAAAGACTCTAAAGAAACACTAAAAGACTCTAAAACACACTTATATCATGGTCTAAAACCGGTAAAAACCATGATATATCAACTCCCCCACACTTTGCCTTTGCTTGCCCTCAAGCAAAACAGAGAACTAAAACATGGTGAAGAGGTTTGAAAACTTTCAGAAACTCTTTTTTATCTTCGAAGCAACAACACTCAAATTCCCCTTAGTAAACCACTGAAAGAATCAACTGCAAGATATCAAGACCAACATGTACTTCCCCCACAACTGTCCTAAGTAAACTCCACAATCAATCCAAGCAATTCAAATTCACCCTACTGACTTCTTAAGCATATTAAGTGCGGTCTCACCTAAGGATTATCGATCAAAGGGTACATGGATTCTTACTTTGTCAGCTCTAGACCACCATACTATCTTTTTCTGGTTCCTTTCTTCTCTTTTCCCTTCCTTAGCATTCTGATTTTTCCCCATTGGGTATCATCTTATTTTTTTATCAGTGCTCTTCCCGTTAAGGGGTGTACTTTAGACACATTCCATGGATCGCACAGGAGGTAATAGTGTTTGCTACTACTCCCGTGACCACTTCAGAGCTACTAGCTCATCCTCAGTTTATTATCTCTTTTTTTTTTTACTTTATGGAAGGGGAGAAGGGAACCATACTTGGACAGGTTTACAAGCTGTGTCAGAACTAACAAAGGAATCCGACTCAAGGTATACCAAGCCCTTAGGTGAGAAATTTAAGTCAAGTTAAGGGTGAAGCCAGTAAAAGGATCCTCTGAATACCTGAATTGATATGGGTGCCCTCAGTAGGTTGATCCGCGTTGGGTTTTCTAATAGTCATAGATAGATCTTTCAGCTTCATCCCAGTGGTTACTTAAGTTCCTGCAAGATGTTAACTTCTCAAAAATTCACTGTTTCTTACTTAAACTGGTTTTGACTCAATAAAACAAATTTTTTTGAAAAACGGACTGACTCTTAAGAAAACAGAAAGATAGTAGTCAGTACCACCTCCCCCACACTTGAAACACACTGTCCCCAGTAGTGTTAAGTTAAGGGTTGGCAAAAAGAAAGCAAAAATGTTAATGGATGTGTTGAGTTCTGTCTGATTTTTACCTCTGTCGCTCATGCATCAATCGATACATAAATGTAACGACCGTTGCAAGGCGATTTTTCGTCATGTGTCGATCGTTGCTCAAGACCGCAACGATCGCTGCAAATGCGATTTTCGTGTTGTGACGATCGACACACCGGACCGTGTCGATCGTTGCATTGCGATATCCGAAACCTGCAGACAAAAACTCACCAAAACCAGAGACAAACGTAAAATCCTAACAAGAACACAAAAATGAAAATGCAAAAATGAAACAGTGGGTTGCCTCCCACTCAGCGCTTGTTTAAGGTCATTAGCTGAACCTATCAGCTAAATCAGACAGATGGTGCAACATCCAGAGGCAAAATCTGACCTTCTGGAATCTCAGCCTTAGCCCAATAGTGCTTAACTCTCTGTCCATTGACAGTGAATTCCTTACCTTCCTGGCTGATTAGAACGACAGCTCCGTAGGGACGTACCTCCTTGATTGTGAAAGGACCAGACCACCTTGATCTTAACTTACCTGGAAACAATTGCAAACGAGAGTTATACAAAAGTACCTGATCATTAGGCTCAAATTGTCTAGAGACAATCTTCTTGTCATGATAAGCCTTAGTCCTCTCTTTGTACAGCTTTGAGTTCTCATAAGCATGATGCCTTATCTCATCCAACTCATTAAGCTGCACCAATCTCCTCTCTGCAGCAAATTTAAGATTGAAGTTCATCTGTTTCACAGCCCATGCTGCTTTGTGCTCAAGCTCTACTGGCAGATGACATGCTTTTCCATACAACAGATAAAATGGAGTAGTTCCAAGTGGTGTCTTAAACGCAGTCCGGTAAGCCCATAATGCATCATCCAGCTTTGCTGCCCAATCTTTTCTTGTCTTCCCAACTGTCTTCTCTAAGATCTCCTTGATCTGTCTGTTAGAGACCTCGACTTGCCCACTAGTCTGAGGGTGATAAGGAGTAGCAACTCGGTGATGAACTCAATGCTTCTGTAGCAGCTTTTCAAAGACCTTATTAATGAAATAAGATCCTCCATCACTAATTACTATCCGAGGTACTCCAAATCTAGGGAATATGATGGTCTTAAACAGCTTAATGACCACCGAAGAATCATTGGTTGGACTAGCTATTGCTTCCACCCACTTAGACACATAGTCCACAGCAACCAAGATAAACTTATTCCCATAGGATGAGGGAAAAGGACCCATGAAATCTATGCCCCAGCAATCGAAAACATCAACCTCAAGAATGAAATTCTGAGGCATCTCATGCCTCTTACTGATTTTCCCTCTCCTCTGACAGGCATCACATTGAGAAACAAAGGAATGAGCATCCGCAGACATTGTAGGCCACCAGAAACCTGCTTGCAGAACCTTAGACACAGTCTTGAATGTAGCAAAATGTCCAGCATAATCTGATCCATGACAGTGGAATAGGATATCTGGAACCTCTATTCAGCAACGAATCTCCTGTAAAGACCATCTGAACAGTGCTTGTAGAGATAAGGCTCATCCCAGTAGTATCGTCTGAGCTCCCTGAAGAACTTCTTCTTTGCATATCCCTTCAAATCATCTGGTTCAGTCTCTGCAGCCAGGTAATTAGCTATATCTGCATACCAGAGTCGATCGGTGGTTGCGACAGCATCTACCTTGAAGACATAGTCTCCAATTTGAACCGTAAAAGGTTTTGGTTCTGTATCCGCATTGCAACGATCGTCGCATAGGGTTGCATCGATCGTCGCAGTCTCGACACGTGCATCGATCGTCACAGATGTGGCATCGATCGACGCAGTGCGATTAATCCGACAGTTTTGCAAATTTCTGCCCAAATCTGTCTGAAACACTGTCCTGATCATATTGACGTTCTCCTCAGGCAAGAAATCATTAATGGGCACGTCTTCCTCAACCAGCATCCTTGAAAGATGATCATCAACTCCATTCTCAACTCCCTTCTTGTCCCTCACTTCAATGTCAAACTCCTGAAGCAACAAAATCCATCTCAACAATCTTGGGTTAGCATCTTTCTTCTGCATCAGATACTTCAGGGCTGAATGATCAGTTGCACAATCACTTTGGAGCCAACAAGATAGGGGCAAAACTTCTCAAATGCAAAGACTACAGCCAACATCTCTTTCTCTGTAGTGGCATAGTTTCTTTGCGCATCATCTAGTGTCCTACTAGCATAATAGATAGCATGAAGCTTTCTATCCTTCTTCTGTCCAAGAACAGCTCCTACAACATAGTCACTTGCATCACACATAACCTCAAAAGGTAGATCCCAATCTGGTGGCTGAACTATTGGAGCACTCACTAATGCTTGCTTAATCTGTTCAAATGCAGTCTGACAATCTGCATTGAACTCAAATTTGGTATCCTTACACAGCAAAGCAGTTAGTGGCCTAGCAATCTTACTGAAGTCCTTGATGAACCATCTATAGAAACCAGCATGTCCAAGAAAACTCCTCACAGACTTCACAGAATAAGGCGCCTGAAGGCTGGTCATTACCTCGATCTTAGCGCGGTCTACTTCGATCCCTGCTTCAGACACTTTATGTCCAAGTACAATGCCATCTCTGACCATGAAATGGCACTTCTCCCAATTAAGAACCAAGTGTTTCTCCTCGCATCTAGTCAGTACCTTGCACAGATTATCCAAGCACTCATTATAAGATGACCCATAGACTGAGAAGTCATCCATAAACACCTCCATAAAGTCCTCAATCATATCAGTGAGTATGGACATCATGCATCTCTGGAATGTAGCTGGTGCATTGCAGAGTCCAAAAGGCATCCTACCATAAGCAAATGTGCCATATGGACAAGTGAAGGTGGTCTTTCCCTGATCCTCTGGATGGATAGGAATCTGAAAGAAACCTGAATATCCATCGAGGAAGCAATAGTATGGGTGATTTGCTAACCTCTCCAGCATCTGATCAATGAAGGGTAAGGGGAAATGATCCTTCCTTGTTGCAGCATTGAGTTTCCTGTAATCTATGCACATCCGGTGTCCAGTCACAGTCCTAGTAGGAATCAGCTCATTCTTCTCATTTTTCACAGCTGTAACTCCACCCTTCTTAGGCACTACATGGACTGGACTAACCCAATCACTATCTGAAATAGGATAGATGATCCCAGCATCTAGGAGCTTCATGATCTACTTCTTTACCACATCCTTAAGGTTAGGATTAAGTCTCCTCTGATGCTCAACAGATGTCTTGGACTCGTCCTCAAGATGTATCCGATGCATGCACAGCTCCGGAGAGATACCTGAAATGTCATCAAGAGAATAGCCAAAAGCCTTGCGATGCTTGCGCAGCTTGCTTAGCAGTAGGGTGAGCTCTGCGTTGTTCAAACTAGCATTAACAATCACTGGATAAGTTGAATTAGGTCCAAAAAATGCGTACCTTAGCCCGGATGGAAGTTGTTTCAGCTCAATTTTCGGAGCTTTTTCCTCTGCCCAATCTCTGTCGACTTGCAACGATCGATGCTTACCCTATGTCGATCGATGCAAAAGTCGCGTCAGACACATCAACTTGCATTATTTGCTCAGCAGAGTCCATAAGCCTCGCATAGCAGATTGCGGGCTCGTCTTGCAGATGCTCCAACTCCATTATAGAGCTCAGTAAGGCTCTCTCCAGTGGATCTTCTGCATGTGACTTATGAAAGTACTCTGCAGCTAGATCACTCAGTGTATCCACATAAAAGGTCTATCCGTCGATGGTTGGTCTCTTCACCAATTTATTCATATCGAAGCTCATCTTCAGATCACCCACATTCAGAACTATCTTACCTCTTTGGCATTCAATCATCGCACCAGCAGTAGCTAAGAAAGGCCTACCCAAAATCAGTGGATCCTTTGGTTCCTCTCCATACTGCAGAACCACAAAATCAGTAAGAATCACACATCGGCCAATCATTGTTTGGGCCAGAATTCACCCCGAGTGAATTCAGCTAAGCAAGGCCCATCTCTCAAAGTAAAGGCCTGACCAACACGCGAAGGCCCAGTTACAAGACCCGACTCCGAGAGGCGACCCGATAAGACGAAGACGCAGTCAAGCTTGAGGTCATGGAGCCGGAGAAGAAGGAGTCGCGCAACGAGAAGATCCCGAGAAAAGCGCGAGGCGTTGGAGTGGATTCCGAGATGGAGGGAAAGTGGTTGAAGACAGAGAAAGGCTATAAATAGAGAGCTCAGACGACTTGTAAAAGGAGGCGATTCTTCATTCATATTCGAACCTAGCATTAAGACTTTGTAATCGCTCTATAGCTCGAGTCCTTATTGTTCTTACATCTAAATCAATACAAATCCACTTTTTCACCGTTGTTAAGCTCCTTGATCACGTTTAACCAAGAATCTAGCCCACCTACTCTGTAAATCAGCTCATCTAAACACTCCAAAATCTGAGTGTGGGTTTTAGGATCCACATTTTGGCGCCGACTGTGGGGAAGATTCATAGACATTCTTTACACATGAACCTGATCAACAGCTCACTAGCGTGGAAATGGATCCCAACGCAACAGCTCCGATTGGATATCCAAGGTCGCAAGACCTCGACCAAACGAACGCAAGCGTTCAAGCCGGGAGTACCGGATCAGAGTCGGTTGTAACTCAAGCAGGATCCGGAGCAGTGGACCGTGTCCCTGTATCCCAGCCTTTAGGAGTTGCACCGCCAGGCCCGACTTCGCAGATAACCGAGAGAACAAACTCTCGAACCTGGATCCGGTCGGAGGACCACCCCCAAGGGGACGTACAAACTCCTCGGGTCAATCCACAAACACGACCTGACTCGCCGTGCCTAACCAGATCCGTAACCGACGGCATGGCGGAGCTCCGTAAAATGCTAGCAGTCCTAATTGACAGATCGCACGATCAAAAAGCCACACAACGGACTGTATTAGCCCGGCTAGATATGCACGACAGGAGTCTGCTGAACCTCGGAAACAGGCTATGGCCCATCACGGGGACTACGGCAGACACCTCCACGAGGAGCCCGTTACCCCGCATGCGTCTGGACTTTAAGGAGGAATATGTAACTCCCGAGACCCCGAGACAGACTTCCGTGGCGGGAAACAGCGGCTATCCGGTGTTTAGCCCGATCTCGGGAAATACACTTCCCAGCTCAAACACCGTGGCTTTGACCTCAACGGGCATTACGGCCCCTGATGGAGCGCAACTGCCAATGCCCCCGCCCATGCCAACGAAATACGAAACAAACGGGCATCAGGTGTTGGGAGCATCAGCCTTCGCCTCCAGCACGCGTCCTCCAGTAACAGAACTAGGGACTAACACTGCTCGGCCTTCCCCGAGTGAGATAGCCCAACAAGCCGGAACTAGGGGACCGAGCAACACGCGTCCGCGGAGCACGCAGCTCCTTATGTTTGACCAACGAACCGATATAAACGATGAAGGCATATATGCCAGGCTCCAGCGTCCGCAAGCTGCGGTCCACTCAGCAACGAGCGCGGCTCCAGACATCGATCAGGTTATCGAGGAGACCCGTCGAACCCCTTTCACGGACAGAATCGCTAGCGCGAGGATCCAGAATACTGGGAAGATCAAAATCCCAGAATACGCAGGAACTACGGACCCGAAGGCCCACGTTAGAGCTTTCAGGCTCGCGTCTCCCAAGCACATCTCACCGATGAAGAAAAAGAAGCAGGGTACTGCAGACTTTTCGCCGAAAATCTCACCGGTACCGCACTAGAATGGTTCGCCAGCCTAGAAGGAAACTCGATCGATAACTTCACACAGCTCATATCGATTTTTCTAAAGCAATACTCGATCTTCATCGAAGAGAAAACTTCGGAAGCCGACCTCTGGGCTCTGAAGCAAGGATCAGACGAAACTCTCAGAGCCTACATCGCTAGGTTCAGAGAAGTCAAATCGCGTATAGCCGACCCAAACGAAACCATAGCGATCGCGGCTCTGGAAAACGGACTCCTGTACACATTGGAGTTCAGAAAAGAGCTCGCGGTTCGACCATGCACGTCTTTGGACGATGCGCTGCACAAAGCTACTTACTACGCAAAGTACGAAGAAACCGTAGCTGCGGCAAAAGAAGAGTCAAGCCAGAAGAAAACCAGCAAAAAGGAATCCTCTGGCAAGGGACAACACTGCCTGGCGGTAGATGGCAAGCCTCAGTGGCGCAAGCCTTACGACGCAAACAAGTATTGCAAATACCACGACAAAAATGGACACTCCTCCGAGGAGTGCAGGTCCAAAGACCGCCTGCTGGCAGCCAAAAACGGCAGTAGCGTAACAGAAACTCCGGAACCGGAGGAGAAAGAGCCAGAAAAGAAAGACAAAGGAAATAGCAAGTCGAAAAACAAGAAGAATTCGCAATCTAAATGCGAGAGAACTCCAGAGAAGGAGGGAACGGACTCTCCGGTCCCCTCTCGCAAACGCATAGACGCGATTTTCAGATTAGCTCGGTGTGGGGGGTCAATGAAATCGGTCATCACGCCACCCCCAACTCCTAAGAAACAGCCAGCCAGTGCTTGCCTAAGCTCGGACTATGCAATTCGAACTTCCCCAAAACGATAAACTTTATATCGGGAGGTTCGAAGTTTTGCCGGAATTCGGTTAACTCGATCAAAGCTCACCAAAGGCGAGTTGCGAATGAGGTCAGAGAAATGGTCCCAATCGAAGGACCAGACACTCACATAACGTTCTCTGAAAGCGAAACCTTCAAAATCGACAAACCGCATGACGACGCTCTAGTGATCTGACTAGACGTAGCCGGATTTGAGCTGTCAAGGGTCATGATTGATACTGGAAGCTCGGTAGACCTTTTATTCTACGACGCCTTCAGAAGAATGGGCTTCAAAGATTCAATGTTGACCGGAGGGAAAACCCCCCTAACCGGATTCGACGGCGAAACCACCTACTCGATGGGAACTATAAAGCTCCCGTCCGCCGGGGGGCAACAAGAAATCATGGAGTTTGTAGTAGTAAAAAACCGGCCCTGTACAACGCGATATTGGGTAGACCATGGATCTATGCCATGAAGGCAGTGCCTTCCACCTACCACCAATGTGTGAAGTTCCCAACCCCCGCGGGGATAAAGACAATTTACGGGGACCAAAAGGCCGCAAGGTCGTGTGACTTGACTTTCTTCAAACAGCTAGAGACCCTGAACGTATAGCAATTACAGAAAGAAGAAGAGCTCGCCTCCCGGAATACGAAACGTAACAACGATCCAACAGACCGGGGCCCACGGAAGGATTTAGCCGTCTCAGTCTGCATTGACGACGAGAATCCGGAAAGGTGTGTAAACATCGGATCGGAGCTCCTGAACTCCACCAGGGAAGAGCTCGTCAACTTCCTCAAAGAGAATGTGGACACATTCGCATGGTCCACTAAGGACATGAAAGGGATCGATATCGACGTCACTTCACACGAGTTGAACGTAGATCCAACTTTCAAACCCGTGAAACAGAAACGCCGCAAGCTCGGCCCAGACCGAGCTAAAGCCGTGAACGACGAAGTCGATAGACTGTTAAAAGTCGGGTCAATCAGGGAGGTGAAATACCCCGACTGGTTAGCCAACCCGGTCGTCGTCAAAAAGAAAAACAGAAAGTGGAGAGTCTGCATAGATTTTACTGCCGCATATAGACCGTCTGGTGGAAGCCACCGCTGGACACGAACTACTGTCCTTCATGGACGCGTTCTCCGGGTACAACCAAATCTTAATGAACCCAGAGGACCAAGAAAAGACAGCCTTCATAACCGATCGCGGAACCTACTGCTATAAGGTGATGCCTTTCGGGTTGAAGAACGCCGGAGCTACCTACCAAAGATTGGTGAACAAAATGTTCGCCGATCAGCTCGGAAAGTCAATGGAAGTCTACATTGACGATATGCTAGTAAAGTCCTCCAGAGAGAGCGACCATATAGCACAGCTCCGGGAGTGTTTCAAAATCCTAAACCAGTATGGGATGAAACTCAACCCAGCCAAGTGCTCCTTCGGAGTACCATCGGGTGAATTCCTCGGGTATTTGGTAACGGAACGAGGGATCGAAGCGAATCCAAAACAGATAGCGACCTTCCTGGAAATGCCCTCCCCGAAAAACACGAGGGAAGTACAAAGGCTAACAGGACGGATAGTAGCCCTGAACCGTTTCATCTCTCGGCCTACCATTCTACAATCTCCTCAAAGGAAACCGAAAGTTCCAATGGAACGAGGACTGTGAAAACGCACTGAACGAGCTCAAGAGGTACCTTAGCGAACCTCCGATACTAGCTAAACCCGTGGAGGGCGAGCCATTGTATCTCTACATCGCGACTTCGCCCGCCGCCGTCAGCGCAGTCCTGGTCCGCGAGGAACAAAACGAGCAAAAGCCCATATACTACGTGAGTAAAACACTCATAGACGCATAGACGAGGTATCCAGCAATGCAGAAGCTCGCACTCGCAGTAGTAATGGCGGCAATAAAGCTTAGGCCATACTTTCAGTCACACGCCATAGTAGTGATGACATCACAGCCCATACGAACTATACTCCATAGTCCGAGCCAATCCGACAGACTAGCCAAATGGGCAATCGAGCTAAGCGAATACGATATCGAGTACCGGACCAGAACGAGCGCTAAAGCCCAGGTCCTAGCAGACTTCATTATCGAGCTCCCGCCCATGGCTCCGGAACAGGAAAATCAAAACAAGCATTGGACTCTCCATGTAGATGGAGCCTCATCCAAACACGGCTCCGGGGTAGGAATCAAACTCGTAACCCCCACAGGAGAGATAATCGAGCAATCATTCAGACTCGGCTTCAGCGCTTCCAACAATGAGGCCGAGTATGAAGCCCTCATAGCCGGACTCCGACTCGCAATCGGAGTTGGAGCACAAGAAGTAAGCGCTTTTAGCGACTCGCAACTAGTCAAGAACCAATACCACGGCGAGTACGAGACCAAAGAAGAGCGCATGGAAGCATACGTCAAGGTGGCTCATGAGCTCGCCGACCAACTGAAAAGCTTCACGCTCGAGAGGATACCTCGCGGGGAAAACTCCTCCGCCGATGCCTTGGCTGCACTAGCCTTGACATCTGACCCTCGAATCAAAAGGATCATACCCGTGGAAGGTATAGACAAACCGAGCATCGACGTGGCGCTGAAAGCACTCGCATCGTCTCAGACGGATCAGACCGAACATCCGTCCGAGGCACCGGACTCCGAAGTCCCTTCGGAGACAGTGTTGACATGCTCCGAAGTTTGCGATATCGGTCTTCGTAGCGGCAGACAGGTTCCAGAGCCCCCGGTCGAGGAAGAATCCGAACCAGAAGTCGAGGAACCAGATGCAGAGTTCTTGAATAGGCCGGATTGGCGGAGCCGATCCTTGACTACATTCAACTCGGCTTGGTCCCCGACGACAAGTGGCAAGCCAGAAAACTAAAGGCGCGAAGCGCCCGATATTGCGTGATCACCGATCATCTATTCAAGCGCAGCACCGCAGAACCATACTTACGATGCGTGCATGCTCAAGAAGCCCTCGCCGTAATGGGAAACACCCACGAAGGCACCTGCGGAAACCACTCCGGAGGACGAGCCCTAGCCATCCGCATCAAAAGACAAGGGTTTTTCTGGCCGACCATGATCGCCGATTTGCGAGAACTACACCAGGCAGTGCGATAAATGTCAAAGGCACGCCCCAATCATCCATCAGCCTGCAGAGAAACTATCCTCGATCTCCGCACCTTACCCCTTCATGAGGTGGTCGATGGATATAGTAGGCCCACTCGTTTCGTCAGGGCCAAAGCAGCTAAGATACCTGCTGGTCTTGACCGATTATTTCACCAAGTGGATAAAGGCTAAAGCCTACCAGCAAACTACAGAAATCGAAGTACGACACTTCATCTGGGAGCACATAGTCTGCCGACACGGACTCCCCTACGAAATAGTAACGGACAACGGTTCACAGTTCATCTCCACATCGACTCCGAGGTATCCCCAAGGAAATGGTCAGGCAGAAGCTGAGAACAAGACTTTCCTAAGTACCCTCAAGAAAAAACTCGACTCTAAAAAGTCTGCTTGGTCTGTGGAACTACCGGGAGTCCTATGGGCTTCCCGCACCACACCTCACAGCGCGACTCGCGAGACCCCATTTTCGTTGGCATACGGAATGGAGGCGGTGGTCCATGCAGAGGTATCGGTTCCAACTATCAGGAGGGCTCTAAGCCCAGGATACGAGGAACTAAACGAGCAAATGCTCCGAGATCGTCTAGACATGATCGAAGAGCAACGTGACCTAGCGCTGATACGAATGCAAAATTACCAGCAAGAAACCTCCCGCTACTACAACTCCAGAGTCCGACTCCGGAAGTTTAGCGTAGGAGACCTAGTACTACGCAAAGTCTACCCAAATACCAAAGAGCCGGGCGCCGGCAAACTCGGGACCAACTGGGAAGGACCCTACCGAGTCACCGAGATAATCCGAGACGGTGTCTACAAGCTCACAAAACATAAAAACGGAGTACCCGTGAAGAGACCGTGGAATGCCACGAACCTCAAGCTATACCACCCGTGAGTACTCAAAATAATCGAACTACGTTAGGCTTGATCCCTTGGCGGGGTACGTAGGCAGCTCGAACTTCGAGTGCAGCCACTCCACCCAAAAACTTAAAATTCCTTCATCTATCTTTTCGTTTTTTTTCGGGGGGGGGGGGGAGTACAGTGTTATCACCCAGTACATCAATGTAAACTCTGGAGTGTACATCAATGGAATTTTCAGAGTCAGCCAACACAGGCTATTACAAATTCACTAAGTCTTGAAACCTTAGCCAATTCCAAAGTACATGTCAAACAAAGTTCCACTAAACACAAGTGCTACTTCGCAAATACGCTAAGTATTGAAATCTTGAGTGTTTCGTGAACTATAACCCCAGAAGATCTCTCTAGAGCAATCTTTCAAAGCCCGCAACTCGCAAACATACTCGGAAGTAAACCCTAAAACAGCTCCGCACGGGCTAAACAGGTGTCCGAACCATAGCGAACTAAAAAGGGCACTAAGTCGCAAAACGAACTGTAAACACACAAAGAACGTCTGACCAGACTAAGCAACAAACTAAGAAGTTGTACTCCGCGACCCGAAGGTTCAACTTGCAAACTAGCAACGCATAAACAAACCTCGATATTTTGCTAACCTAAGATCCAAGCTCAAACAAAACATAAACATAAAAACGTGCATTAAAAGGCTCACCCGAGCCAGAAAGAGTAGCGGATAAAAGCCCTCCCGGGCAACACCAAAAGCAAAATTAAAAAGAGTTCAACTTTAGCCCGAAAGGGGGCTTTAGGGAATTCCAAAAAAAAGATTAAAATTTTTTAAGGAGCAGTCATCAACCCTGCTCCTCACCACCAGCTTCACCATCTTGCTTCTCTTGGACTCCGATCTCGGCTGCTTGATTTGTCCCGGTACTTGCTGCTCCCGCCATCATCTCAGCGTTGGATCCAAACTCGTTGAACTCTGTAGGGCGAGCTCCACGCATCACCGAATCATCCGAGATCTGGGGAATGGCACGCAGTTCGGCGCTCAGAGAGAAACCGGAAACCTGCGCGGCTTCAAACTCCTTCGCAAAGGTCTCCCTCTGCTCCAACAGCTTGGGAAGCTCCTCCTCGAGGGTAGTCACTCCGCTTTGCAAGAGGTTTATCAGCTCGATATTAGCCTCGACCTCCTGGACTTTCATCTCGCAGTCCGTCTCCTTCTTCTTCCTCTCAAACTTGTCCTTGTGAGCTTCGAACATGTCAAACTAGTGACAATCCCTGATCCTCATTCCGTCATGCCTGGCCGAGCGAATCGCAGTTTCAGCCTTCTCAAGGAGTTCCTTCACTTGCTTCTCCAGAGTGACCGTCCTCTCCACAGCAACCGAACGCTCGGACTTCACAACGTTAAGCTGGGCCTCGAAACGCTTCATCTCCTCCTGGCAACCCTTGAGGCTCGCGGTCAACTGATGCACGACGCTCTGAGCTTGCTCGAGCTCCTCCTGACAAGGGACAAACCTAAGACTCTGCTCATAAAAGTCCGTGAGCTGGTTGTCCGCCTCCAAAGCCTGAAACAAAAAGCCGGCATTTAAAAAAGAAGACAGGGAAGGAAGAAGGAAATAAAAGCCCGAAGAACTACCTTTCCTTTAGCAGTCATCGCCTTGACGTACAACTCCCGGCCTATCAGGTTCCTCACCGAAGGGAGAGAACACCCAACGGCCTTGCAATGACGGAGCAAATGAGCGAGTCCATCAGGATCATCCGTGATCGGGAAATCCTTCGTGTGGTCAAACTTCCAGTGAAACGGCTTGGACCCCGGAGCGTGCGACGAGCCCGACCCAACAGCTGCCTTCTTTTCATATCGAGGCTTCTTGTTCAAAGGTTGCACCGAGGAATCACTTCCGGTGGCCCTGGAACTCAGATGAATCACTTGGTCGGGGCGTACAGCTTCCGTTCCCTTCCCAGACTCCGTGTCCCGACGCGGAGGCGGCGGAGGAATACCTCCAGACCTCCCGTCGTTAATAGCACCGGTTAAAGCGTGACTCAGCTGACCAGCACGGATAGGCGCGTAACCACCAGACGTCGCCTTCTCAGAGGGTCTCTTGGATGACTCGCGAACGGTGGGACGTCTCCTCATCTTCTTCTTCGGACGAGTCGTACTCGACGAAGCGGCTTCGGAAGGCGAATATTCTCGGGAAGCTGTAAAACAAAAAGAAAAGTTGAGACTCGCACCCAGCCTATGAAAGAAAAGAGCGTGTATTCACCCGATAAGGACCGGAGCAGGACGAGTCTCCAATGGCTCTATGGCCTCCGGAAGCTCAAGTGTGCGCTTTACTCTGTCGAAATTAAAAGAGGTCCAGAGCACGTCTCTGGAGCCGAGAACGCCTGCTAATCTCCTGATCGCGAGAGTTATTCCAAACCTCTCTGGGATCTCTGCAAACATCGAAAAACAAACGCTCAGATATCTTCGGATAAGGCCAAAACCGACATGCAATAAAAGAAACCCTAACTAAACGCTATCTCTAACCAACAGACTCCGACCACGCGGTCGCAATTTTAGAGGGATCGTAATCTCCGATTGAATGACGGTCGAGCATGAACTTGAGGGGCCGCTCTCTCCAACGATCCTCCCGGTTCGGCACCGCCACCAAGATCGCCAAACTTCTCCGAGTTATGTTTGATCAAGCACAAATCGTGAAGAACATACAAGTTGAACGGAACTCCCTCCTCTCGGGCCCTAACCAATAGGCCGATGAGATAGCGGATGAAGTTTGGGGTTAACTGCGGAAGCGCCATTCCGAGTTCACCCAGTACGTCCAACAGAAGACGAGGAATCGGAAAGACCAGGTTGCATTTTTCGAAATAGGCCTTGTTGGCACAGCAATAACCCGGCCTAACCGATTCCGGTGTTTCTCCGAGATCAAGAAGCTTCAGTTTCACCGACCTCGGCACGCCGCACGATGAGTACAAACCCTCAATATCCTCTGCCTTCGTAGTCGGAATGGGGTGCTCGTACTCCTCTTCTTCAACCACCTGCTTTTCCTTTTTGACCACAGCTAGATTTGATTTCGACATCGTCTAAAGATCTCAAGAAAGCAGTTTTCCTTTTCGCAAACAGATGAGAGAAAAACCGCAAGAGAGAAGAAAAATAGAAGCGTAAAGATTAAAAAAAGGAACAAGCGCTATAAAGAGGAAGTGGAGAAGTTACCTTAATGCTGGCGGTTGAGTCTTGGAGAGTGGGTTCACGAGGAAGGGAGTTATAAAGCCATCATAGTTGCGCAACCTCGGGACTCCGCGAATCTTTTAAGATTTCACAGATCGCAACCGTCGGATCTTCTGAATATCTCCCACGCGCTGCGACTATGCGTAGCTAAGATTCGCTTTTAATCCCAGCCGTCCGTTATGGCGGGATTCTGATCCAGCACGCCATCCAACGGCACGTGAAGGAAGGCGAACCGATCGCGTATCTCGTGTTGGGAATGTCCTGAAATCTATTGTACTTGCTCTAAGTGATAGTTGTATTGTCGAGATGAGACAATCATATAATACTAGGTAGTCATAATGCTTTGCTAGAAGCCACTTATGATCAATGAGTTTAGAACTCATTGCTAGTGTTATATGATCCTACAGGGTCACACACCTAAGCAAACTGGGCGTTAAAGACGAGGTTGATCATTAATGTAATGATCCAGTGAATGTATATTTGATATGCATTCGATATCAATATTCTGGGGCAGTGTCGATCGATGCAGATAGTGCATCGATCGATGCAACTTGCGGATTAATCAGATTAATTCGGTTTAATCGTTGGTTAATTCCGTTATGGTTTAAGTCGACATATATAAGATATATGGTCGACCTAAACTGATTTCTAACCGAATTCACAGCCACCAGAACTTGAATAGAAACCTTTGAAGAGATTGGATCTATATAGGCACTAGCATCCCTGCTGTTCAGTTTGTGTGCGTGTGGATACCAGTAGAGGCGCAGCACTTGAGGCGCTTTAGATCTCGATTATCTGCAAATCTTCCGCTGCTAATCACCAGGTAATTCTGAGATCCCAATGATTCAATTACATGAACCCTAGATCCTAGGCTTGGAATTCAGACCAGGGTTGCCTAATTGGATTAGGAACTGCTAGAAATTCCTTCAGTGGTATCAGAGCTTTAGGGTTCCATTGAATCTGTAGCATGTTGATTAGATTAGTTGAATCTGAATCTGTGTATGGTTGATACAAACTTGCTAAAATTCGTTTTCATGAAAAACCTAGTTTAGGGTTCTGTTCGAAAACGTTTTAGGGCTTTTTCGCATGGTGTCGATCGATGCCAATCCGGCATCGATCGACACAGGGCGAAAGCGGCATCGATCGACACAGGGCGAAAGCCCGAATAAAATTTAGGGTTTTTCGCATGGTGTCGATCGTTGCCAATCCGGCATCGATCGACACATGGCGAAAACCCGAATAAAACTCAGTTTTTGCCTAGTGTCGATCGACACAAATGTTGTGTCGGTCGACACAAACCTCGTGAGATTGATGAATCGGTTCAATTGGATTGGACCGGTTATCGAGCTTGGTTAATAATGGTTGAACACTGTGAATGGTTTAATTGTGATTGCTTGATTAGGTTGGCATCGACCGATGCTAATGTAGCATCGATCGACACTGACCGGTATTCAAAACCGGATCAATTGGATTGATCGGTAGTCGCGGATTGCCTTTGGTTGTTCTGTATCGATCGACACTAAAGTAGTGTCGGTCGACATCAGATTCGATGGTTTAGGTTGTGGAACCTGAAATCACAGAAACAAAGCAAGATAAATCAATTAATTAGAAGAATTAAAACATAATAAAACTGAACGTTTTAAGGTTCCGTTCCTCAACCAAATATCAAGTGATACTTGATGTCTTTCCAATCTTGTCAACTGTCAAGACTTGTTTCATTGTACGATAGGCTTGCAGTGCAAGGTATCAACAATTACATGAGTAAGGCAGGAAGTAATCGTGTTGATGGGCTTGCAGTGCAAGGCGTCAACAATTACATGACTTAAGAGATTGGTTTACTTGACTGGGCCATCAAAATCGTTTTGGGCTCAGAGACATAAGGTGGATTGGACATAAGATGTCAATCCACAACCGAGAGTTATATTGGATATAACTAGCAAAGTTGTTGCTTACCTAGATAGCTAAAGTTGAGTGATAGCCAGTGGCTCACTTGAATTTAGTGAAGTATGGGTCTTGGATCATTATATTCATCTGAGGAAACATTGTTTGAATATAATGCGATTTTCTTAAAAGTTAAGACTTCTCATTTCTTGAACATCATAACTAAAACCTCCCTTGTTTTTCAGCTATGTCTAACACAAACCATCGTAACAATTTCTCCCTGCGATCCGTCCTTGAGAAGGATAAGTTAAATGGATCCAAGTTTCTTGAATGGTATCGGAACTTGAGAATTGTTCTCAAACAGGAGAAAAAGGACTATGTCCTTGAGAAAGTTCTCCCCAAGAAGTACCGAGCCAATGCCTGGCAGTCAGATAAGGATGCTTGGGATAAGCATTCTAATGATGCGGTGGATGTGAGTTGTCTCATGTTGGCTACCATGAACTCGGAATTGCAGAAGCAATATGAGTACGTGGAGTCGCCAATACAGATGATCACTGGCCTGAAAGGTTTGTTTCAGGAGCTGGCACGAACTCAGAGATACCAGACGGTTAGATCTCTGATTGAGTGCAAGCTACCAAAGGGCGAACCAGTTAGTCCTCATGTCATTAAGATTATGGGTTATATTGATAACCTGGGGAAACTGGATTGTCCCATTAGCCAAGAGTTGGCTACTGACATCATTCTACAGTCACTGCCGTCAAGCTATGATCAGTTTGTTATGAACTATAACATGAACAACTTGACGAAGACGTTGACTGAATTGCATGGGATGCTTAAGACTGCTGAACCTAACATCAAGAAGGACACCCCAAATGTCCTTATGGTACAAAAGGGTAAAAAGTTTAAGAAACTTGGCAAGAACAAAGGTGATGGCAAGACAAGTTCGATTGTCAATCCAAGCTCGATTGTGAATCCAAGCGAGTCTGGCCATGTTCCTAAGTTTAAAACCAGTCCTTCTGAAGATGTTAAGTGCCGTTATTGTAATGGTTATGGGCATTTGAAAAGAAACTGCAATAAATTCTTGGAAGATTATGAGAAGCTGAAGAAGACGTACGAGACTTCTTCTTCAGGTATTATGTTATAGAAGTAAATGTTACTTCTTATAGTCCTGCTTATTGGGTATTGGATACCAGGTGTGGTACTCATATTTTGTGAAAATGTGCAGGGCCTGAGCAAAAGTAGGACTATGGAGAAAGGACAAGTGGATCTATGCGTGGAAATGGAGCAAGAGTTGCTGCATTAGCCGTAGGAGTATTTCATTTGTTTTCTTTTATGGCATGTTTTGAACTTAAAACTGCTACTATGTACCTACTATGAGCAGAAATATTATTTCTAATCCTTGCTTGGATATAGAAGGATATCAGTTTTCAAATTAAGAATAAGTGTTATTCATTTGATAACAATGATATATTTTATAGTAGCAATCCATTAGAGAATGGACTTTATGTTCTAAACCAGAATGTGCCTAACTATAACATTAATACCAAGAGATTCAAGTCAAATGATACGAATAAAACTTCTCTCTGGCATTGTCGTTTTGGGCCACGTAAATGAGAAATAGATTCAGAAGCTCCATAGTGATGGGCTTTTCGGCTCATCTGATTATGAATCACAATGAGTAAAGAGAATCTTGTTTATTGGGTAAAATGACGAAGGCCCCTTTCAGCAAAGGTAGCATCGATCGACACAAACGATGTGTCGGTCGATACAGGTTGCGAACGAACAAAATGAAAGGGCCAGAGGCTTATTGGGCTTTATACATACGGATGTATATGGGCCAATGAGCACTAATGCTAGAGGAAAATTGCAGTACTTCATTACCTTTACTGATATTTTCAGTAGGTACGGTTATGTCTTATTTATAAGACATAAGTCAGAATCTTTGAAAAGTTCAAAGAGTTCCAAAATGAAGTACATAATCAATTTGGCAAAGGTATTAAACCTCTACGATGAGATCATGGAGGTGAATACTTAAGTCAAGAATTTAGTGATCATCTGAGAGATTGTGAAAGTGTTTCACAATTCACTCCTCCTGTATCGGACTTTATTAGATATGGTTCGATCAATGATGAGTCACTTAGATCTTCCATTATCCTTCTAAGAATACGCTCTAGAAATGTCTGAGTTTACTTCAAATAGAGTTCCATCAAAATCAGTTACAGAGATACCACATGAGATGTGGAATGTAAATGTTTCTGATTTATCCATCATGGAGATTTGGAGTTGCGAGACTTATATAAAACGTTTAATCTCTGATAAGCTCACACCCAAATCTGATAAGTGCTACTTCATTGGTTGTCCTAACAAAACCAAGGCATGTTACTTTTACAACCAGTTCGAGAACAAATTGTTTGTTGCTCGGGACCATGTTTTCTTGAGAAAGACTTTCTTTCCAAGAAGAACAGTGGGAGTAAAAGTACAACTCGAAGAAATTCGAAAATCATAGGAGACTGCTCAACCTGATGAGGAAGAGCAGCAGTTGGATCTACAAAGAGTTGTAGAACCTGCACCTGTGGTGCCTAGAGTTTATAAAGGGTCTAGTGAATGTATATTCGATATACATTTAAATGGCGAGTTTCTGAAGATGTGTCGATCGACACAAAAGTTGCATCGATCGACACAGATCGCGAACCAAATATTGATTTTGGTTTATGACTTAATTAACTACGGTTTAATTCTTGGTTAATTAGGTCGTGGTAAAAGTATACATATGAGATATGTGTGCGCGACTTTTACAGAAAACTGAAGCTCGCAGATCCGAAAGGATCCGTCACGAACCCGAGAAATATGGATTTCTCGTAACTAATTGCCGTGATCTACTGATCATTGAAAGTGACGGGCCTGCGAATTTTGAAGAAGCAATGATGGGCCTTGACTCCGAAAATGGCTGAAAGCCGCTGAATCCGAAATGGGATCCATGTCACAGAACCAAGTATGACTTGGGTTGATTTACTCGATGGTGTAGAAACCATTGTGAGTAAATGGATTTTCAAGAAGAAAAGTTGACATGGTTAGTAGTATTAAAATGTACAAAGCTAGGTTGGTGGAAAAGGTTTCAAGTAAATTCATGGTATTGACTGTGAAGAAACCTAATCCCAAACACCATGCTTTTGTCCATCCGGATTCTCCTAGCAACCGCCACTCATAATAGTTATGAGATCTGGCAGATGGATGTGAAAACAGTTTTCCTTAATGAAATTCTGAAAAGGATGTATACCTGACACAACCTGAAGTTTTCATTGATCCTAATGAAGCTAGGAAGATATGCAAGCTTCATCGGTCCATTTATGGACTGAAGCAAGCATCTCAGAGTTGGAGTCTTCGTTTTGATGAAGCAGTCAAAAGGTTTGACTTCGTCAAGAACGAAGAGGAACCGAATGTTTACAAGATGACTAGTGGGAGCGCAGTTGCATTTCTGGTATTGTATGTTGATAACATACCACTTCTCGGAAATGAAGTTCCATTGTTTCAGTCTGTTAAGACTTGATTCGAAAGTTGTTTTTTCGATAAAATTATGGGAGAAACCGTATACATTCTTGGAATAAGAATCTATAGAGATAGATTGGATAAGCTAATTGGATTGTGTCAAGATACTTATAGTGATAAGGCCTTGCACATGTCCAATATGCAGGATTCCAAGAAGGGCTTCGTGCAAATGACTCTTGGTATTACTCTTAGCAAGACGCAGTGTCTTTCGACACACGCTGAGCAAGGGCGAATGAGGGTCAGGCTACTGCTAAAGGCATTAGATGTCTTAAGATATGATCTTAATTTTAGTGGGAGTCATTGTTATTAATTTTAGTTATGATATGATGTTCGTATAAACATAATTTGATTATGTTATTAAAATCTGACATCTGTATTATTTAATAATGGTTATTAAATAATAGTTCCAAAGTAATTTATGATATTTTATAGGTCATCAAGTATGTGACTTGATCATGAAACCCTATAGATAATAAATGACATAAATTATGTTGGTCCCTGGTCGAGGTTGTTAAAGTGGGACATTAACAACCGCGTGAGACTAGTATGTGAGGTGACTGATGACTAAGTTTCATGGAGTCATTAATAAGAGTATTAAAGTCAATCACATAGATATGTGTTGGAGAACACAGGATCAGACATGACCCACTGATGAGAACTCTACGGGATAGTTATATAAGTGTCATGAGAGTTTTCATTACAACTATAAAGTATAGTCCTTAGACCTGAGTTCATCATGTTTTCTTACATGTGAATTGGTCCGCTTTAACTTTGTCAAACGTCAGCCGTAACTGGTGACTATAAAGGCATTGATTGGGCGTATCATGAAGTGTGTGAAGAAACAGGGATGGAACAAGATGAGATTTGTCCCTCCTATATAACAGGAGATAAATATCTCAGGGCCCATCGAAGATTTGATACTGAGAAATGTGTGGCCACACTCAAACGAGGTGATTGTCAGTCGTTTGTCTTGTCAGTATAAATCGGAGTTCGATGAACATGATCTTGGCTAAATAAGGGTGACACAGATCTTGCCTTATGCCAGATCGAGATATAGTGACGAAGGGATTATGGGAATAGATGATTCCAGTACAAGTGGGAGATTGTTGGGAATGTCCTGAAATCTATTGTACTTGCTCTAAGTGATAGTTGTATTGTCGAGATGAGACAATCATATAATACTAGGTAGTCATAATGCTTTGCTAGAAGCCACTTATGATCAATGAGTTTAGAACTCATTGCTAGTGTTATATGATCCTACAGGGTCACACACCTAAGCAAACTGGGCGTTAAAGACGAGGTTGATCATTAATGTAATGATCCAGTGAATGTATATTTGATATGCATTCGATATCAATATTCTGGGGCAGTGTCGATCGATGCAGATAGTGCATCGATCGATGTAACTCGCGGATTAATCAGATTAATTCGGTTTAATCGTTGGTTAATTCCGTTATGGTTTAAGTCGACATATATAAGATATATGGTCGACCTAAACTGATTTCTAACCGAATTCACAGCCACCAGAACTTGAATAGAAACCTCTGAAGAGATTGGATCTCTATAGGCACTAGCATCCCTGCTGTTCAGTTTGTGTGCGTGTGGATACCAGTAGAGGCGCATCACTTGAGGCGCTTTAGATCTCGATTATCTGCAAATCTTCCGCTGCTAATCACCAGGTAATTCTGAGATCCCAATGATTCAATTACATGAACCCTAGATCCTAGGCTTGGAATTCAGACCAGGGTTGCCTAATTGGATTAGGAACTGCTAGAAATTCCTTCATCTCGGGCATTGTTTGAATAACTAGATTCGAACCTATTTAGAAAAATGATATGGGCCTTACACGAACGGACTCCACCTTTCAAGCCCGACAAATCGCTTAAAAGGCTGGGGGGCAAATGTTTGGGCCAGAATTCACCCCGAGTGAATTCAGCTAAGCAAGGCCCATCTCTCAAAGTAAAGGCCTGACCAACACGCGAAGGCCCAGTTACAAGACCCGACACCGAGAGGCGACCCGATAAGACGGCGACGCAGTCAAGCTTGAGGTCATGGAGCCGGAGAAGAAGGAGTCGCGCAACGAGAAGATCCCGAGAAAAGCGCGAGGCGTTGGAGTGGATTCCAAGATGGAGGGAAAGCGGTGGAAGACAGAGAAAGGCTATAAATAGAGAGCTCAGACGATTTGTAAAAGGAGGCGATTCTTCATTCATATTCGAACCTAGCATTAAGACTTTGTAATCGCTCTATAGCTCGAGTCCTTATTGTTCTTACATCTAAATCACTACAAATCCACTTTTTCACCGTTGTTAGGCTCCTTGATCACGTTTAACCAAGAATCTAGCCCACCTACTCTGTAAATCAGCTCATCTAAACACTCCAAAATCTGAGTGTGGGTTTTAGGATCCACAATCATTATAGGCACATCTTCCAATACTTTTTCAGGAATACTAATTGTTATGTCTGCTAAAACCAGTGAGATCCTAGTGGGTAAGAAGTCAGTCATCCCAAGTCTCTTAGAAACAGAGAAGGGCATAAGGTTCACACTAGAACCAAGATCACATAGGGATCTTTCAAATCTTTCCCTGTAGATAGCACAATCCAACACAAAGCTCCTTGGATCTTTCAGCTTCTCAGGAATTCTGCCCTGAATTACCGCACTACATACTTCTGTGATCATCATTACACTATCCTCATCAGACCACTTACCAGAAAGTAAATCCTTAAGACATCTCCTCATCACAGGAGTAGTCTCCATGGAGTCAATCAAAGGCACTTCAATCTTCACCTTCTTAATGATTTCCTTGCATTTAACATACTGCTTATCATTCTTAGCTTTCCTGGGATTTTTGGGATAAAGTACTTTAGGTTTGTAAACCCTTTCACTTGACTGTTTCGGCTTCTCTGGTTTTGAACTCTCAGCAGTCGTGCGTCGATCGTCGCTGGTGTTGCGTCGATCGTTGTTGGGCGACTTTGTTACGATAGGTTCTTCGTTTTCGCTTTGCATCGACCGTTTCTGAGTAGCGTCGATCGATGCATTGCGAATATCACGGATCTTATCTTCTATTTCTTCAATTTCCCCGAGTTCTTCAACACTTGACTGCCTTTTCTGGCCAGGAGACAGCTCCTTACCACTTCTCAATGTTAGTGCATTGCATTGATACTTGGGATTAGAATCAGTTCGCCCCGGAAGATATCCATCTTCCCTCTTAACATGTCCAGCAGTCTGTGCAACTTGAGCATCAAGCCTTTTCACATGTGATCTCAAGGATTCGAATTTTCCATTCAAATCATCATACACCCAATCCAGTTTCTTGTTGAAGTCCACAGCAGTCTTGGTCTGTCCTTTCAGTAGCTGCTCCATCATACTCTCCATCTTACTCTCATGAGTATTAGCAACAGGAGGTGCTTGGTAAGAGGAAGATCCATAAGTCCTCTGATTACCTTGTTGAAAAGATTCCTGAAAGCCAGCATTCTGTCCAAAGCCAGAAGAGTTTTGATTGCTTGTGAAAGCACTCTTCTGACCACTGAAGAATCTATTACCTTGATGTCCTCCAAATCTGTTTCCTTAGAAACCAGATCCTCCGATGTAGTTCACATCCTCTTTCTGGCCATCTTTTTCAGCATTGATCACTTCGACATCATGAGCAAAATGGACAACTTTCTTTCCAGCTAGAAGATTGCAAACAGTGTCCAATTTACTACTAATATCAGCTATCTCTTGATTTTCTATCTTCCCACCAGACTCTTTCCTTCTCCTATCAGTAGTCTTGTAGATGTTACTGCTTACTAAGTTATCTATCAACTGCTTAGCTTGCACAGGAGTCCTAGTGTTGAAATTTTCATTGCTGGAATTATCCAACGCAGTCTGATAAGGGAGATTTATGCCTCTAAAGAAAATGCCCAGCAATGTTACCTCAGTGAATCCATGATGCGGGCAGTCACGTTGGTACTTCTTAAACCTCATCCAGGCAGTCTTAAGAGGCTCTATAGAACCTTGGGAGAAAGTGAGAATGTCATGTCTCGACTGATCAGAGCGAGCATCATCATAGAAGTGTCTCAGAAACTCACTCTTCAAAGCATCCCATGTAACAAACTTCCCAGGTGGAAGCTGTTTCAGCCAGGCAGCAGCATCTCCAGCGAGAGAGTAGGGGAAAAGCTTGAGAAATAGATAGTCATAGTTCACTCCATCGTACTTCATTCCAGTGACTATGTCCTCAAACTCATATATATGGTCCATTGGCTGCTCATTAGGGAAACCATGGAAGGCATTCTGCCTTAGAAGTGAGTAGTAGATGGTCTTGATCTCAAAATCATTCCTCTCAAAATCAGGAGGTACAAGAGCTGACCGGTTAGCATGGAACTCATCCGGACGGTTATAGTCAGCTAAAGTCCTCTCATGGACAACCATCTCTCTACCTTGACCTTGTCCTTGGCCTTGGTTATGCTCCTGTCGTGGTGGCTCAGGAGGATCAGGGATAACATTCCTTTCAGCATCAGTCCGTTGCCCAGCAGCATTGTACGGATTGTTTTGTCGGTCCCTCAGGGTACCTTGAGCATCAGGTATCAGAATCAGACGTTCTACAACCATCCTTTCTCTTCGAACTTTTCTGTTAGTCCTCTTTAGTCTAGCAAGCTCTTCAAGTTGGAGGTTAACGAGATTAGTATTCGGATTACTTCTGGTATCACGCGTCTGCATAAACCGTCTGCAATCGCCAAGCAACGATCGATGCTAAGAGTGCAACGATCGATTCAACACCAATCGCCTAGTAACGATCGACACAAAAAGGATGCAACGATCGATGGTATGCGATTTTGAAACCTGCGACAGAGAAGAAACAGAGAAATAAATTAGTAACTAAAATAAAAAAAAAATAAAAATCCTAGTAAAAAACCTAAGTTCGAATCTATCGAAGACTCAAAGAGTCCCCGGCAACGGCGCCAAAAACTTGATAGGTGTAAGTTTTAACCCTATACTAACTGCAAGTGCACAGTAATATCAATGTAGTACTTAGGGTATCGAATCCACGAGGACTCTAGGCAACGATATAATTAGAACAGAAAAGATTAAACTAGGAGAAAGCAAATGTGATTAGAAACTAAAAAGCAAACAGGAAAGTAAATCAGTAGCAGGATTGGTTGTAAGCTATTAACTAAGGGCGCTAAGTCTAGGGAGTTCTCAGGAAATCAGACAAGCAGATAAATCATTCAGTCAGGATCAAATTAGGTACAATTCTAGAACTCAAAACACAGATATAGAATTAACCAACTTTCGTTGTGAGAATTCTCTAAGCCTAATTGTAGAAATCCAAATGTCTTTGTAATTCCTAACAGATTAAACCAGCTTTACTGATCAAGTTCGATATGTTCACAATTCAATTAAACCAAATTTCTTTGCGAGTAATTAAATTGCTCAACCTAAATAGTTCAGATTCTAAACCACACTTTCGTGTCAATCTAGCAACCTAAGATCTAGATTCTAAGTGATCAAGTTAGAACTAGCATTAAACACAATTTAGCTTGAAGAACATTCTATTGATATGAATCCTTAACTGAATTAATTATATCTAGCAAGTCATAAAATCCTTAATGAGAATCACTAAACCTAATTATGAATCTACTCAGACATAGATAATGAAAACATGATCAATGAATTAATAGATATCATAAAAGAGATTAAATAAGTAAAGGGGTTCGAAATTTTTGTTGGAACTTCGAGCCAATTCTACCGTATTCAGAATCCTCGCGAGTTCCAGATAGCCTAGGATCTAGGGTCTAGTTAATTGAATCAAGGATCTGATCTCGTGTTTACCTTGTTCTGGCAGCGGAATAGGGTCAGGTAAACGAGATCTCTGGAGCGCCTCAGATGCTGCGCCTCTACTGATAGTCCACACGCACACAAGCTGGAATCTGCCGGGATGCTAGTACCGGGGCTCAGATCTCCTGGGAACTCAGTTTCTAGAGGTTTCTGTGTTTTCTCTCTGAGAAAATACTCACTGGATGGCGCACCCTTGCTTAGGTCGAGATATAAGATCACTTATATACGGACCTCGACATAAACCGAAACATCAGTTTCGGTTTCGGCCTTGTGTCGACCGACACACTTAGTGGTGTCGATCGACACACGTCTTGTGTCGACCGACGCACTTAACAGTGTCGATCGACACACCTCATCAAAACTATATTCGATGTGTATCCAATACACATCGACCAGATCATATGCCAATGATCAATCCCATATGGACTATGTCCAACTTGCTTAGGTGTGTGACCCTGTAGGTTCACACGATACTGGAAATGAGTTACAACTCATTTGTCATAAGCGGTTTCTAGCAAAACATTATGACTACCCAGTATCACATGAATTGTCCGATCTCGACAATACAACTATCTCTAGAGTGAGTACAATGTGATTTCAGGACATAATCCCAACAATCTCCCACTTGTACTGGAATCACCTATTCCTTTAATCCCTTCGTCTCTGTATCTCGATATGGCATAAGGCAAGAGACTGTGTCATCCTTATTATAGCCAACATCATATTCATCGAATTCCTGATCTATACTGATAAAACAAACGACTGACAATCACCTCGTTTGAGCACGGCCATGCATTTTCTCAGTATCAAATCTTCGATGGGCCCTGAGATATTTATCTCCCGTTCTAGGAGGGACAAATCCCATCTTGTTCCATCCCTGTTTCTACACATACTTCATGATACGCCTAAGCAATGCCGTTATAGCCGCCAGTTACGGAACGACGTTTGACAAGGTCAAAACGCACCAATTCATATGCTAGAAAGCATGATGAACTCAGGTCTAAGGACTATACTCTATAGTCGTAATGAGAACCTCCCATGACACTGATATAACTATCCTGTGGAGTTCTCATTAAGCGGGTCATGTCCGATCATATGTTCACCAACATATATCTATGTGACTGACTGTGATAATCATATCATTGACTCCATGAAACTTAGTCCAACAGTCACCTCACATACTAGTCTCTCGCGGTTATTGGTGCCCCACTTCAACAACCTCGACTAGGGACAATCATAATTTATGTCATCTTCTACTTATAGGGTTTCATGATCAAGTCCTCAACTTGATGACCTATATGATGAACATAAATTACTTGGGACTATTATTTAATTATCCAATAATTAAATAATACCGATGTCAGTTTTAACTTACATAAACACTACCATAGCATGTCTATGTAAAGATTATAACATAACTAAAGTTACTCCCACTAGGATCAAGATCATCTCTTCAGATATCTTATACCTACATCAACAGAATAAATTTCGTGCTTAGGTTGTGGGAGAGACTGCGGTGTTTTGCTTGAAATAATTCCAACAAACCACACCGCCATTCAGATAAAAACACTATTCTACGGTCCACTGCTTGGAGCCTTTCCAACAGACAGCACCGCTATTCAGACAAAGAGATATAACCAGGTGGGAACCGGGAATCGTCTTTGTCCGTCTAACTACTTTCAACTGGTTCGTCACTTCTTCAGTTCACCACGAAACTATCCTTAGGGTTCATCAAACACTTGGGATATTTCTGGTAACCGCTCAGTGACTATAACCGGAACATTTTTGGTATTTTCTCGTCATGCTTTATGCGTAAGCTGCATCTAGACGAGCGCAAAATATGGCATTCATGATGGATTCTATTGCAGCAGCATTAGCAATCACACTCATTAATAATAGCTCAGCTAGTGTTCAAAACACTTCATCTTGCTAATATTGTTACTAGCTCAGCCAGTGTCCAAGACACTGCATCTCGCTTAGATTATTGCCATAAGAACTTTGGTATGAAGCCATTCTTGGAATCATGCATATTGGAACTGTCCAATACCTTATTAGCATAAGGATTTTGACACGATCCAATTAGCCTTTCTGATCCATTCCAATGGATCATTATTCCAAGAGCTTTCGAGGCCTTCTCCCATGTCAATTGTTAAACTTGACTTCCGACCCAAATCTTGACAAGACTTTAGCGTCGGAACGTCGTTTATGAGATTAAGTATGTTATCTACATACAGTGTGAGAATTGCAATTACGCTCCCACTAGTCTTCTCGTAAACGCATGGTTTCATTTCTTTCTGATCAAGTCAAAACTTTTGACCACATTATCAGAATGTTGATTCCAACTCCAAGATGTTTGCTTCAATCCAGAAATGGATCGGTGAAGCTAACATGCATACCCAGCCAATTTTCGGAGTTGGGGCTCACCATCGCTTCTTAGAATTTCGCATGCTCGTTACTTTTCAATGATCAACAGATCATGACAATTGGTTACGAGAAATCACTCTCGAGTCAGTGACAGATCCTTTTGGATCTGCGAACTTCAGGCTCCACATGTGTAGATCCTACAGCACTTTGTAGATCTCACCGCTGCTCTCCCTCAACAGGTTGAGCAGCCTCCTGTGTTTATCGAATTCCTTCGATGTGTACTTTTACTCCCACTGTTCCTTTTGAAAGTATGATCTTTCTCAAAGACACAGTTCCGGACAACAAAAGTACTAAGCCTTGGTTTCCCTAGGACAACCAGCGAGGTAGAACTTATCAGATTTGGGTTCAAGTTTGTTTGTTGACTACTGTCTTACACAAACCTTGCAATCCCAATTAATCAGAAAAACAAATTTGGAAATCACCCAGTCCACATCCAATGTGGTGTTTTTCACTGATTCTGATAGAAACTTATTTAGCGTAAACATAGACATTTTAGAACGTATTCTTAAATGATTATGGAAGATTCCTGTGACTCATCATTAATCGGAGCATATCTAATAAGATCCGATTCATTCTGTTAGATGATCACCCAATTCTTGACTCAAGTATTTTCCTCCGCGATTCAATCGAGGATCTCAATACTTCTGTCAAATCGGTTCTACACTTCATCTTGGCACTCCTGAAGGGGTTCCTGCTCGTGTCTCATCAAATGAACACAGCCATACTTATTGATGTCATCAATAAGGTAATGAAGTACAGAAGATTTCCTTTTGCACTAATGCTCATCGGGCCGCATACATCAGTATGTGTAAGGCCCAATAAGCCTCTGGCCCATTTCCTTTAGCTCTGCTAAAAGGGCCTTAGTCATTTGGCCCAGTGAGCAGAATTCATATCTCAAATGATTAATAATCAAATGAGTCCAAAACTATGGAACTTCTGAATCCGCTTCACTTTGTGTGGTTAAATGACTATGCTAAGGAAAAATCGACTTCAAGTCATCAGACTTAAAGTGTTTGGTATTTATGTTATGTGTACAAGCGTACATTGGTTCAAGATATAAAACCCATTCCAAATGGGGTGCTACCATAGAATATTTCATTAAGATCTAAAGAACAAAACTTGTCTTTTATCAAAATGAAAAACATCCAAATTCTTACAAGAAAATGAAAGACATTTCTGCACAAGGCAGATACATAGTAGCAATTACTTAATTTCTAAAACCAAGTATGAAAGGCTCCTACAAGTGGAGAATCTCTACGGCTCATGCAGCAACCATTGCTTCATACCAGACATGCAGTTCCACTTGTCCTTTCTTCAACGTTCTACTGTTGCTTAGGTCCTGCATATTTCTAAAATATCAGTACCACAACTAGTATCCAATACTAACGTAGAACTTGAATTAATAACACAATACCTGAAGAAGAAGTACCATACATCTCCTTCATCTCTTGTGAATATTCCAAGAATTTAATGCAATCTCTTTTCCAATGCCCTGATTCATCGCAGTAGAAGCATTTTCTAACACCAGATGGGCCTGACTTGGGCTTATAAGATGACGCAGGCTTATCCTGATTCCAAATCAGGACGGCCCTGCCTCTACCCTTGCCAACACAAGATTTCTCAAATCTTTTACCCTTTATGATGTCTTGCTCTGCTGTTTTGAGCATGCCATGCAGCTGAGTCAACGTCTTCGTCAAGCCTTTCTTGATATAGTTCTTAATGAATTTATCATAGCTTGACGGCAGTGACTGCAGAATGATGTCAGTGGCCAACTCTAAGCTGACAGGACATTCCAGTTTCCTCAGGTTATCAATGTAACCCATCATTTTAATGACATGAGGACTTACTGGAGCATCCTCTGGTAGCTTGCATCCAGTGAGAGACTTCACCATCTGGAATCTCTCAACTCGTGCCAGATCCTGAAACTTCAGTTTCAGGCTGGTGATCATCTCTATTGGCGACTCCATGCTCTCGTATTGACTCTTCAAGTCCGAGTTCATGGTAGACAAAATCAGACCACGCACATCTACCACATCAATATAATGCTTATTCCAAGCATTATATACTGCATGCGAGCGATTGGTCCCAAGCCTTTCTGGAAGAGCTTTCTCAAGGACATAGTCCTTGCTTTCCTGCTTGAGAATGAATCTCAGATTCCGATACCAATCCAGGAAGTTGGATCCATTTAACTTGTCCTTCTCAAGGACGGATCGCAACGAGAAAGTAGTCATAGACATAAGCTGAAATCCAAGAAAAACAAAGATTTAGTTATGTATATGATGAGAAATCTTATCTAATATGAGAACTCGCATTATATTCAAACAATGTTTCCTCTATGAATATAATGATACAAGATCCATACTTCACTAAAATCTGAGTGGGCGACTCGCCATCACCCAAACTTTAGTTATCTAGGTAAGCAAATCATTGTTAATTGTACCCAGTACAACTCTTGGTCGCAGATAAGACAATCCATGTCTCATCTACTCTGACGTCTCTGGGCCCAGAACTTCTGATAGCCCAGTCAAGTAAACCAATCTCTTCTGTCTTGTGATCATTGACAGTCGCACTGCGAGTCTATCAATGATCATCTGCCTTGATCAGATCACTGTGGGTACCAAGGACTCCAAGACTATCCAACAATGAACCGAGTCTTGACAGTAGACTAGATTGGGCAAGACATCAAGGTCACTTGATGTTTAGTTGAGGAAACTAAACTCTGAAAGGTTAGCAAATCAATCTTATTAGGTCATGTAATTGTTGATGTCAAGCACTGCAAGTCCATCAACACATTTACCTACCTTACTCACCTAATTGTGGACACCAAGCTCTTGGCTAGACCATCACACAATGAAATGAGTCTTGACAGTTGACCATATTGAAGCTAAGCTTTGATCAAGGTTTAAGTCTAGTTTGGTTTCTGCAAATTCAAGGTTCAATAACCAGAATTTCGAGCTCTGTGTCGATCGACGCAGACTATGTCTGTCGATCGACAACACCAAACTTAACCGGACTTCAATAACCGATTAATCCAATTAACCCGGTTTATTGAACCGGTCATGTCGATCGATACAACCCATGTGCGACGGTCGACATAGACCTAAACCGAAGTCAGTTTTGATAACCGGTCCAATCCAATTGAACCGACTTATCAGATCAAACTGATCTTAACCATTCAGTTTATATTAATTGGGATAATTAGTTCAGTCCAATTGAACCAATTCATCCAATTTAAACCGTTTTAACCAGTTTCAACTAATTGCGATAACCGGTCCAATTCAATTGAGCTGACTTATCCAATCAAACTGATTTTAACCAAATCGGTTTATGCTAATTGAGATAATCAGTTCAATCCAATTGAAACAATTCATCCAATTTAAACCGATATGTTCGGACTTAACCAAGCATGATAACCGGTCCAATCCAATTGAACCGATTAACCATTCGCTAGGTATGTGTCGACCGACACTGACCTGTGTCGATCGACACTGGACCGAATCTGTTCTGTGTCGACCGATACACAACCTGTGTCGATCGACACAATAGGCTTTCGGTTTTTCTTCGCGAAAAACCCTAGCCGCCGATTCTGTCGAATTCGCCATTCTGTGTCGACCGACACACCTAGTGTGTCGATCGACACTGTGCGAAAACACAGAATCGGAGATCGATCAGATCGATCTCACCTGTTCTAACTCAAACAACCTAGCTTGCGAATTTAACTCATCAAATTCAATCAACAGGTGCGATTCAATGGAAAACCCTAAGGCTCTGATACCACTGTTGGAACTTCGAGCTAATTCTACCGTATTCAGAATCCTCGCGAGTTCCAGATAGCCTAGGATCTAGGGTCTAGTTAATTGAATCAAGGATCTGATCTCGTGTTTACCTTGTTCTGGCAGCAGAATAGGGTCAGGTAAACGAGATCTCTGGAGCGCCTCAGATGCTGCGCCTCTACTGATAGTCCACACGCACACAAGCTGGAATCTGCTGGGATGCTAGTACCGGGGCTCAGATCTCCTGGGAACTCAGTTTCTAGAGGTTTCTGTGTTTTCTCTCTGAGAAAATAATCACTGGACGGCGCACCCTTGATTAGGTCGAGATATAAGATCACTTATATACGGACCTCGACATAAACCGAAACATCAGTTTCGGTTTCGGCCTTGTGTCGACCGACACACTTAGTGGTGTCGATCGACACACGTCTTGTGTCGACCGACGCACTTAACAGTGTCGATCGACACACCTCATCAAAACTATATTCGATGTGTATCCAATACACATCGACCAGATCATATGCCAATGATCAATCCCATATGGACTATATCCAACTTGCTTAGGTGTGTGACCCTGTAGGTTCACACGATACTGGAAATGAGTTACAACTCATTTGTCATAAGCGGTTTCTAGCAAAACATTATGACTACCCAATATCACATGAATTGTCCGATCTCGACAATACAACTATCTCTAGAGTGAGTACAATGTGATTTCAGGACATAATCCCAACAATTTTCTCCAAAAACAAGATGTAGTACAGGATCAGATCAGCCCCAAATAGCTCGAAAAACTCTCTGCTCTAAAGTATGATAGCGTATCCTAAAACTGATGTAAAAACCTAATTAAATAGCTAAATCACGTCTTGGGGCTTCTGTGTAAATATCTGGAACTTCTGGGCAATTCTGCGAATTCATCATTCTTCATTAACTCTCGCCGAGACTGGCCCAACTCGCTATGCATCGATCGATGCTGATGTGTGTCGATCGACACATTACTCTGTTCTAGATAGTGAGCTCTATCTCTCGGGTCAAAACATCAAAATGCACCAAAATGCTCCAATTACTCCAAATCCACTCCAAATGTGCGTGTATCTAATAACACATGTAAAAGACTCTAAAGAAACACTAAAAGACTCTAAAACACACTTATATCATGGTTTAAAACCGGTAAAAACCATGATATATCACCCTGCAAAGCCAAAACTCTATCCACAAAATCCATAAAGCTCTGCAGAACTTATCAAAAAGACAGAGTCATCAATCTCAAGATTAGGGACAAATATCATCATCAAATGTCAGTACCCATCTTTTGTTTTTAAAAATTTGTAAAACCTCTCAGAACTTATCAAAATTACTTGATGATCATGGATGCTCTCTCATAAAACTGATCTTTACACAAACTTAGTTGATATACCATCAGAGAAAAAATATAGCGGAAAATCCAACGGTAGAATCCAGAAAAAAGAAGACAATAAAAGGTAAAAAAATTTTCTCTTTGTTGGTATTCTATCACTTTGTCTTGTTTCCAGTTCCAACAGATGTATTAGAATTCTCAGTCTCAGCCTTGAGATCAACCTTCAAATCCTCAACAACACTCGTGCTCTCAAGATCCCACATCCTAATTGTTTGGGCCAAAATCCACCACAATGGATTCAGCTGAACAAGGGATCAAGGCCCGACGCATTCACGAGTCAAGCCCAATCCAACAAAGGAGACTCCGACTTCGGAGTATATCTCGACGAGCAATGGATCCGTTTGCTGGCAACAACCCGGCGAAGAAGGAGGAGTCGTTGGAGTGCACGATCCCGAAGATCCCGCAAGTTGTTGAAGTCAGCTCCGAAGATCAGGGAAGATGGTTGCGAAGCTAAGGACTATAAAGGAGGGGCTCGACAACGGGAAAAGGGACCGGATGATTCATTCACATTCTAACCTAGCACTAAGACTTTGTAATCGCTCTGTAGCTTGAGTTCTTATTGTTCTTACGCCCAAATCAATATAAATCCATCCTTCTATCATTGTTAAGCTTCTTGATCACGTTTAACCAAGAATCTAGCCCACCTACTTTATAAATCAGCTCAACTAAACACTCTAAAAACTGAGTGTGGGTTTTAGGATCCACATTTTGGCGCCGTCTGTGGGGAAGATTCATAGATATTCTTTACACACGAACCTGATCAACAGCTTGCTAGCGTGGAAATGGATCCCAACGCAACAGCTCTGATCGAACCACCAAGATCGCAAGACCTCGATCAAACGAACGCAAGTGTTCAAGTTGGGAATACCGGATCAGAGTCGACCCAGACTCAAGCAGGATCCGGAACTGGGGACCGCATCCCTATTTCCCAGCCTCTAGGAGTTGCGCCTCCAAGCTCAACTTCACAGACAACCGAGAGAACGAACTCTCGAACATGGATACGATCCGAGGATCGCTCTCAAGGGGACGTACAAATCCCTCGGATTGTTCCGCAGACTCGCCCCGACTCGCCAAGCCTGATGAGATCCGTCACCGATGGCATGGCAGAGCTCCGTAAAATGCTAGCAGTCCTAATTAACAGATCGCACGATCAATAAGCCACACAACGGACTGTATTAGCCCGGCTAGGCATGCACGACAGGAGTCTGCTGAACCTCGGGAACAAGCCACGGTCCGTCACGGGGACTACGGCAGACACCGTCGCGAGGAGCCCGTTACCTCGCATGCGTCTGGACTTTGAGGAGGACTATATAACTCCCGAAGCCCCGAGACAGACTTCTGTGGCCGGAAACAGCGGCTACCCAGTGTTTAGTCCGATCTCGGGAAATGCACTTCCCAGCTCAAACACCGTGGCTTCAACCTCGACGGGTATTACGGCCCCTGACGGAGCGCGACTGCCAATGCCCCCGCCCATGCCAACGAGCTATGAAACAAACAGGCATCGGGTGCTGGGAGCATCAGCCTTCGCCTCCGGCACGCGTCCTCCAGTGACGGAACCAGGGACTAACACTGCTCGGCCTCCCCCGAGCGAGATAGCCCAACAAGCCGGAACTAGGGGACCAAACAACACGCGTCCGCGGAGCACGCAGCTCCCCATGTTCGACCAACGAACGGACATAGATGACGATAGCATATATGCCAGGATCCAGGGCCTGCAAGCTGCGGTCCACTCGGCAACAAGCGCGGCTCCAGACATCGATCAAGTTATCGAGGAGACCCGCCGGACCCCATTCACGGATAGAATCGCTAGCGCGAGGATCCAGAACACCGGGAAAATCAAAATCCCGGAATATGCGGGAACTACGGACCCAAAGGCCCACGTTAGAGCTTTCAGGCTCGCGGTCTCCCGAGCGCACCTTACCAATGAAGAAAAGGAAGCAGGGTACTGCAGGCTTTTCGCCAAAAACCTCACCGGTACCGCACTGGAGTGGTTCGCCAGTCTAGAAGGAAACTCGATCGATAACTTCACACAGCTCGTATCGATCTTTCTAAAGCAATACTCGATCTTCATCGAAGAGAAAACCTCGGAAGCCGACCTCTGGGATCTGAAGCAAGGGTCGGACAAAACTCTCAGAGCCTACATCGCAAGGTTCAGAGAAGTCAAATCGCGTATAGCCGACCCAAAGGAAATCATAGCGATCGCGGCTCTAGAAAACGGATTCCTATACACATCGGAGTTCAGAAAAGAGCTCGCGGTCAGACCATGCACGTCCTTGGACGATGCGCTGCACAAAGCTACTTACTACGCAAAGTACGCAGAAACCGTAGATGCGGCGAAGGAAGAATCAAGCCAGAAGAAAACCAACAAAAAGGAATCCTCTGGCAAGGGACAACACTGCCTGACAGTAGATGGCAAGCCTCAATGGCGCAAGCCTTACAATGCAAGCAAATATTGTAAATACCACGACAAGAAAGGGCACTCCTCCGAAGAGTGCCGGTCCAAAGACCACCTGCTGGCAGCTAAAAACGACAGCAGCGAGGTTCCGGAACCGGAGGAGAAGGAGCCCGAAAAGAAAGATAAAGGAAAGAGCAAGTCGAAAAACAAAAAGAATTCGCAATCTAAGCGCGAGAGGACTCCAGAAAAGGAGGGATCAGATTCCCCAGTCCCCTCTCGAAAACGCATAGATGCAATCTTTAGCTTAGCTCGCTGCGGGGGGTCAATGAGATCGGTCATCACGCCACCCCGAGCTCCTAAGAAACCGTCCAGCCAGTGCTTGCCTAAGCTCGAACTGTGTAGTTCGAACCTCCCCAAAACGATCAACTTCATATCGGGAGGTTCAAGGTTTTGTCGGAATTCGGTAAACTCGATCAAAGCTCACCAGAGACGAGTTGCGAATGAACTCAGGGAAATGGTCCCAATCGAAGGACCGGACACTCACATAACATTCTCTGAGAGCGAAACCTTCAAACTCGACAAACCGCATGATGACGCTTTAGTGATCCAACTCGACGTAGCCGGATTCGAACTCTCCAGAGTCATGATTGACACCGGGAGCTCGGTGGATCTCTTGTTCTACGACGCCTTCAGAAAGATGGGCTTCAAAGATTCAATGTTGATCGGAGGGAAAACCCCATTAACCGGGTTCGACGGCGAAACCACCTACTCAATGGGAACTATAAAACTCCCATCCATCGCCGGGGGGCAACAGGAAATCCTGGAGTTTGTAGTAGTAAACAAACCGGCCCCGTACAACGCGATATTGGGTAGACCATGGATCTATACCATGAAGGCAGTGCCTTCTACCTATCACCAGTGTGTGAAATTCCCGACCCCTTCGGGGATCAAGACGATTTACGGGAACCAAAAAGCCGCAAGATCGTGCTACCTAACTTTCTTCAAGCAGCTAGAGACCTTAAACGAATAGCAATTACAGAAAGAGGAAGAGCTCGCTTCCGGACCGCGAAACGTAGCAACGATCCAACAGTCCGAGGCCCGCGAAAAGATTTAGTCGTCTCAGTCTGTATTGATGACAAAGACCCGGAAAGGTGTGTAAACATCGGATCGAGCTACTGAACGCCACCAGGGAAGAACTCATTAAATTCCTCAAAGAGAACGTGGATACATTCGCATGGTCCACAAAAGACATGAAGGGGATCGATATCGAGGTCACCTCACACGAATTGACTGTCGATCCAACTTTCAAACCCGTGAAACAGAAACGCCGCAAACTCGGTCCAGACTGAGCCAAAGCGGTTAACGACGAAGTCGACAGACTACTAAAGGTCGGGTCAATCAGGGAGGTGAAATACCCCGACTGGTTAGCCAACCCGGTCGTCGTCAAAAAGAAAAACGGGAAGTGGAGAGTCTGCATAGACTTCACAGACTTGAATAAAGCATGCCCAAAGGATAGCTTTCCACTACCACATATAGACCGACTGGTGGAAGCCACTGCCGGACACGAACTACTATCCTTTATGGACGCGTTCTCTGGATACAACCAAATCCTCATGAACCTAGAGGACCAGAAAAAAACAGCCTTCATAACCGATCGCGGAACCTACTGCTACAAGGTGATGCCTTTCGGGCTAAAGAACGCCGGAGCTACCTACCAGAGATTGGTGAATAAAATGTTTGCCAATCAGCTCGGAAAGTCAATGGAAGTCTACATTGACGATATGCTGGTAAAATCCTCCAAAGAAAGTGACCACATAGAACAGCTCCGGGAATGTTTCAAGATCCTGAACCAATACGGGATGAAACTCAACCCCGCCAAGTGCTCTTTCGGAGTACCTTTGGGAGAGTTCCTCGGGTACCTCGTAACAGAGCGAGGGATCGAAGCAAACCCGAAACAAATAGCAACCTTCCTAGAGATGCCTTCCCCGAGAAACACAAGGGAAGTGCAAAGACTGACAGGACGGATAGCAGCTCTGAACCGCTTCATCTCTCGATCTACGGACAAGTGCCTATCATTTTACAACCTCCTCAAAGGAAACCGGAAGTTCCAATGGGACGAGAGCTGTGAAAACGCCCTAAACGAGCTCAAGAAATACCTCAGCGAACCCCCAATACTAGCCAAACCAGTGGAGGGCGAGCCATTGTATCTTTACATCGCAACCTCGCCCGCCGCCGTTAGTGCAGTCCTGGTCCGCGAGGAACAAAACGAGCAAAAGCCCATATACTACGTGAGCAAAACGCTCATAGATGCAGAGACGAGGTACCCAGCAATGGAGAAGCTCGCGCTTGCAGTAGTAATGGCGGCAAGAAAGCTTAGGCCGTACTTCCAGTCACACGCCATAGTAGTGATGACGTCACAGCCCATACGAACTATACTCCATAGTCCAAGCCAATCCGGCAGACTAGCCAAATGGGCAATCGAATTAAGCGAGTACGATATCGAGTACCGGACCAGAACGAGCGCTAAAGCCCAGGTCCTAGCAGACTTCATTATCGAGCTCCCGCCCATGGCTCCGGAGCAGGAAAATCAAGACGATCATTGGACTCTCCACGTAGATGGAGCCTCATCCAAACACGGCTCCGGGGTAGGAATCAAACTCGTAACCCCCACAGGAGAGGTAATCGAGCAATCGTTCAGACTTGGCTTCAGCGCATCCAACAATGAGGCCGAGTACGAGGCCCTCATAGCCGGACTCCGACTCGCAATCGGAGTCGGAGCACAAGAAGTACGCGCCTTTAGCGACTCACAGTTGGTTACGAGCCAGTATCACGGCGAGTACGAAACTAAGGATGAGCGCATGGAAGCGTACGTCAAGGTAGCTCACGAGTTAGCAGATCAGTTAAAAGATTTCACACTCGAGAGAATACCTCGGGGGGAAAACTCCTCCGCCGACGCCCTGGCAGCATTAGCCTCGACTTCCGACCCTAAGGTTAAAAGAATAATACCCGTAGAAGGGATAGAAAAACCAAGCATCGAAGTGGCACTCAAGGCGCATACCGCAGATCAGCCCATAACGGTCCAGACAAAAAACTCAACGGAAACCCCGGAACCTGAAGCTCGGGCAGAAACGGCCTCGGAATGCCAAGAAGTCTATGACATCGGTCTCCGTAGTGGCCGGAAAATCCCTGATCCTCCCGTCGAGGAGGAAGAATCCGAGCCTGAAAACGAAGAACCGGACGCAGAATTCCTGAACAGGCCGGATTGGAGGGAACCAATTCTAAGCAACATCCGACACGGCCAAGTCCCCGACGACAAGTGGCAGGCCATGAAGCTTAAAGCCCGAAGCGCCCGATACTGCATAATCAACGATTGCCTATTCAAACGTAGCACCGCAGAACCTTACTTGCGATGTGTGCACGCCGCAGAAGCCCTCGCCGTAATGGGCAACACCCATGAAGGCACCTGCGGTAACCACTCTGGAGGGCGAGCCCTAGCCATCCGCATCAAAAGGCAAGGATTCTTCTGGCCGACTATGATCGCAGATTGCGAGAACTACACCAGGCTGTGTGATAAATGCCAAAGGCACGCACCGATTATTCACCAGCCTGCGGAGAAGCTGTCCTCAATCTCTGCACCATACCCCTTCATGAGGTGGTCAATGGACATAGTAGGGCCTCTCGTTTCTTCAGGACCAAAACAGCTAAAATACCTCATGGTCCTAACAGACTATTTCACCAAGTGGATAGAGGCTAAAGCCTACCAGCAAACCACAGAAATCGAAGTACAACACTTCATCTGGGAGCACATAGTCTGCCGACACGGACTCCCATACGAAATAGTAACGGATAACGGTTCGCAGTTCATCTCCAGAACTTTCAGAAATTTCTGTAAAACTTAGAAGATACGCCTGACCACGTCGACTCCAAGGTATCCCCAGGGAAATGGTCAGGCAGAAGCTGCGAACAAGACTTTTCTATATAGCCTCAAGAAGAGGCTCGACTCTAAAAAGTACGCTTGGTCTGAAGAGTTACCAGGAGTCCTGTGGGCCTCCCGCACTACGCCTCACAGCGCGACTGGTGAGACTCCGTTCTCGTTAGCATACGGGATGGAAGCAGTAGTCCCTGCAGAAATATCAGTTCCGACCGTTAGAAGGGCCCTGAGCCCGAGACACGAGGAACTAAACGAACAAATGCTCCGAGATCGTCTAGACATGATCGAGGAACAACGCGACCAAGCGCTAATACGAATGCAAAACTATCAGCAAGCAACTTCCCGATACTACAACTCCAGAGTCCGACCTCGGAAGTTTATCGTGGGAGACTTAGTATTGCGCAAAGTCTACGAAAACACAAGAGAGCCAGGCACCGGGAAACTCGGGACAAACTGGGAAGGACCCTACAGAGTCACCGAGATAGTCCGCGACGGCGTCTACAAGCTCACGAAAATCAAAAACGGAGTGCCTGTGAAGAGGCCATGGAATGCCATGAACCTCAAGCTATACAACTCATAAGTACTCACAAAAATCGAACTATGTTAGGCTTGATCCCTTGGCGGGGTACGTAGGCAGCTCGAACTTCGAGTGCAGCCACTTCACCCAAAAAACACAGAAATTTTCGCATTCTACCTTTTTCGTTTATTTTTGGGGGGAGTACAGGGTTATCACCCAATACATCAATGTAAACTCTGGAACATACATTAATGAAATTCTCTTCGTTACACATGTTATTGCAAACTCACCAAGTCTTAAAACCTTGGCAATTACAAGCACGAAAAATCACTAAGTAAATAAAGTCTAAACTCTACGCGAGTTTTACTTAGTACAAATTCAACGCTACGCGTCACTCCGAGTCCACATCAAACCTCTTTGCAGCAGACGCGGGCTGCAAACACAAATCGCAAATATGCTAAGTCTTAAAATCTTAAGTTTTTCGCGAACCTCAACTCTAGGAGATTCCTCCAGAGCAATACTCCAAAGCCCATAACTCGCAAAAGAACCCGGAAGTAAACCCTAAACAACTTTGCACGGGTTAAACAGGTATCCGAACCATAGCGAACCAAAGAGGGCTCTAAGTCGCAAAACGAACTCCAAAGCACAAGAAACGTCTGGCCAGACTAAAACACAAAAATTAAGAGTTCTACTTAGCGACTCGAAGGTTCAACTTGCAAACTCACAGCGCATAAGCGAACCTCGATATTTTGCTAAAACTAAAGAATCCAAACTCAAACAAAAACATAAACACAAAAGCGTGCATTAAAAGGCTCACCCGAGCCAAACAGAGTTATGGATAAAAGCCCTCCCGGGCAACACCGAAAGAAAAATAGAAAAGTTCAACATTAGCCCAGAAGGGGGCTTTAGGGAATTCAAAAAAAACTGAAATTAAAATTTTCTAAGGAACAACCATCAGCCCTGCTCCTCACCACCAGCCTTCTCACCTTCGCCGCCTTGCTTCTCCTGGACTCCGATCTCCGCCGCCTTGGTCGCTCCGGCATTCGCAGGTCCTGCCATCATCTCAGCATTCGAGCCAAACTCGTTGAAGCCTGCGGAGCGAGCCACGCGCATCACCGAATCCTCGAAGATCTGAGGAATAGCACGCAGCTCGGCGCTCAAGGAAAAGTCGGACACCTGCGCGGCCTCGAACTCCTTCGCGAAAGTCTCCCTCTGCTCCAATAGCTTGGGAAGCTCCTCCTCGATAGTAGTCACCCCACTCTGCAGAAGGTTGATCAGTTCGATGTTGGTCTCCACTTCCTGGACCTTCATCTCGCAGTCCGTCTCTTTCTTCTTCCTCTCGAACTTGTCCTTGTGAGCTTCAAACATGTCATAATAGTGGCCGTCCCTGACCCTCATTCCATCGTGCCTAGCCGAGCGAATCGCACCCTCCGCCTTCTCAAGGAGTTCCTTGAACTTCTGCTCCAGAGTAACCGTCCTCTCCACGGCAATCGAACGCTCGGACTTCACAACGTTAAGCTGAGCGTCGATGAGCTTCACTTCCTCCTGGCAACTCTTGAGGCTCGCGGTCAACTGGTGCACAACGCTCTGAGCTTGCTCGAGCTCTTCCTGTCGAGGGACACTCCTGAGGCTTTGCTCGTAAAAGGCCGCGAGTTGGTTATCCGCCTCCAGAGACTGAAAACAGAAAATGGGCATTAGAATCCATAGAGGGAAAGAAGAAGCAAAAACTCGAAGCTACCTTTCCCTTGGCAGTCATTGCTCTGACGTACAGTTCCCGGCCTATCAAGTTCTTCACCGACGGGAGCGAGCATCCAGCAGCCTTGCAATGGCGGAGCAAATGAGCGAGTCCCTCAGGATCGTCTGTAATCGGAAAATCCTTCGTGTGGTCAAACCTCCAGTGAAACGGTTTGGACCCCGGAGCATGCGACGAGCCCGACCCAACAGCTGCCTCCTTTTCATATCGAGGCTTCTTGTTCGAAGGTTGCACCGAGGAATCACTCCCGGTTGCCCGTGAGCTCAGATGAATCACTTGGTCGGGGCGTACAGCCTCCGGGCCCTTTCCAGACTCCGTGTCCCGACGCGGAGGCGGCAGCGGAACGCCTCCAGACCTCCCATCGTTAATTGCCCCAGTTAGAGCATCACTCAGCTGGCCAGCACGGATGGGTGCGTATCCGCCAGACGCCGCCTTCTCAGAAGGCCTCTTGGATGACTCTCGAACAGTGGGGCATCTCCTCATCTTTCTCTTTGTATGGGTTGTGCTTGACGAAGCAGCGTCAGAAGGCGAGTGCTCTCGGGAAGCTGCAAAACAAAGGAAAGTAGTCAAGACTCGCACCAGGGCTGTATACGCAGAAAATATATAAAGGAAAATGCGCATATACTCACCAAGAAGTGCCGGAGCAGGACGAATCTCCAGCGGCTCTACCACCTCCGGAAGCTCGAGCGCACGCTTGAATCTGTCAACATTGAACGATGACCAGAGTACGTCTCTGGAGCCTAGAGTCGCCGCTAACCTTCTAACTGCAGGAGTTATTCCAAATCTCTCCAGGATCTCTGCAAACATCGAAAAATAAACGCTCAGATATCCCTAGATAAAGCCGAAATCAACATGCAATAGAAGAAACCCTAGCTAAGTACTATCTCTAACCAACATATTCCGACCACGCGGTCACGATTCTAGAGGGATCATAATCCCCAATCGAATGATGGTCGAGTTTGAACCAAAAGGGGCGCTCTCTCCAACGATCCTCCCGGTTCGGCACAGCCACCAGAATCGCCAAACTCCTCCGAGGAGAGAGATAGAAAAGCCCCGTCGCCGAGTTGTGTTTGATCGAACACAAAGCGTGAAGAACAGATAAGTCAAACGGGATCCTCTCCTCTCGAGCCCTAACCAGCAGGCCGAGGAGGTAACGGATGAAATTCGGTGTTAGTTGCGGAAGCGTTATCCCTAGCTCGCCTATCACATCCAGCAGAAGCCGAGGGATCGGAAAAATCAGGTTACACTTCTCAAAGTAGGCCTTGTAGGCACAGAAATAGCCTGGTCTGACCGACTCCGGCGTCTCTCCGGGATCGAGCAACCTCAGCTCCACCGACCTCGGTACGCCGTGCGACGAGTATAGGTTCTCGATGTCCTCCGCCTTCGTAGTCGGGACGGGATACTCGAACTCTTCTTCTTCAACCACCTGCTTCTCTTTCTTAACCTTAGCCAGACTCAACTTCGACATCGCTCAAGAACGAAATTTCTTTATCGCAAGAAAAAGGAAAGAAAAATTGCAAAAAAGAGAGAGGAAACATCGCTATAAAGAGGAGTGGAGGAGTTACCTTGAGTTGACGGTTGAACCTTGGAGAGTGGATGCATGAAGAGGTGGAATATAAAGCAATCATAATTGCGCAACCTCGGGACTCCAAAGATCTTTCGAGATCTCCGAAATCTAAACCGTTCGATCTCCTCGCTGCTCCCCACGCGCCGCGATTACGCGTGATACTCAGTCCATGGTCTCATCTTAGCCGTTCGAATTGGCGGGATTTCCACTCGCTCGTCATCTGACGGTCCACATTAGAAGGCGAAATGTCCTCGTATCTCGGGTATAACTCAAGCAAACAAGATTCAGCCATATCCGAAAGAATGCTGTGGGCCTTTCACGAATATACTCCGCCCTTCAAACTCGGAAACCCGCTTAAAGGGCTGGGGGGCAAATGTTTGGGCCAAAATCCACCACAATGGATTCAGCTGAACAAGGGATCAAGGCCCGACGCATTCACGAGTCAAGCCCAATCCAACAAAGGAGACTCCAACTTCGGAGTATAGCTCGACGAGCAATGGATCCGTCTGCTGGCAACAACCCGGCGAAGAAGGAGGAGTCGTTGGAGCGCACGATCCCGAAGATCCCGCAAGTTGTTGAAGTCGGCTCCGAAGATCAGGGAAGACTGTTGCGAAGCTAAGGACTATAAAGGAGGGGCTCGACAACGGGAAAAGGGACCGGATGATTCATTCACATTCTAACCTAGCACTAAGACTTTGTAATCGCTCGGTAGCTTGAGTTCTTATTGTTCTTACGCCTAAATCAATATAAATCCATCCTTCTATCATTGTTAAGCTTCTTGATCACGTTTAACCAAGAATCTAGCCCACCTACTTTATAAATCAGCTCAACTAAACACTCTAAAAACTGAGTGTGGGTTTTAGGATCCACACTAATGATGTTCTCTGTTGCGGACACAACCAATATCTGTTGGGGCTGAAGCAGAGCGAGTGAATAATTGAGCCAGCCTCAAGAGAGTAAAGCTGCTTCCCTTCAACCATATCTGAAAGCATGATCACACCATCTTTCCCACCACTGGCACATAAGGACCCATCCGGTGACACAGCTATAGTGTTCAGGTAACTAGAGTGGCCAGATAGAGTTTTTGAAGCTTACAATTCTGGAGATTCCAGACCTTTACGGTGTGATCCTGAAGAAAGGGAGACAATGGTGAGCACAAGCGTGTTTAAGCTAAACCTCACACAGCTAACTCAATGCTTGAGTCCATCACCTTGATCAGAGATCGTGTACTTGCGTTCCCCAAGTGAGATCCACAGCTTGATTGTACATCACGAGAAAGAGGACTAAAATATTTGTATAGCATTAAAGAGAAGAGGTTAACGATACCTATGGATTTGCTCGTGGCATGATTTGATTTTAAAGGCTGTTTGCAAAGGATTTGGTTTATCGACGGGACCGTAGAAGGGATGATTTTATAAGTTCGCGTATCACCTCCCGTAGAGGCTATAAAATTTTGTATGCGTCTCTGTTCACTACAAGAAAAATTAACATTTATAGCACACAATACACGCTATCGTATGTAATAGATAGCGTTTCCACAAACGCTCTGATAGCGGCAGCTATAATAGACCCCTCCCCTACCATAGCATTTATTTCGTGCTATGTTATTGTTGCAATGCAATAGCGTTAATTTTAGCTTGCTATGGTTGTATCCGAGCCGAGCTGAGCCGTATTAAAATTGTTGGGATTATGTCCTGAAATCATATTGTACTTACTCTACATGATAGTTGTATTGTCGAGATCGGACAATTCATGTGATACTAGGGAATCATAACGTTTTGCTAGAAACCGCTTATGACTTATGAGTTGTAACTCATTGCTAGTATTATATGAACCTACAGGGTCACACACCTAAGCAAGCTGGATACACTTTGTATGGGATTGATCATTGGCATATGGTCTGGTCAATGTGTATTGGATATGCATTGAATTCAAGTTTTGAGAGGTGTGTCGATCAACACCACTAGGTGTATCGATCGACACGGGGTCGATTCCAAAACTGATGTTTCGGATCATGACTTAAATTGACCCGGTTTAATTACTGGGTAATTAGGTCAAGATTGAAAGCCTATATATTCAATATGAGGCTCGAATTTTGGTCAAGCAGTTCTCGATAGAACAATTGCAGCCACCTCTCTAAACTCAAAAACTCCCAGGAGATCCGATCCCGGCACTTGCATCCCGGCGGATTCCAGCTTGTGTGCGTGTGGACTGCAGTAGAGGTGCAGCATCTGAGGCGCTCTAGAGATCCCGTTTATCTGATCATATTCCGCTGCCTGAACAAGACCCAGATCCTAGGCTTCAGGAACTAGTTAGGATTCGATCTGATGATAGAATGGCACAAGTTCCTTCAGTGGTATCAGAGCCTTAGGGTTTTAATCATTGAATCAGAAGCATGGAATTTGAATAATGCTGTATTTGAATAAGTTGATGCTTGTTGATTTTCGTTTTAATAAATATAATCTCGGATTTTGTTTGTATCGAAAACGATGAACATGTGTTTTCGCACAGTGTCGATCGACACAAGTTTGTGTCGCTCGACACACCGCGAAAACGATTATAAAATTTTAGGGCTTTTCGCACAGCGTCGATCGACACAAGCTTGAGTCGGTCGATGCACCGCAAATACGCTTATTAAAATTTGGGTACGATCTTAGAGATCGCACTGTGTCGATCGACACACTAGGTGCATCGATCGACACAGGCTGTGCGAAAGGATAGATCGGTTCAATTGGATTGAACTGGTTATCTCGCATGGTTAAAATTTCCTGATACCCTACTGTGTCGATCGACACAGGTTAAGTGTCGGTCAACGCAGGCCTTGCGATTGGTTGATCGGTTCAATTGGATTGAACTGGTTATCATGCTTGGTTAAGGTAGATCAGATCGGTTTAAATTGGATGAATTGGTTCAATTGCATTGGACCGGTTATCTCAATTAGTATAAACCGATTTGATTGGATAAGATCAGTTTGATTGGATAAGTCGGTTCAATTGGATTGGACCGGTTATCGCGATTAGTTAAAACTGATTGAATCGGTTCAATTGGATGGACTGGTTGAATTAGATTTGACCGGTATCTCAATTGGTCTAAAACCGGTTCATTTGGTCAATTACCGGTTCAATTGGATTGACCGGTTATCGGGTTTTGTTAAGGTTGGATGCGAACCGTAATCGTTTGGTTATTGAACCAAATGATTGAGAAACCGAACCAAATGACCTAACCCATTTTATTAGAATTAAAACTCAATTAAAATTAGAAGTTAAACATGTTCCAAACCTAACGAATACACAATGAATGTGTATTAGATCAAAGTTTAGTTTTCAATATGGTCAACTGTCAAGACTCATTTCGTTGTTGTGATACTCTTGCCAAGAGCTTGGTGTCCACAATTACATGAGTAAGGCAGGTAGTTGTATTGATGGTCTTGCAGTGCTTGACATCAACAATTACATGACCTACGAGATTGATTTACTAACCTTTTAAATGTTCCGTTTCCTCAACTAAATATCAAGTGACCTTGATGTCTTGCCCAATCTTGTCTACTGTCAATACTCATTTCGTTGTTGGATAGTCTTGGAGTCCTTGGTATCCACAATTACATGAGTAAGGCAGGTGATCATTGATAGACTTGCAGTGCGACTGCCAATGATCACAAGACTGAAGAGATTGGTTTACTTGACTGGGCTATCAGAAGTTCTGGGCCCAGAGACGTCAGAGTGGATGAGACATGGATTGTCTTATCTGCGACCAAGAGTTGTACTGGGTACAATTAGCAATGATTTGCTTAACTAGATAACTAAGATTTGAGTGATGGCGAGTCGTCCACTCATATTTTGGTGAAGTGTGGGTCTTGGATCATTATATTCATAGAGGAAACATTGTTTGAATATAATGCGAGTTTTCGTATTAGATAAGATTTCTCATTTCCTGAACTTCATAACTAAAACTTTTTTTTTCTTAGATTTCAGCCTATGTCTAAAACTACTTTCTCGTTGCGATCCGTCCTTGAGAAGGACAAGTTAAATGGATCAAATTTCCTGGATTGGTATCGGAACTTGAGATTTATTCTCAAGCAAGAGAGTAAGGACTATGTCCTTGAGAAAGCTCACCCCGAAAGTCTTGGGACCAATGCCTCGCATGCAGTATATGATGCTTGGAATAAGCATTATATTGATGTGGTAGATGTGCGTGGTCTGATGTTGGCTACCATGAACTCGGACTTAAAGAGTCAATGCGAGAACATGGAGTCGCCAATAGAGATGATCACCAACCTGAAACTGATGTTTCGGGAACAGGCACGAGTTGAGAGATACCAGATGGTTAAATCTCTCATTGGGTGCAAGCTACCAAAGGGTGCTCCAGTGAGTCCTCATGTCATTAAAATGATGGGTTACATTGATAACCTGGGGAAACTGGATTGTCCTGTTAGCCTAGAGTTGGCTACTGAGATCATTCTGCAGTCACTGCCATCAAGTTATGATAAGTTTAGGAAAAGCTATATCAAGAATGACTTGACGAAGACGTTGACTGAGCTGCATGGCATGCTCAAGATAGCTGAGCAAAACATCATAAAGGGTAAAAGGTTTGAGAAATCTTGTGTTGACAAGGGTAGAGGCAGGGCCGTCCAGATTTGGAATCAGGATAAGCATGTGTCATCTTATAAGCCCAAGTCCAGCCCATCTGATGTTGGTAAGTGCTGCTACTGTGATGAGTTTGGGCATTGGAAGAGAGATTGCATTAAATTCTTGGAAGATTCACAAGAGATGAAGGAGATGTACGGTACTTCTTCTTCAGGTATTGTGTTATTACTTCAAGTTCTACGTATGTATTGGATACTAGTTGTGGTACTGATATTTTTAAATATGCAGGGCCTAAACAACAGTAGAACGTTGAAGAAAGGACAAGTGGAACTGCGTGTCTGGTATGGAGCAATGGTTGCTGCATGAGCCGTACAGATTCTCCACTTGTAGGAGCCTTTCAAGCTTGGTTTTTGAATTAAGTAATTGCTACTATGTACCTGCTTTATGCAGAGATGTCTTTCATTTTCGTGTAAGAATTTGGATGTTTTTCATTCTGATAAAAGACAAGTTTTGCTCTTTTGATCTTAATGAAATATTATATGGTAGCACCCCTTTTGATAATGGGTTTTATATCTTAAACCAATGTACGCTTGAATATATATAACATAAATACCAAACGATTTAAGTCTGAAGACTTGAAATCGATTTTCCTAAGCATAGTCGTTTCAGCCACATAGAGTGGAGCGGATTCAGAAGTTCCATAGTTATGGGCTTTTAGGCTTATTTGATTATAAATCATATGAGATATGAATTTTGCTTGCTGGGCCAAATGACTAATGCTTCTTTAGCAGAGCTAAAGAAAAGGGCCAGAGGCTTATTGGGCCTTGCACGTACTGATGTATTTGGCCCGATGAGCATTAGTGCCAGAGGAAATCTTCAGTAATTCATTACCTTATTGATGGATTCAGTAAGTTTGGCTGTGCTCATTTGATGAGACACGAGTCAGAACCGATATGACAGAAGTATTAAAAATCCTCGATTAGATCGCGGAGGAGAATACTTGAGTCAAGAATTGGGTGATCATCTAACTGAGTGTGAAGTCTTCTCACAACTCATTTCTCCTGAAAAAACCTGAATGGTGTTTCTGTGAGAATGAATAAGACCTTATTAGATAGGCTCTGAATAATGATGAGTCACATGAATCTTCCATTATCCTTTTAGGAATACGCTCTAAAATGTATGTGTTTACGCCAAATAGTTTTCTATCAGAATCAGTTGAAAGACACCACATTGGATGTGGACTGGAAGTTTTCCAAGTAAGTTTTCCTGATTAATTGGGATTGCAAGGTTTGTATAAGGAAGTTGTCAACAAACAAGCTTGAACCCATATCTGATAAGTGCTGCTTCGCTGGTTGTCCTAGGGAAACCGAGGCTTGTTACTTTTGCAACCAATCCGAGAACAAAGTTTTGTTGTTCGGAACTCTGTTCTTCTAGATAGAAAGTTTCTTTCCAAGAAGAACAGTGGGAGTAGAAGTACAGCTCGAAGAAATTCGAGAAACACAGGAGGCTGCTCAACCTGTTGAGGGAGAGCAGCGGTTGGATCTACAAAGTACTGTAAGACCTACACCTGTGAAGCCTGAAGTTCGCAGATCCAAATGGATCCGTCACTAACCCGAGAGTGATTTCTCGTGACCGATTGCCGTGATCTGTTGATCATTGAAAAGTGACGAGTGATAGGTCGAGTTTTATCCCTATTCTAACTGCAAGTGCACAGTGATATAGTTGTAGTACTTAGGGTATCGAATCCACAGGGACTCCGGTCAACGATAGATTTAGAACGATCAAGTTAAAACTAGGAGAAAGCAATATGGGAAAGCAGTAAATAAGCAAGCAGAAGGTAAATAGCAGCGAGTTGTGAGCAAGGAAGCGAAGCGTTAAGCCTAGGAAGTTCTCAGGAAATCAGGAACACAAGCAATCAATCAATCGGGATCTAATCAGAAACTGTTCTAGAACTCAAAACACAGATATAGAATTAACCAACTCTCGTTGCGATAATTCTCTAAGTCTAAGTGCAGCAATCCAAATCTCTTTGCAATTACTAACAGATTAAACCAGCTTTACTTCCAAGTTTGATATGTTCACAATAAAACTAAACCAAATCTCTTTGCGAGTAATTTAATTGCTCATCTAGGTTCTTTCTAGCTAATTAACCAACTGTCGTTGCATCAATCAACCTAACATCATTAATCTGGATAGCTACTTCAGATTAAGCATTAAGAGCAATCCTAGGCGAAGAACTAGCAGATATGAATCCCTACAGATTGATTAAACTATAATTCCATGAAATTGTTGGGAATGTCCTGAAATCTACTGTACTATCTCTAGAAAGTATGATAAGTGTCGAGATCAGACATAAGTCATAAATACTGGGTGATCATGATGACTTGCTAGAGCCCGCTCTTGATCTATAAGTTTAGGACTTATTACCAGTATTGTATGATCCCAAAGGGTCACACACCATAGCTAACGGGAAAGTTAAAGGGAATTAATACAGTAAGATGCAAGACATTTACTGTATTTGTACAGAGAATTGGGCCAGACAAAATACAGTCTTTTGTCTGATTTGGGTCTTGGGCCCAAAAGCCTAATAAGCCATTAGTTTAATTACTTGGGCCCATATAAGGAAAGAAGGGGGCGCCAGTTAGCAAAAGTCTCTGCGATTTCTAGGTCTGGCCGTCCTCCTCTCTCTCTGTTGTTCCAGCTTGGTCTAGCAGCCTGATCCAGTAGCTTGTAAGCGTGTGGATACCTAGGAGGAGCCGGTAATCATCAGCTCTCAGTGATCTCTTCATTCCCTTGATCAATCCGCTGCAATCATAAGGTAATGATCCTGATCTGTTTATGATTCAACTGCAAATCACCTAGATCCTAGTTGATTATGTGATAGGTTGTAATCTGACAATTGAACCTATGAACAAACATAATCCTACAGTGGTATCAGAGCCTAGGTCGTTAGGTTTTTGCTGTTTGGATCATATTTAGGTTGTTTTAAATGTTTAGAATCGAATTTGTTTTAAGAAATTTGATTAGAAAACTTGAAAACCTAATATGTAAATCGCATGAACCGATTGAAACCCATCGGTATGCGAAGCGGACGCCCGTATCGATCGACGAGGGAGCGTGATATCGATCGATATCAATCGGATCGATTGCTTCTCGCTGTCCCGATGACCCGATCGCAACGAGCTGATGCACGCCCGTATCGATCGACGAGGGAGCGTGATATCGATCGATATCGATCGGATCGATTGCTTCTCGCTGTCCCGATGACCCGATCGCAACGAGCTGATGCGCCTGTCCCGATCGTATCGCGCGAGGTCCCGAAAGCGAACTTGACTCGTCTTCTCGATCCGGCGATGCGTGATCCGGCTGGCGAGGCTTACGTTCCGCGAGTAGCCAATCGGTTCAGCCGAGCTTCGCGGTTCGTCCTTCCCTAACCCGCGACAATGAACCGATCAATCCGATTGTGTTTCATTGTTAGCTTTAGCTTAACCCGCAAGGCGTTTCTTCCCGGTTTTGGACTTAACCGAACCGATCCAATTTAATTGGTGGTTCAAGCGGTTAACCAAATCGCGGTTTGCTGGAAATTATTTAATACAATTGGTATTATTTAATTTCTGGTTAAACCGGATTTAAATTCAAAATTGAATTTTAACCTAAACCGAAGGCTGGTCTAAGTTTGATTTGGTTGGACCAAATAATTTAGAGCTGGTCTGGTTTAGTAAATAACCAGTTGGATTAAGTAATTAATTTGGTCTTGGACCAGAATTAATGAACCGACTCGGTTATGTCAAATTATTGGGCCAATTGGAATTCTGTGGTCTTGGGCCAAGAATTGGGCCTATAATTTGTGACCCAACCGAAAATTTAATAAAATATTTAATTATTTCCAAAATCAGAATTAGAAAGTTTCTAAGTTTAGAAATTTCTAGATTAAGAATGTTTTGGAAAATAGGAAATTTCTAGATATAGAAAGTTTCCAATTTTAGAAAGTTTCTAAAATAAGTAAGTTTCCCAAAATAGTAATCTTCTATTTTTGGAAAGAAAACCTAAAATCCTCAAAACCAATATCAAGCTTGGATGTCTTGCCCAATCTTGTCAGCTACTTAACGCTTATTCAATTACAGATATGGCTTACAGTGTGAGGTGTCTGTTTTTGCGTAAGTAAAGTAGTATATAGTCACTAATTTCATTGGGAGTCCCAGACTTTAGTGATTATTTGGCTGTAAGAGATTGGTTTCCTTGACTGGGCCATCGGGAGTCCCGGGCCTTGAGACATCTGGTGAATTGGGCCTTGGGCCCAATCCACAACCGAGAGTTATATGGATATAACTAGCTGTGTGTATGCTTACCAAGTAAAGCTAACTCTGGGTGACGGCCAGTGGCCCACTTTGGTTTTAGTTTAACATGGATCTCGGAATCATTGTATTCTTATGAGGATAAACAAAGAAATTTTGAATACAATGCGAGTTTTCTTATAAGTTGTTAAGATTACTCTTTTATGAACTAAATAACTAAAACTCTATTTATCTCTAAATTTCAGTTATGACTAGCACAAACAATCAAAACACTTTCTCGATCCGGTCTGTCCTTGAGATGGACAAACTGAACGGATCAAATTTCTTGACTTGGTCGCGGAACCTGAGGCTAGTCCTCAGGCAAGAGAGAAAGGACTATGTCCTTGAGAGAGCTCTCCCCGAGAGGATCGGGTCCAATGCCTCTCATGCAGTATATGATGCTTGGAATAAGCATTATAATGATGCGGTAGATGTGCATGATCTGATGTTGGCTACCATGGACTCAGATTTGCTGAAGCAATATGAGAACATGGAGTCGCCAATAGAGATGATCAGCAGCCTGAAGTTGAAATTTCAGGAGCAGGTAAGAGTGGAGAGATACCAGTTGGTTAAGTCTCTCACTAGCTGCAAGCTACCAAATGATCATCCAGTGAGTCCTCATGTCAGTAAAATGATGGGTTACATTGATAACCTGAAGAAACTGGATTATCCAGTTAGCCAAGAATTGGCAACTGAGATCATTCTGCAGTCACTGCCGTCAAGCTATGATAAGTTCAAAAGGAACTATATCAAGAAAGGCTTAACGAAGACGCTGACTGAACTGCATGATATGCTCAAGACAGTTGAGCCAAACGTGAAGAGTACCCTGTATAATCTCATAATGGAGAGAGGTAGGTTTACTAAACCTAGTGCTGACAAGGGTGAAGACAAAGTTGTCCAGATTTTGAATCATGGCAAGCCTGTGTCTTCTGAGCCCGAGTCAGATACATCTTACGTTGGTAAGTGCTGCTACTGTAAAGAGACTGGGCATTGGAAGAGAGATTGCATTAAATTCATGGAAGATTATGAGGAGTTGAAGGTGATGTATGAGACTACTTCCTCAGGTATTCATGTTATTACTTCAAGTTCTACCTTATAGGTATTGGATACTGGTTGTGGCACTGATATTTGTTATAATATGCAGAGCCTAAGCAACAGTAGAACGTTGAAGGAAGGACAAGTGGAACTGCGTGTCTGGGAGGAGCTATGGATGTTGCCTCAGCCGTAGGGTTTTCACTTGTAGATGCCTTTGAGGCTTGGTTTTGTATTAAATAATTGCTACAATGTACCTGCTTTAAGCAGAGTTGTCTTTCATTTTCTTGTAAGAATTTGAATGTTTTTCATTTTGATAAAAGACAAGTTTTGTTCTTTTGATCTTAATGAAATATTAATTGTAGCACCCTATTCAAGGAATGGGTTTTATATCTTAAACCAAAGAGTGCCTAAATGTAACATAAATACCGAATTGGTTTAAATCTGATGAATTAAACCTGATTTTTCTTGGCGTAAATGTTTTGGTCACATAGAGTGAGTCGGATTCAGAAATCCCATAGTTATGGACTTTTGGGCTCATTTGATCGGATATCTTATGAGACTTGAATTCTGCTTACTGGACCAAAAGACAAAGGGCCCATCTTAGCCGAGCTAGAGAAAGGCCCAAAGGCTTATTGGACCTTAAACATACTCATGTATGTGGCCCGATGAGCAGTAATGCCAGAGAAAATTTCCTGTACTTCATTATCTTTACTGATTACTTCAGTGAGTATGACTGTGTTCATTTGATGAGACACGAGTCGGAATTCTTTGAAATGGTCGAAAGAGTTCCAGAATGAGGTATAGAATCTGAGTGACAGAAGTATTGAGACTCTGGATTAGATCACGAGTGAGAATACTTAAGTCATTGATGGTGTGATCATCTGAATGAGTGTGAAGTCGTTTCACAGCTCATTTCTCCTGAAAACCTGGAGGTGTTTATGTGAGAAAGAATCAGATCTTATTAGAAATGATTAAAGATGAGTCACACGAATCTTCCATGATATTCTTTAAGAATAACGCTCTAGAAATATCTAAGTTTACGCTGAAATAGTTCCACCAATATCAGTTGAAAGACACCACATAAATGTGGACTGGAAATGATCAAAATTCGTCTTTACTGAGTATTTGTAGTTGTGCTACTTCGCTGGTTGTCCTAGGGAAACCAAGGCTTGTTGCTTTTTACGTCCATTCCGAAAACAAGTTAGGTTATTCGGAATTCTGTTTTCTAAAAGGAAAGTTTCTTTCCAAGAAGAACAGTGGGAGTAAAAGTATAACTCGAAGAAATTCGAGAAATACAGGAGGCTCCTCAACCTGTTGAGGGAGAGCAACGGATGGATTTACAGATTTCTGTAGAATCTACACCTGTAGAGCCTGAAGTTCGCAGATCTGAATGAATCCGTCACTAATCCGAGAGTGATTTCTCGTGATTAATTGCCATGATCTGATGATCATTGAAAGTGACGAACCTGCGAAATTCACAGAAGCGAAAGTGAGCCCGGACTCCGAAAAATTATACTGTATGTAAGTTAGCTTCATCGATCCATTCATGGATAGAAGCAAGCATATCGGAGTTGGAATCTTCGTTATGTTGAAGTAGTCAAGGTTTTGACTTGAACAGGAACGAAGTGGAACTGTGCGTTTACTAATAGATAAGTGGGAGCGATGTTGCATTTCTCATAGTGTATGTCGATGACATACTGATTCTCGGAAATAACGTTCCAATGCTGCAGTCGGTAAAGGACTGGCTTGGGAGTTGTTTTTATGATTGACATGGGTAAAGCCACATATGTTCTTGGATTTTGGATCTAAAGATAAAGATCCAAAAGAGCTGATAGGACAAAGTCAGGATTCTTATATTGACAAAGTCCTACACGTTTTCAGCATTCCAAGAAGGGTTTTATGCCAATGTCACATGGCATTACGTTAAGCAAGAAACAGTGTCTTACGATATCTGCTGAGCTTGAATGCATGGATGAGATTCCATATGCGTCGGCAATTGGATCTATCATGTATGCCATGACACGTACTTGTTTTGATGTTGCTTTAATGTTAAGCAAGACAAGTAAAGACCAGTCAAATCCAGCAAAGAATCACTGGATAGACGTAATGAATATCCTCAAGTATTTGGAAAATACTTAGGATAAGTTCTTGATTTACGGAGAAAGTGAGGTGCTACAAGTCGGTAGAGTCTGAAAGGCAAGTTTCCAACAGACAAAGATGATTTCCGGTCACAGTCCGGTTATATCTTGTGTCTGTCTGGCGGTGCAAGGCACTGTTGCTGACTCCATGACTTAAGCTGAACATTTCGCAGCTTGGGTAGCGGCGAAAGAGGTTGTTTGGAAAGAAGAGTTCATCACTGAACTTGATGTGATTCCTAGCATAGATGAGGCTAGCTGCACATCAGAGGTCCAAGCACCTTGAGGGTAGGTATAACCTATTCCGTGAGATAAATGATAGAGGTGTTAAGTAGATCAGCAAGTTTCAACGAATGAGAACGTTGCTAATCTATTAACAAAGCCACTCCTTAGGCCTAAGCACGAGTCGCGGACTGTAGCTGTAGGATAAGTGAAATTAAGATGTAGTCTTAATTTCAGTGGGAGTTAGTAAAGGGCTTTATTTAGTTGTTTTAAAAGGTTCATGTAAACATAATATTTTATGTTTATGAAATTTATGATTTCTGGATTATTTTAACTGTGATTTAAATAATCGTTCCAAAATGATTCATGTCATTATATATAGGCCATCGAAGTACATGAGAAAGACTTGATCTTGAAACCCTATATTTAACAAAATGACATAAATCAGAGTGTCCATAGTCGAAGGTTGTTGAAATTGGAACACCAAAAACCACTTGAGACTAGAGTGTGTTGAGACTTATGACCAAGTTTCATGGGTCATAGATGCGCGGCATCAAAGTCGACACATAGGTATATGTAGGGGAGCATATGACCGGACATGACCCGCTGATGAGAACTCTACAAGATATTAATATCTGTGTCATAAGAGGTTCTCATCTACGACTATAGAGTATAGTCCTTAGACCTGAGTTCGCATGCATGTGGCTGCACATGGATTGATGCACTTTGATCACTGTCTAACGCTGTTTCGTTACTGGGAGTAATAAGGACCTTGGTTGGGTGTATTATAAAGTGAGTAGTTCATAGTGATGGAACAAGATGGGATTTGTCCCTCCTGTTAATGGAGGTAATATCTCTAGGCCAATCGGAGACTTGATAGCTGGTAAGAGTGTGGCCACACCCAAACGGACTTGCCCAAGTCGTTTGCATTGTCAGTATCAATTCTGGTCCGATGAACATGATCTTGGCTATATAAGGATGACACACATCTTGCCTTATGCCAGATCGAGTTATTGAGACAAAAGGATTAGGGAATGTAGAATTCCAGTACAAGTGGGAGATTGTTGGGAATGTCCTGAAATCTACTGTACTATCTCTAGAAAGTATGATAAGTGTCGAGATCAGACATAAGTCATAAATACTGGGTGATCATGATGACTTGCTAGAGCCCGCTCTTGATCTATAAGTTTAGGACTTATTACCAGTATTGTATGATCCCAAAGGGTCACACACCATAGCTAACGGGAAAGTTAAAGGGAATTAATACAGTAAGATGCAAGACATTTACTGTATTTGTACAGAGAATTGGGCCAGACAAAATACAGTCTTTTGTCTGATTTGGGTGTTGGGCCCAAAAGCCTAATAAGCCATTAGTTTAATTACTTGGGCCCATATAAGGAAAGAAGGGGGCGCCAGTTAGCAAAAGTCTCTGCGATTTCTAGGTCTGGCCGTCCTCCTCTCTCTCTGTTGTTCCAGCTTGGTCTAGCAGCCTGATCCAGTAGCTTGTAAGCGTGTGGATACCTAGGAGGAGCCGGTAATCATCAGCTCTCAGTGATCTCTTCATTCCCTTGATCAATCCGCTGCAATCATAAGGTAATGATCCTGATCTGTTTATGATTCAACTGCAAATCACCTAGATCCTAGTTGATTATGTGATAGGTTGTAATCTGACAATTGAACCTATGAACAAACATAATCCTACAGAAATCCCTAATGTGAATCCCTAAACTTAACAGGTAATCTATTCATACATGTTCATCGAAACAGAAAACATATTGAATAGGAAAACCAAATATTATAAAATCAAATAAAGAACTGGGGTTCGAAATCAAGTCTCTTTCGAGAACAAGATCAGCCCCTAAAACTCTCTCTGAAATAAAATAAAGCGTAGCCTAAACAAGTGGCTAAAAACCCTAATATATAGTCTAAAACACGTTTTGGGCTTCTGTGTAAATATCTGGGCTTTTCTGCAATATCAACATTCTTTATTAAACCGCCGAGTTTGGCCCATTCGCGCTATGCATCGATCGATGCAGGTGTGCAACGATCGACGCAATCCTCAAATCTGGACGGTGAACTCTGTCTCTCGGCCAAACACTCCAAAATTCACCAAACAGCTCCAAAATCTCCACTTCTGCTCCAAATGTGCTTGTACCTAATAAAATCTGTAAAAGACTCTAAAGAAACACAAATAGACTCTAAAACATACTTATATCATGGTCTAAAACTAGTAAAAACCATGATATATCAACGAGCCTGCGAAATTCAAGTAGCGATGGTAAGCCCCAACTCCGAAAATTTGCTAGGTATGCATGTTAGCTTCACCGATCTATTTCTGGATTGAAGCAAACATCTTGGAGTTGAAATCAACGTTCTTTTAAAACGGTCAAAAGTTTTGACTTGATCAGGAACAAATAGGAACCGTGCGTTTACAAGTAAACTAGTGGGAGCGTAGTTGCATTTCTCACACAGTATGTATATTACATACTCATTCTCATAAACGACGTTCCGTCACTTAAGTCTCATGAGACTTGGGTCGGAAGTCATTTTCAACAGTAGACATGGGAGAAGCCGCGTAAGTTCTTGGAGCAAGGATCTATTGAAATAGATTGGGTAGGCTAATTGGATCGTGTCAGAATCCTTATGTTGATAAGGTATTGGACAGTTCCAATATGCATGATTCCAAGAATGGCTTCACACCAAAGGTCTTATGGCAATAATCTTAGCAAGATGAAGTGTCTTGGACGCTGGCTGAGCTAGTATGTATGAGTGTGGTTGCTTATGCTTCTGCAATAGAATCATGAATGCCATATTTTGCACTCGTCTGAATGCAGCTTACGCATAAGGCATGACGAGATGATACCAATATGTTCCGGTAAAAGTCACTGGACAGTTGTAAGGAATATCCCCAAGTGTTTGAGGAACACTAAGGATAGGTTCTTGTTCAACTGAGGAAGTGACGAATCTGTTAAGAGTAGTTAGACGGACAAAGACGACTTCGATTTCCGGTTCCCACCTGGTTATGTCTCTTTGTATGTGTAGCGGTGCTATCTGTTGGAAGGCTCCAAGCAGAGGACCGTTGAATAGTGCTTATTAATGAATGGAAATGTGGTTTGTTGGAATGGTTCTAAGCAAGAACACCGCAGCCTCTCTCATAACCTAAGCACGAGTTTTATACTGTTGCTGTAGGTATTAGATATCTGAAGACGTGGTCTTGATTCTAGTGGGAGTTATGTTAGTTATGAAATTCACATAGACATACCATGGTCATGTTTATGAAATACTGACATCAGCATTATTTGATCATTGGATAATTAAATAATGGTCCCAAAGTATTTTATGTTCATTTTATAGGTCATCAAGTTGAGGACTTGATCATGAAACCCTATAAATGAAAAATGACATAAAATTATGTTTGTCCCTAGTCGAGGTTGTTAAAGTGGGACACTAACAACCGCGAGAGACTAGCGTGTGAGGTGACTGTTGGACTAAGTTTCATAGAGTCAATGATATGATTAGCACAGTCAATCACATAGATATATGTTGGTGAACATATGATCGGACATGACCCGCTAATGAGAACTCTACAGGATAGTTATATCTGTGTCATGAGAGGTTCTCATTACGACTATAGAGTATAGTCCTTAGACCTGAGTTCATCATGCTTTCTAGCATATGAATTGGTGCGCTTAGACCTTGTCAAACGTCGTTCCGTAACTGGCGGCTATAACGGCATTGCTTAGGCGTATCATGAAGTATGTGTAGAAACAGGGATGGAACAATATGGGATTTGTCCCTCCTGTATAACAGGAGATAAATATCTCAGGGCCCATCGAAGATTTGATACTGAGAAAATGCATGGCCGTGCTCAAACGAGGTGATTGTCAGTCGTTTGTTTTATCAGTATAGATCCGGAGTTCGATAAATATGATATTGGCTATAATAAGGATGACACAGTTTCTTGCCTTATGCCATATCGAGATATAGCGATAAATGGATTATGGGAATAGATGATTACAGTACAAGTGGGAGATTGTTGGGATTATGTCCTGAAATCATATTGTACTTACTCTGCATGATAGTTGTATTGTCGAGATCGGACAATTCATGTGATACTAGGGAATCATAACGTTTTGCTAGAAACCGCTTATGACTTATGAGTTGTAACTCATTGCTAGTATTATATGAACCTACAGGGTCACACACCTAAGCAAGCTAGATACACTTTGTATGGGATTGATCATTGGCATATGGTCTGGTCAATGTGTATTGGATATGCATTGAATTCAAGTTTTGAAAGGTGTGTCGATCGACACCACTAGGTGTATCGATCGACACGGGGTCGATTCCGAAACTGATGTTTCGGATCATGACTTAAATTGACCCGGTTTAATTACTGGGTAATTAGGTCGAGATTGAAAGCCTATATATTCAATATGAGGCTCGAATTTGGGTCAAGCAGTTCTCGATAGAACAATTGCAGCCACCTCTCTAAACTCAAAAACTCCCAGGAGATCCGATTCCCGGCACTAGCATCCCGGCGGATTCCAGCTTGTGTGCGTGTGGACTGCAGTAGAGGCGCAGCATCTGACGCGCTCTAGAGATCTCGTTTATCTGATCATATTCCGCTGCCAGAACAAGGTAAACGCTAGATCGGTAAGGATTCAATTACTCAAACCCAGATCCTAGGCTTCAGGAACTAGTTAGGATTCGATCTGATGATAGAATGACACAAGTTCCTTCAAAAATATTATGTATATATATATATTTGTATCAATTAGATTTATATTAAAAATTATATTTAAAATTTGGATTAGAATATAATTTTATTAATAACCAAAAACATGGTTTAACATTGTTTAAAAAAAATTATAACAAAACAAATCTAAGTAAATATCCTCTAGCAAAAAAAAACAAAAAAAAAAAACAAAATACTAACTAGTGATCAAAGAAAAATAAACTTGAGTAATCACATGAGTTTCATACTTGAGTGTTTCTTGCTCGAATTCACCGATCTTGGACTCAAATTCATCCCTGAGCTTGTCCATTTGGTTGGTTTTAGTTACGATGACATCATGCAGCTTCTGTTCGTTTTCTTCTTTCAGACTCCTTATCTGTCTCATACACTCCTTTAGAGCTCCGTCTAAATGCGCAGCCCGGTCTTCCACGGTGAGCTTGGCGAGTGTAACGGTTTCGAGATGCGTTTTCATAGCCGAGGCTTCTGATTCAGCTTTTTCCTAGCCTGAAAACAATTAAATCATAAACATAATGAGCAGAAGAAAAAGACACAGAAACTGCTTGCAAATATCTTCTTCTCATCAGGCCTTTTGTTTTCAAAGATACCTGTGACAGCTTCTTCAGCAACTTTGGAATGCTGTTTCACCAGAACCTCTTTGGCTGTAATATCTTCATTAGCTGTAGATAGCTTGGAATCTAAATCCTTGATCTTATCTTCTAGCTGTAGAACTTGTTCCTCATACTTGTGAACTTCTTCTTTCAAACCATTTAGATGCGAGTATTGATCAAAAGAGATCTGGATGTAGCTAGGCTTCTTCCCATTTTCCTGGTTTTATATATTAATCAATGACGGGAAAGAAACTCAAAATCTTAAAGAGTTTAATGAAGCAAATCTGAGTCAGATTAAGTACCTGTTAGTGGTCAAGAACCTCGGTGGCTGTAGCTGCTTTCTCAGAGGATTTTTTCTTCCATGGCCAACTCTTACGATCCATCTACACTAATATTTAAACGGTTTTCAACAAATATGCTCAATCATCAATCTGAATTCATTCACGATTGCAATATACAAAATTTGGATTTGAGAAAATAACAATCAACAAGTGCTCAAGTAAAACGAGAAAGCTCTTCAAATGGATGAAGCTTAAGTCAAACGAGAAAGATCTTCAAGTGCTCTTCCTCGGCCACCTCAGGCACTGTATGAAGCTTATCGTTGTCTACCAGATTATCAGCCCCTCAGCCTCCTCCTCCTCCTCCTCCACCTAGTGTTTGCTGCATCATTCCACCATGCTTATGTATCTCCATATGCAGTTCTTGTAGGAACTTCGGGCCAATTCTACCAGATTCAGAATCCTCGCGAGTTCCAGATAGCCTAGGATCTAGGGTCTAGTTAATTGAATCATGGATCAGATCTTGAGTTTACCTTGTTCTGGCAGCGGAATAGGGTCAGGTAAAATGAGATCTGGAGCGCATCAATCGCTGCGCCTCTATCGTAGTCCACACGCACACAAGCTGGAATCCGCCGGGTTGCTAGTACCGGGGCTCGGATCTCCTGGGAACTGAGTTCTACGAGGTTTCTATGTTTTCTCTCTGAGAAAACACTGTCTGGGCGGCGCTCTTCGTCAACTAGGTCGAAATTACATAAGATCACTTATATATGTCGACCTTGACATAAACCGAAACATCAGTCTTGGTTTCGGCCTTGTGTCGACCGACACACTTAGTGGTGTCGATCGACACACGTCTTGTGTCGACCGACGCACCCAATGGTGTCGATCGACACACCTCATTAAAACTCATATTCGATGTGTATCCAATACACATCGACCAGACCATATGCCAATGATCTATCCCATACGAACTATGTCCAAATTGCTTAGGTGTGTGACCCTGTAGGTTCACACGATACTGGAAATGAGTTACAACTCATTTGTCATAACCGGTTTCTAGCAAAACATTATGACTACCCAGTATCACATGAATTGTCCGATCTCGACAATACAACTATCTCTAGAGTGAGTACAATGTGATTTCAGGACATAATCCCAACAATCTCCCACTTGTACTGGAATCACCTATTCCTTTAATCCTTTCATCGCTATATCTCGATATGGCATAAGGCAAGAGACTGTGTCATCCTTATTATAGCCAACATCATGTTCATCGAATTCCTGATCTATACTGATAAAAAAAACCACTGACAATCACCTCGTTTGAGCACGGCCATGCATTTTCTCAGTATAAAATCTTCGATGGGCCCTGAGATATTTATCTCCCGTTCTAGGAGGGACAAATCCCATCTTGTTCCATCCCTGTTTCTACACATACTTCATGATACGCCTAAGCAATGCCGTTATAGCCGCCAGTTACGGAACGACGTTTGACAAGGTCAAAACGCACCAATTCATATGCTAGAAAGCATGATGAACTCAGGTCTAAGGACTATACTCTATAGTCGTAATGAGAACCTCCCATGACACTGATATAACTATCCTGTGGAGTTCTCATTAAGCGGTTCATGTCCGATCATATGTTCACCAACATATATCTATGTGACTGACTGTGATAATCATATCATTTACTCCATGAAACTTAGTCTAGCAGTAACCTCACATACTAGTCTCGCGCGGTTATTGGTGCCCCACTTCAATAACCTCGACTAGGGACAATCATAATTTATGTCATCCTTTACTTATAGGGTTTCATGATCAAGTCCTCAACTTGATGACCTATATGATGACCATAAAGTACTTTGGGACTATTACTTAATTATCCAATAATTAAATAATACCGATGTCAGTTTGACTTACATAAACACTACCATAGCATGTCTATGTAAAGATTACAACATAACTAGAATTACTCCCACTAGAATCAAGATCATCTCTTCAGATATCTTATACCTACAACAACAGAATAAATCTGGTGCTTAGGTTGTGTGAGAAACTGCGGTGTTTTGTTTGAAACAATTCCAACAAACCACACCGCCATTCAGATAAGAGCACTATTCTACGGTCCACTGCTTGGAGCCTTTCCAACAGATAGCACCGCTATTCAGACAAAGAGACATAACCAGGTGGGAACCGGGAATCGTCTTTGTCCGTCTAACTACGTTCAACTGGTTCGTCACTTCCTCAGTTCACCACGAACCTATCCTTAGTGTTCCTCAAACACTTGGGATATTTCTGGTAACTGTTCAGTGATTATTACCGGAATACATTGGTATTTTCTCGTCATGCTTTATGCGTAAGCTGCATCTTGACGAGCGCAAACATGGCATTTATGATGGATTCTATTGCAGCAGCATTAGCAATCACACTCATTAATATTAGTTCAGCCAGTGTTCAAAACACTTCATCTTGCTAATATTGTTACTAGCTCAGCCAGTGTCCAAGACACTTCATCTTGCTTAGATTATTGCCATAAGACCTTTGGTATGAAGCCATTCTTGGAATCATGCATATTGGAACTGTCCAATACCTTATCAACATGAGGATTTTGACACGATCCAACTAGCCTTTATGATCCATTCCAATGGATCCTAATTCCAAGAACTTTCACGGCCTTCTCCAATGTCTATCATTAAATTTGACTTCCGACCCAAATCTTGATAAGACTTTGGCGTTGGAACGTCGTTTATGAGATTAAGTATGTTGTCTACATACAGTGTGAGAATTGCAATTACGCTCCCACTAGTCTTCTTGTAAACGCATGGTTTCATTTCTTTCTGATCAAGTCAAAACTTTTGACCACATTATCAGAATTTTGATTCCAACTCCAAGATGTTTGCCTCAATCCAGAAATGGATCGGTGAAGCTAACATGCATACCCAGCCAATTTTCGGAGTTGGGGCTCACCATCGCTTCTTTGAATTTCGCATGCTCGTCACTTTTCAATGATCAATAGATCACGACAATAGGCTACGAGAAATCACTCTCGAGTCAGTGACGGATCCTTTCGGATCTGCGAATTTCAGGCTCAACAGGTGTAGATCCTACAGCACTTTGTAGATCTCACCGCTGCTCTCCCTCAACAGGTTGAGCAGCCTCCTGTGTTTATCGAATTTCTTCGATGTGTACTTTTACTCCCACTGTTCCTTTCGAAAGAACGATCTTTCTCAAAAGACACAGTTCCGAACAACAATACTTTGTCCTCGGATTGGTTGCAAAAGTAGCAAGCCTTGGTTTCCTTAGGACAACCAGCGAGGTAGAACTTATCAGATTTGGGTTCAAGTTTGTTTGTTGACTACTGTCTTACACAAACCTTGCAATCCCAATTAATCAGAAAAACAAATTTGGAAATCACCCAGTCCACATCCAATGTGGTATTTCTCACTGATTTTGATAGAAACTTATTTAGCGTAAACATAGACATTTTAGAACGTATTCTTAAATGATTATGGAAGATTCATGTGACTCATCATTAATCGGAGCATATCTAATAAGATCTGATTCATTCTGTTAGATGATCACCCAATTCTTGACTCAAGTATTTTCCTCCGCGATTCAATCGAGGATCTCAATACTTCTGTCAAATTGGTTCTACACTTCATCTTGGAACTCCTCAAGGGGTTCCTGCTCGTGTCTCATCAAATGAACACAGCCATACTTATTGATGTCATCAATAAGGTAATGAAGTACAGAAGATTTCCTTTTGCACTAATGCTCATCGGGCCGCATACATCTGTATGTGTAAGGCCCAATAAGCCTCTGGCCCGTTTCCTTTAGCTCTGCTAAAAGGGCCTTAGTCATTTGGCCCAGTGAGCAGAATTCATATCTCAAATGATTAATAATCAAATAAGTCCAAAACTCTGGAACTTCTGAATCCGCTTCACTTTGTGTGGTTAAATGACTATGCTAAGGAAAAATCGACTTCAAGTCATCCGACTTAAAGTGTTTGGTACTTATGTTATGTGTGCAAGCGTACATTGGTTCAAGATATAAAACCCATTCCAAATGGGGTGCTACCATAGAATATTTCATTAAGATCTAAAGAACAAAACTTGTCTTTTATCAAAATGAAAAACATCCAAATTCTTACAAGAAAATGAAAGACATTTCTGCACAAGGCAGATTCATAGTAGCAATTACTTAATTTCTAAAACCAAATCTGAAAGGCTCCTACAAGTGGAGAATCTCTACGGCTCATGCAGCAACCATTGCTTCATACCAGACACGCAGTTCCACTTGCCCTTTCTTCAACGTTCTACTGTCGTTTAGGTTCTACATATTTCAAAAATATCAGTACCACAGCTAGTATTCAATACTTACGTAGAACTTGAATTAATAACACAATACCTGAAGAAGAAGTACCATACATCTCCTTCATCTCTTGTGAATCTTCCAAGAATTTAATGCAATCTCTCTTCCAATGCCCTGACTCATCGCAGTAAAAGCATTCTCTAACACCAGATGGGCCTGACTTGGGCTTATTAGATGACACAGGCTTATCCTGATTCCAAATCTGGACGGCCCTGCCTCTACCCTTGCCAACACAAGATTTCTCAAATCTTTTACCCTTTATGATGTTCTGCTCTGCTGTTTTGAGCATGCCACGCAGCTCAGTCAACGTCTTTGTCAAGCCTTTCTTGATATAGTTCTCAATGAACTTGTCATAGCTTGACGGCAGTGACTGCAGAATGATGTCAGTCGCTAACTCTAAGCTGACAGGGCATTCCAGTTTCCCCAGGTTATCAATGTAACCCATCATTTTAATGACATGAGGACTTACTGGAGCATCCTCTGGTAGCTTGCACTCAGTTAGAGACTTCACCATCTGAAATCTCTCAACTCGTGCCAGATCCTGAAACTTCAGTTTCAGGCTGGTGATCATCTCTATTGGCGACTCCATGTTCTCGTATTGACTCTTCAATTCCGAGTTCATGGTAGCCAACATCAGACCACGCACATCTACCACATCAATATAATGCTTATTCCAAGCATTATATACTGCATGCGAGCGATTGGTCCCAAGCCTTTCTGGAAGAGCTTTCTCAAGAACATAGTCCTTGCTCTCCTGCTTGAGAATGAATCTCAGATTCCGATACCAATCCAGGAAGTTGGATCCATTTAACATGTCCTTCTCAAGGACGGATCGCAACGAGAAAGTAGTCATAGACATAAGCTGAAATCCAAGAAAAACAAAGATTTAGTTATGTATATGATGAGAAATCTTATCTAATAAGAAAACTCGCATTATATTCAAACAATGTTTCCTCTATGAATATAATGATACAAGATCCATACTTCACTAAAATCTGAGTGGGCGACTCGCCATCACCCAAACTTTAGTTATCTAGGTAAGCAAATCATTGCTAATTGTACCCAATACAACTCTTGGTTGTGGATGAGACAAACTATGTCTAATCCACTCTGATGTCTCTGGGCCCAGAACTTCTGATAGCCCAGTCAAGTAAACCAATCTCTTTAGTCTTGTGATCATTGACAGTTGCACTGCAAGTCTATCAATGATCACCTGCCTTACTCATGTAGCAGTGGATACCAAGGACTCCAAGACTATCCAACAAATGAAACAAGTCTTGACAGTAGACAAGATTGGGCAAGACATCAAGGTTACTTGATATTTAGTTGAGGAAACTAAAACCCAAAAAGTTTAGCAGATCAATCTCTTAGGTCATGTTATTGTTGATGTTTAGCACTGCAAATCTATCAACATAACTATCTGCCTTACTCACGTAATTGTGGACACCAAGCTCTTGGATAGACCATCACACAACGAAATGAGTCTTGACAGTTGACCATATTGAAGCTAAGCTTTGATCAAGGTTTAGGTCGAGTTTGGCTTTTGCAAATTCAAGGTTCAATAACCAGAATTTCGAGCATTGTATCGATCGACGCAGACTATGTCTGTCGATCGACACCACCAAACAAAACCGTACTTCAATAACCAGTTAATCCAATTAACCCGGTTCATCGAACCGGTCATGTCGATCGACACAACCCGTGTGTGACGGTCGACATAGACCTTAACCGAAGACAGTTTTGATAACCGGTCCAATCCAATTGAACCGACTTATCAGATCAAACTGATCTTAACCCATCGGTTCATTCTAATTGAGATAATCAGTTCAATCCAATTGAACCAATTCATCCAATTTAAACCGATCTATTCGGACTTAACCAAGCATGATAACCGGTCCAATCCAATTGAACCAATTAACCATTCGCTAGGTATGTGTCGACCGACACTAACCTGTGTCGATCGACACTGGACCGAATCTGTTCTGTGTCGACCGACACTCAACCTGTGTCGATCGACACAGTAGGCTTTCGGTTTTTCTTCGCGAAAAACCCTAGCCGCCGATTCTGTCGAATTCGCCACTTTGTGTCGACCGACACACCCAGTGTGTTGATCGACACTGTGCGAAAACACAGACTCGTTTTTGATCGAAATCGATCTAACCTGTTCTAACCAAATAACCTAGTTTGTGAATCTAAATCATCAAATTCGATTAAACAGGTTTGATTCAATGATAAAACCCTAAGGCTCTGATACCACTGTAGGAACTTCGGGCCAATTCTACCAGATTCAGAATCCTCGCGAGTTCCAGATAGCCTAGGATCTAGGGTCTAGTTAATTGAATCATGGATCAGATCTTGAGTTTACCTTGTTCTGGCAGCGGAATAGGGTCAGGTAAAATGAGATCTGGAGCGCATCAATCGCTGTGTCTCTATCGTAGTCCACACGCACACAAGCTGGAATCCACCGGGTTGCTAGTACCGGGGCTCCGATCTCCTGGGAACTGAGTTCTACGAGGTTTCTGTTGGAATTATGTCCAGTAATCTTTGTACTGTCTCTAGAAAGTAAGAGTATGTCAATGATCAGACATAAGTCATATAATACTGGGGGTCATGATGGCTTGCTAGAGTCCGCTCATGATCTATAAGTCTTGGATTTATTGCCTTTATTATATGATCCCATATGGGTCACACGCCTAAGCTAACAGGAAACTATGAGGGAACGGTTCAGCAGAAGTACGGTAAAAGTGCTAGGCATTTACTATACTTAGAGAGATTAAAGGGCCTGATTAAATCTAAGGGATTTAATCAGACTGGGAATTGGGCCCAAAAGCCCAACAGAACTAGACAAGGGTTTTATGATTAAAACTTGACCTAGCTCTCTTTTCTCCCTAACTCTCTGCGCCTCCCATCTCTCGCTCTGCGACTTCTCCCAGCCGGTCTAGCAGCCTCTCTCCTGTTAGTGTGCGTGTGTGAGCCTTTGGAGGAACAAACTCTTGGTGGTTCTCCTGATCTCTGACTGATACCTCTCTAATCCGCTGCATAAACAAGGTATTACTGAGATCCCTTTATGATTCAGCAAGAGAACCTAGATCCAATCTGTTTAGTAGAGTTTAATCTGACAGAATTAAACCAGGACAAACACTAAACAATCCATCAGTGGTATCAGAGCCATTGGTTCTATTAGGATTTCTTGTTAGAATCATGTTTAGGTTGTTTAGAAGTGTTTGAATCAATCTATGCTTGAAATTGATAAGAAAACACTTAAGAAACAAAAGAATTAAAACCTATAAAAACCCTTAATCGAAACCGCATGAACCGATCCATTGGATGGGTATGCGTCGGAGTGTTGATCATGGATCACACGTCCGGATCGGTACATGACGTACGGACCGGTCATGGATCGCGTTGCGTCGTCGGTCCGATCGGAGTTAAGGCGCGAGATCGGCCGAGCGGATCGCATGGATCGACAGCGATCGCGTCCCGCTCTCGTCCCGCTCTCGTCCCGATCGCACGACCCGAGCTCGTCCCGATCGCGTGATGCTTGCGGCTGTCCCGATCGCGTCCCGTCTCTCGATCGCGTAAAGATTGCGACTCGGTCGTGATCGGTTCACGTGATCAGTCGGTTCGGTTCGGTTAATGGTTCGGTTTAAAATGATTAAAAATCTATTCGTCACGGTTTACAGACTTAATAATATTTATTAAATCTGGTTAAACCGTGATAAGAAATCCAATGTCGTTTAAAATTGGATTTAGTGCCTAAACCAGTGGTTTTCTAATTTGATTTGGTTGGACCAAATAAATTGAGAAAATCCGGTTTAGTAAATAACCGGTTAACAATTGTGGTTATCGTAGTAATTAATCTTGGTTAGACCAATTTTAATGAACCAGACCGGTTATGTCATTTAATTGGGCAATTGGGTTATGTCTTGGACATAGACCAATTCTTGGGCCTTGGGCCAAGAAGTTAAAACAATTGGGCCAGTTATTTGAGTCTTTTCTTCAGATTTATTTTAAAATTCATTTAATAATTAAAATTTGATTTTAAATTAATCAGTTTCCAAAATTTCAAATTAGAAAGTTTCTTAGAATAGAAGTTTCTATATTTGCATGTTTTGGATATTTAGGAAATTTTCATAGTTAGAAAGTTTCCATATTTAGGAAGTTTTCAATTATAAAAGTTTCCAAAAACAGTAGGTTTCCAAAAATGGAAAGTTTCCAAAAATAGTAATCTTCTATTTTGGAATGAAATTTTAAGAAAACCTATAAACCTCAAATAATATCAAGCGTTGGATGTCTTGTCCAGTCTATGTCAGCTGTTGAAACCCATTCAATCATACACATGGCCTTACAGTGTGAGGGTGTCTATCTTTTGCGTGGGTAAGACAGTTTGTGATTCATTAATGTCATTGGGAGTCCCAGACATTAGTGATTAGATGACTGTATAGTCTGGTTTTCTTGACTAGGCCATCGGGAGTCCCGGGCCTTGAGACATCAGAGTGGATTGGGCCTCGGGCCCAGATTCACAACCAAGAGTTATATCACGGATATAATTAGCCGAAATAGGGCTTACCGATATAAGCTAAGGTTGGGTGACGGCCAGTGGCCCACTTTGATCTTAGTTATATGTAGATCTTGGAATCATTATATTCTTTTGAGGGTAACTAATGTTATTGAATATAATGCGAGATTAATCATATTGAACATATAAACTAAAATCCTTTTTTATCTTAAATTTCAGCAATGACTACAACAAGCACACAAAACACATTCTCAATCCGGTCTGTTCTCGACAAGGAGAAGCTGACTGGAACGAACTTCCTGACGTGGTCAAGGAACTTGAGGCTGGTCCTCAAGCAGGAGAAGAAGGAATATGTCCTTCGTGATCCCCTCCCCGAGAGGCCTCCAAACAATGCCGCCAGGAATCTGCACAATGCTTGGGAAAAGCATTCGGTATCTTTGTTATAGAAGTTAATACAACTACTTCTGATAATACCTCATGGGTTATGGATACTGGTTGTGGGGCTCATATTTGTACTAATATGCAGGCACTCAGCAACAGTAGGAAGCTGAAGCAAGGACAAGTGGAGCTACGAGTTGGGAATGGAGCGAAAGTTTCTGCACTAGCTGTAGGCACATACTTGTTGTCTTTACCTTCGGGATTGGTTTTAGAACTTAATAACTGCTATTTTGTACCTGCGATAAGCAGAAATATTATTTCAGTTTCTTTGTTGGATTTGGAAGGTTATGATTTTTCAGTTAAGAATAAATTATGTTCCTTCAATCGCAATAATTTGTTCTATGGTTGTGCCCCTCTTACGAATGGGCTTTACATACTTGATCAATCCGCACCAATTTATAACATTAATACCAAACGGTTCAAACCTAATGAGGAGAACCGAACGTTTCTATGGCATTGTCGTTTAGGGCACATCAGTGAGAAACGCATAAAGAGGCTCCATTCGAATGGACTTCTTGGCTCATTTGACTTTGAGTCATGTGAGAAATGCGAATCCTGTCTGATGGGCAAAATGACGCGGGCCCCCTTTAATAAACCCAACGAGAGGGCCAGTGACTTATTGGGCCTGATACACACTGATGTGTGTGGCCCAATGTCCACAAATGCAAGAGGAAACTATCAGTACTTCATTACCTTCACTGATGATTTCAGCAAGTATGGATATGTTTATTTAATGAAACATAAGTCTGAATCGTTTGAGAGATTCAGAGAATTCCAAAATGAAGTACAGAACCAACTTGGCAAAAGCATTAAAGCTCTTCGGTCCGACCGAGGAGGAGAATACTTGAGCCAAGAGTTCAGTGATCATCTGAGAGAGTGTGGGATAGTTTCCCAACTCACTCCTCCTGGAACACCTCAATGGAATGGTGTGTCTGAGAGGAGGAATCAGACCTTATTGGATATGGTTCGGTCTATGATGAGTCACACAGACCTTCCAATATCCCTTTGGGGATATGCTCTGCTAACAGCAGTGTTCACTCTAAATAGAGCACCATCAAAAGCAGTAGCTAAGACACCATATGAATTATGGACTGGAGAAACTCCAGTGCTGTCTTATCTTAGAATTTGGGGTTGTGAAGCCTATGTCAAGAGATTAATCTCTGACAAGCTTACACCAAAGTCTGATAAATGCTACTTCATTGGTTATCCGAAGGAGACCAAGGCTTATTACTTCTACCTACGATCCGAGAACAAGATTTTTGTTGCCCGGGATTGTAATTTTCTTGAGAGGGAGTTTCTCTCTAAGAAAAACAGTGGGAGTAAGGTACTGCTTGAAGAAATTCAAGATGAACAGGATACTGCTCAACCTAATGAGGAAGAGCAGCAGGAGGACCTACAAGAAATTGTAGAGCCTGAACCTGTGGTACCTGAAGTTCGAAGATCCGGGAGGATCCGTCACGAACCCGAGAGATATCAAGGATTCCTCGTGACTAACTGTCATGATCTTCTGATCATTGATGGTGATGAACCATCGAACTTCAATCAAGCCATGATGGGCCCAGATTCCTCTAAGTGGCGTAAGGCCACTGATTCCAAAATGGACTCCATGTCGGTCAACCAAGTGTTTTCGTTGGTTGACTTGCCCGCTGGTGTAAAAGCCATCGAGTGCAAATGGATCTTCAAGAAGAAGATTGACGTAGATGGAAATGTCCAGATTTATAAAGCCAGGTTGGTGGCAAAAGGTTTCAGGCAAGTTCACGGTGTGGATTATGATGAAACCTATTCCCCAGTGGCTATGATGAAATCTATTCGGATTCTACTAGCAACTGCAGCTTTTCATGATTATGAAATTTGGCAGTTGGACGTGAAAACCGCCTTCCTGAATGGAATTCTGGAAGAGGATGTGTATATGACACAACCTGACGGTTACATAGATCCAAAGAATGCTGGGAAAGTATGCAAGCTTCATAAATCCATTTATGGATTGAAGCAAGCATCGAGGAGCTGGAATCTTCGTTTTGATGAAGCGATCAAGCAATTTGACTTCATCAGAAACGAAGAAGAACAATGCGTGTATAAGAAGACTAGTGGGAGCAAGATAGTATTTCTTATTCTGTATGTCGATGACATACTGCTTCTCGGAAACGACGTACCAATGCTGCGGTCGGTAAAGGACTGGCTTGGAAGTTGTTTTTCCATGAAAGACATGGGTGAAGCCGCATATGTTCTTGGAATTCGGATCTACCGGGATAGATCTAAAAGGCTGATAGGCTTGTGTCAAGATTCATACATTGACAAAGTCCTGCATAGATTCAGCATGGCAGATTCCAAGAAGGGCTTCACGCCAATGGTACATGGCACAACGCTAAGCAAGAAGCAGAGCCCTACGACGGCTGCTGAGCTTGAGCGCATGAAGAATATTCCTTATGCATCTGCAATAGGATCTATCATGTATGCCATGATCTGTACTCGTCCTGATGTTGCTTATGCATTGAGCATGACGAGTAGATACCAGTCAAATCCAGGTGAAAACCACTGGATTGCCGTCAAGAATATCCTGAAGTATCTAAGACATACTAAGGATAAGTTCTTGGTGTACGGCGGAAGTAATGTGCTTAAAGTCAGTGGATTCACGGACGCAAGTTTCCAGACAGACCAAGATGATTTCCGGTCACAGTCCGGTTATATCTTTTGTCTGAATGGCGGTGCAATTAGTTGGAGAAGCTCCAAGCAAGACACCGTTGCTGATTCCACTACAGAAGCTGAATATGTCGCCGCCTCAGAAGCAGCGAAGGAAGCTGTTTGGATACGAAAGTTCATTATTGAACTAGGTGTGATACCGAATGCAGCTGAGCCTCTGGCACTGTTTTGTGATAACAATGGTGCTATAGCTCAGGCAAAGGAACCAAGATCACACCAGAAATCCAAGCATATACTAAGAAGATTTCACTTGATACGTGATATCATTAATAGAAAGGAAGTCAAGATCAGCCGAGTTCCGACAGATGATAATGTCGCTGATCCATTGACAAAGCCACTCCCAAGGCCTAAGCTCGAGTACCTGACTGAAGCTGTAGGCATTAGAGACATTGAAATGTAATCTAAATTTGAGTGGGAGTTTGAGGGCTTTATTTAGTTATTGATATGTTCTTGTAAAACATTTTAAGATGTTTAAATAAAATTATTATTTCAAGATTATTTTAACTGTGATGAAATAATCGTTCCAAAATGATATAAACCATTTTATAGGTCATCGAAGTAAGTGACTTGATCTTGAGTCGTCAAAGTCATTTAGCTTGATCATGAGACCCTATATTTGATAGATGGCTTATATCATCCTGTCCCTAGTCGAAGGTTGTTTGAAATTGGAACACCAACAACCGCGTGAGACTAGATTGGTATGTGACTTATGACAAAGTCTCAGGATGTCATAGATGCACGGCATCAAAGTCAGTACATAGGTGTATGTTGGGGTACATACGACCGGACATGACCTGCTTATAAGAACTCTTCAGGATATTTATATTTGTGTCATAAGAGATTCTTACTACGACTATAGAGTATAGTCCTTAGACCTGAGTTCGCATGCATGTGAATGCACATCAACTGATGCGCTTTGATCATTGTCTAACGCTGTCGTTAAGCGATAGTTATAAGAACCTTGTTTGGGTGTATTATGGAATGAGTAGTTTACAGTGATGGAACAAGACGGGATTTGTCCCTCCAATATAAATGGAGTGAATATCTCTAGGCCAATCGGAGATTTGAACACTGGAAAATGCATGGCCATGCTCAAACGGACTGTCCCGAGTCGTTTGGATTGTCAGTATCAAATCAGAGTCCGATGAACATGATTAGGCTTTATAAGGATGACACTCATCTTGCCTTATGACTAATCGAGATATTGAGACAAAAGGAATATGAATACAGAGATTCCAGTACAAGTGGGAGATTGTTGGAATTATGTCCAGTAATCTCTGTACTGTCTCTAGAAAGTAAGAGTATGTCAATGATCAGACATAAGTCATATAATACTGGGGGTCATGATGGCTTGCTAGAGTCCGCTCATGATCTATAAGTCTTGGATTTATTGCCTTTATTATATGATCCCATATGGGTCACACGCCTAAGCTAACAGGAAACTATGAGGGAACGGTTCAGCAGAAGTACGGTAAAAGTGCTAGGCATTTACTATACTTAGAGAGATTAAAGGGCCTGATTAAATCTAAGGGATTTAATCAGACTGGGAATTGGGCCCAAAAGCCCAACAGAACTAGACAAGGGTTTTATGATTAAAACTTGACCTAGCTCTCTTTTCTCCCTAACTCTCTGCGCCTCCCATCTCTCGCTCTGCGACTTCTCCCAGCCGGTCTAGCAGCCTATCTCCTGTTACTGTGCGTGTGTGAGCCTTTGGAGGAACAACCTCTTGGTGGTTCTCCTGATCTCTGACTGATACCTCTCTAATCCGCTGCATAAACAAGGTATTACTGAGATCCCTTTATGATTCAGCAAGAGAACCTAGATCCAATCTGTTTAGTAGAGTTTAATCTGACAGAATTAAACCAGGACAAACACTAAACAATCCATCAGTTTCTGTGTTTTCTCTCTGAGAAAACACTGTCTGGGCGGCGCTCTTCGTCAACTAGGTCGAAATTACATAAGATCACTTATATATGTCGACCTTGACATAAACCGAAACATCAGTCTCGGTTTCGGCCTTGTGTCGACCGACACACTTAGTGGTGTCGATACACACGTCTTGTGTCGATCGACACACGTCTTGTGTCGACCGACGCACCCAATGGTGTCGATCGACACACCTCATTAAAACTCATATTCGATGTGTATCCAATACACATCGACCAGACCATATGCCAATGATCTATCCCATACGAACTATGTCCAAATTGCTTAGGTGTGTGACCCTGTAGGTTCACACGATACTGGAAATGAGTTACAACTCATTTGTCATAAGCGGTTTCTAGCAAAACATTATGACTACCCAGTATCACATGAATTGTCCGATCTCGACAATACAACTATCTCTAGAGTGAGTACAATGTGATTTCAGGACATAATCCCAACAGTTCTGGGCCCTATTCACATAGACAGAAAAGGTTTAAGGCTCATTAAAGGAGCAAGAAACAGAGATTATTGAACCAAATGTCAAACGATTCTCTCCTTGTTTTTATTATAACACCAATAATCTATTTAGGGTAATGACACAAAGATTGACTGAGAAAATGAAAAGTACCTTTGATGCAACTTCCATGGACTTGCGATATATCTCATTACCTGGATCCTAAAAACACAAAACCAATAAAAATATTCCACTCAAAAAATCAAATAGAATCAGAGAAACCTATATCAATCAATCTGATCGCCCAAATCCACTACTGAAGTAATAACCCACCCAGCCAATCGACTCGTATTCATTTTGATTCCTTCAGCCAATCTACTGAAGTAATAACCCACCCACCCAGTGCAAACCACATAATCGAGGGGATCTTTAATGTACTGAGCCTCGCAAGATTTGCGAGCGAGGTCGAACATCAAGAGCCTATCAAAGTCGGCGGAAGAGAATTCCATCGTGAGATGCAGGCAAGGGAAATGAAAATCTAGGCTTTGGTTCTGAATACCTGGGAAGAAGAAGACCTGCAAACGAGGGTTTTAGCCTTACAAGTCGCGGATGTTTCTAACATGATTGGGCTTGCTAGGTTTTTGGAGACGGAGCGATGGAGTAATTGCTAGGGTTTTGCAGAGGAGAAGGAGGAGGTTGAGAGGATAAATTAGGGTTTCGCTGAGGAGGAGGACGGCGAAATTTGAGGAGGCAGAGATGAAAGCGAGAGGAGGATCGGTGAGAAATAGAGGAAGAGAGGATGGAGGATTGGTAGAGATGAGAAGAAAAAAAAGAGATAGGCAGAGAGATGGGAAGGAGAAAATCCTTTCTTTTGTCGAAGAAGAGAGAACCAAAAATAAGTTTTGCATTTTTAGTTAAATAAATTAAATTTTGCCAAAACAAAAATTGGGGGGAAAAGTTTTGCCAACACCAAAATTTATTAAGTTTCGGCGCTCATATCAAAAATTAGGTTCCAAAGTCATTTTTTACTCCCCCTTTGTGATTTTTTCGGCTTAGCAGTTTTTAAATGCTATAATAGAATTCCAAAATCTTGCACACTCTCTATAATAGCAGTTATAGAAACCGTGCTATCGTATTATGCTATCAATGTCCATTTTTTGTAGTGGTTCTACAATAAAAGGTTTTGTAGGAATCCCCTGAACGCTGAACCAGGAAGCTGTGGAGGTGATACGGTTGGTATGAATTGTATGACCAAGAGAGAGAGGTTCCTCTGCTTTTCCTCAATCTGAATTAGTATTAATAAATTATGTTCCAGACAATTATTTCCAGTAAGAAATCATAAATCCCATAGCATAAGAAAATCAGTCAGAAAGATTCTATCATTCCTTGTTAATGGCTTCAGAGAGTTCATAAATCATAAATCCCATGTTACTCTCGTAGGATATATCTTCACAGGATCCAAGACACAAAACAACATGCATTAATTGATTACGAACTTCCACTTTGGTGGTACAGTCAGGGTCACCATCTGCCATTAATTAATTTAAATAAATAAACCTTTCTTGTCATGTTGAATGTGTCACCAAACCTCGTCAACGATAGATGAGGTAACGTATAATAAAACTACAATAATGGAAGACAAATATATATATATGCAGATTCGCGAAAAAAGGTTGATACTAACCGGTGGTTCCATCCTTTTCTTCCTGATGGGATATTGATATGGGTTTGGTGTCAGTTGAATCTCAATTCCGTATATCCGAAGATAGCAAGAATTTTAGGGTTTTTAATTAGGTATTCTTCAAAGTCTTTTCATCTAGCTCGGCGGAGATGGAAAAATTGGCGTTTCTGTGAATCGGAATGAAGGGAATTAGGTTTTATAGCTGAACCTTATAAAAGGCAGCCTACGTACCTTTCGGAAAGGGATCAAGCCATTCGTAGTTTCTTTTATGAGTTCGTCGAATGACGAGATGGTGAGAGGGTTAGCTCGAGACCTTCGAACACATGGAAGACAACATGCAAGAGATCGAAAGGTCGTGACGAGATGGTGAGAGAGTTAGCTCGAGACCTTCGAACACATGGAAGACATCATGCAAGAGATCGAAAGGTCGTGACAAGATGGTGAGAGGATTAGGTCATCTCTCGGAGTTGTGTGTATTTCTGGTCTTCTTTAGCCGGAATGCCCTCATTCTCTTATATAGAGTTTTAGACCGGCATAAAGAGTCATATTTCTTAAAAATAAATATATATTTTCCTTTTGTGATTATCTTCGAAGATTGCCATTTATCTTCATCGATATCGTAATTATCCATAATAAATGATTTCTATTTCGGGCCGATCTTATTATATGAATGGGCCATTTGAAAGGGTGCTAAAACCGACTCCAAAAGTGTCTGCATCGAGATTCGAGAAGGCGGTGAACCAGGATAAAGCCAGAAAGATGATCAAAAAGAGAGTCCAAGATGGAAGCAAGGATTGCTAAAGAGCCGCTTGTAACAGACGCATAAACTTTAGCAGCAATATTTGATATTTTAATCGCTAGTGTCTCTCTTTTAACCAATTTTTCTTGCTCTATCTATGTTCCCAACACAGAGATAATAGAAAATATGTATCAATCAAGAAGAACACAAATGTGGAAGAAGACTCAAGGGCAGCATCATCTAAGCTAACCTTTGACATTCCAGGGAGAAAGCCACGTTCTGCAAGTTCATTGATATATCATGGTTTTTACCCAGTTTAGACCATGATATAGATGTGTTTTTAGTGTCTTTTGTATTCGTTTAGAGTCTTTTACAGGTTTAATCAAGTTTGGAGCTAATTGGAGATATTTGGAGCATTTTGGGACTTTTGGGACGTTTTGGCCGAGAGCTGAAGTCACTGCCTGATTTATTGATCATGCATCGACCGACACACCTTGTGCATCGGTCGACACACTACCGAGATGGGCCGTACACGTCGGTTTAATGAAGTTATGAAGATTTGCAAAGAAGCCCAAGATAGTTCCAGTATTTACACAGAAGCCCCATCCGAGATTATGCCTATATATACTAGTTTTTGGTGTTTTATTTAGTTACGCTTTCATACTTAGAGCTAAGAGATTTCTAGAGCTTTTGGGGCTGATCTATTTCCTGTATTCACTTATTTTGGAGAAGATCTCGAACCCCTTTATCTATTTAATTTCTTATATGCAATCTATTTTTTCTTTGATTATGTTTTCATTAATCATGTCTGAGTAGATCCATAGTTGAGTTTAGGGTTTCTCATTAGGGTTTGATGACTTGCTAGACTTGTTTAATTCAGTTAGGATTCACATGATTAGAATGTTCTTCAAACTAAATTGTGCTTAAAGCTAGTTCTAACCTGATCAATTAGAATCTAGATCTGAGGTTGCTAAATACGTCACGAGAGTGGGGTTTAGGAATCTGAACTATTTAGGGTGAGCAATTAAATTATTTGCAAAGAGATTTGGCTTAGTTTAATTGTGAACATATCGAACTTGAACTTAATGCTAGTTTAATCTGTTAGTAATTGCAAAGAGATTTGGATTACTGCACTTAGGCTTAGAGAGTTTTCGCAAAGAGATTTGGTTAACTCTATTTCCGTGATTTGAGTTCTAGAACTGAGTTTAATTTGATCCTGACTGATTAGCTTGTCTGCTTGTCTGATTTCCTGAGAATACCCTAGGCTTGACGCTTTTAGTTTATTGCTTACAAGACCGATTCCTGCTACTGTTTACTTTCTTGCAACGCAATTTATTTACTACACTACTTGCTTTATTTCTAGTTTAATCTCTACGTTTCTGTTTCTATTGAGACCAAGTGTCCCTGTGGATTCGATAACCCTATATACTACTTGACATTGCTGTTCACTTGCAGTTTAGAATAGGGTAAAACTTAGAACCTATCAAGTTTTTGGCGCCGTTGCCGGGGACTCTTTGAGTCTTCGATAGGACCGAACTTCGGGTTTTTACTAGAAATTTTTCTTTTTGTTTTTGTTCTTTTTCGTTTTTATTTTTTGATTTTGCTAATTTTGTCTCTGTTTCTTTCTGTCGCAGGTACGAATTTCGCCTTGCGTCGATCGTTGCATACCTTGCGTCGATCGTCACTAGGCGATTTTGAGATTGAATCGATCGTTGCACTGATAGCATCGATCGTTGCTGGACGATTACAGACAGTTTATGCCAACGCAGAAAACTCAAAGTAATCCGAACTCGAGCTTGGTTAATCTCAATCTAGAGGAACTTGGACGTTTAGAAAGAGCTAACAGAAGAGAAAGAAGAGAGAGAATGGTACGAGAACGTTTGATCTTGATACCAGATGCTGAGGGTACCCTGAGGGATCCGGAGAACAATCCTTACAATGCTGCTGGGCAAAGGGTTGATGCTGAAGGGAATGTCATCCCTGACCCTCCTGAGCAACTGCAACAGGAACAAAACCAGGGTCAAAGACAAGCTCAAGATAGACGGATGGTGGTTCATGAGAGGACACTAGCTGACTACAACAGACCTGATGAGTTTCATGCAAACCGAGCAGCTTTAGTGCTTCCTGCCTTTGAGAGGAATGACTTTGAGGTCAAGACCATCTACTACCAGCTGATGAGACAGATTGCTTTTCATGGTCACCAAGCGGAGCAGCCTATGGATCACATTGATCGGTTTGAGGACATAGTTACTGGCATGAAGTATGAGGGAGTGTGCCCGGACTATCTGTTCCTTAAGTTATTTCCACACAGTCTTGCTGGAGACGCTAGTGTATGGCTGAGGCAGCTGGCACCTGGCCAATATACCACTTGGGCAGCTTTAAAGAGTGAGTTCCTGCGTCACTTCTATGATGATGCGCGTTCAGACCAGTCCAGACAGGACATACTCACTTTCTCCCAAGGAGCTGTGGAGCCTTTAAAGACTGCCTGGATAAGATTTAAGCAGTATCAGCGTGACTGCCCACACCATGGATTCACTGAAGTTCAGCTGATTGGTATTTTCTTCAGAGGAATAGATCTTCCATATCAGTCTGCGCTGGACAATTCCAGTAATGCCAACTTCAACACCAGGACTCCTACACAGGCTAAGCAGTTGATTGAGAATCTAATTGGCAGCAACAGCTGCAAGACTATGGATGAAAGGAGGAAGAAACCTAGTGGAAGTGTTGATAACTCAGAGATGGCTGAACTGAGATCCAGGATGGACAAAATCTGCACTCTTCTAGGTGAAAAGAAGGCTGTCCACTTTGCTCAAGAGGTAGAGGTAATTCAGACTGAGGAGGACACTCAGGAAGAGGATGTGAATTACATCGGAGGATCTGGTTTCCAAGGAAACAGATTTGGATATCAATCTGGAAACAGATTTTCCGGTGGAGGACAGACCAGTAACTCCCAGAGAGCTTACTGATCTGCTTTTGAGATTAAAATGGAGACCTTGATGAACAAGCTGCTGGAGGGACAGATTAAAAGCGACGGAGACATACACAAGAGAATAGATACAGTCCATAAGGAGCTAGAGTACCTGCAGGACGAGCCAGCAATATGCTATACAAGACTGATGGATTCTGTTGAAGCTGCAATGCAGGTTGAAGTATCTGACGCGACGATGCAACGATCGACACTTGCCAAGCATCGGTCGTTGCAAAGCGACGCAGACTGGGCAGAAGAAAAAGCTCCGAAAATAGATTTGAAACAACTTCCTTCCGGGCTAAGGTACGCGTTTCTTGGACCTAATTCAACTTATCCAGTGATAGTTAACGCTAGTTTAAACAACGCAGAGCTCACTTTACTACTAAGCAAGCTGCGCAAGCATCGCAAAGCTCTTGGCTATTCTCTTGATGACATTTCAGGTATCTCACCAAAGCTGTGCATGCATCGGATACATCTTGAGGATGAGTCTAAGACATCTATTGAGCATCAGAGAAGACTTAATCCTAATCTCCAGGAAGTGGTTAAGAAAGAGATTATGAAACTACTGGATGCTGGGATCATCTATCCTATTTCAGACAGTGATTGGGTCAGTCCAGTCCATGTAGTGCCTAAGAAAGGTGGAGTCACAGTTGTGAAGAATGAGAAGAATGAGATGATACCTACTAGGACTGTGACGGGACACAGGATGTGCATAGATTACAGGAAACTGAATGCTGCGACTAGAAAGGATCACTTTCCCTTACCTTTCATTGACCAGATGCTAGAGAGGTTAGCCAATCACCCTTACTACTGCTTCCTCGATGGATACTCAGGTTTCTTTCAGATTCCTATCCACCCAGAAGATCAGGTAAAGACTACTTTCACTTGTCCATATGGCACATTTGCTTACCGTAGGATGCCTTTTGGACTCTGTAATGCTCCTGCCACTTTTCAGAGATGCATGATGTCCATATTCACTGATATGATTGAAGACTTTATGGAGGTATTCATGGATGACTTCTCAGTCTATGGATCATCTTATAATGAATGTCTAGATAATCTATGCAAGGTACTGACTAGATGCGAAGAAAAGCACTTGGTCCTTAACTGGGAAAAGTGTCATTTCATGGTCAAAGATGGTATTGTTCTTGGACATAAGGTGTCTGAAGCAGGGATCGAAGTGGATCGCGCTAAGATTGAGGTAATGACCAACCTGCAGGCACCTGATTCTGTTAAGGCTATAAGAAGCTTTCTTGGACATGCTGGCTTTTATAGACGGTTCATCAAAGACTTCAGCAAGATTGCTAGGCCACTAACTGCTTTGCTGTGTAAGGATACCAAATTTGAGTTCGATGCAGACTGTAAGACTGCATTTGAACAGATCAAGCAGGCTTTAGTAAGTGCTCCAGTAGTCCAGCCACCGGATTGGGATTTACCTTTTGAGGTTATGTGTGATGCAAGTGACTTTGCTGTAGTAGCTGTTCTGGGACAGAAGAAGGACAGAAAGCTTCATGCTATTTATTATGCTAGTAGGACACTAGATGATGCACAGAGGAACTACGCAACCACAGAGAAAGAGCTGTTAGCTGTTGTCTTTGCTTTCGAGAAATTCCGCCCCTATCTTGTTGGTTCTAAAGTGATTGTTCATACTGATCATTCAGCCCTGAAGTATCTGATGCAGAAGAAAGATGCTAAGCCAAGATTGTTGAGATGGATTCTGTTGCTTCAGGAGTTTGATATCGAAGTAAGGGACAAGAAGGGAGTTGAAAATGGAGTTGCTGATCACCTTTCAAGGATGCTGGTTGAGGAAGACGTGCCCATAAATGACTATTTGCCTGAGGAAAACGTCAACATGGTTGGTACAGTTTTTGAGATGGATTTGGGAGGTGAGTTGCAGAACTGTCGGGAAAATCGTCTTGTGTCGATCGATGCTACGTTGGCAACGGTCGATACAAGTATCGGGGAAGCAACGATCGACACATGCACACGCAACGGTCGATGCACGTCTGATACGAACCGAGAGTCTTTTAAAATCAGAATTGGAAATTATGATTTCGAGATCTCTGCTGTGGCAACCTCTGATCGACCCTGGTATGCAGATATAGCTAATTACCTTGCTGCTGAGACTGAACCAGATGATCTAAAGGGCTATGAAAAGAAAAGGTTCTTTAGGGAACTTAGAAGATACTACTGGGATGAGCCTTATCTCTATAAGCACTGTTCAGATGGCCTTTACAGGAGATACATTGCTGAATCAGAAGTTCCAGACATCCTCTTCCATTGTCATGGATCAGACTATGCTGGACATTTTGTTACATTCAAGACTGTGTCTAAAGTTTTGCAAGCAGGTTTCTGGTGGCCAACAATGTTCAGAGACACCCATTCTTTCGTCTCTCAGTGTGATGTTTGTCAGAGGAGAGGGAAAATCAGCAAGAAGCATGAGATGCCTCAGAATTTCATTCTGGAAGTTGAGGTTTTCGATTGCTGGGGCATAGATTTCATGGGCCCTTTTCCCTCATCCTATGGGAATAAATTCATTTTGGTTGCTGTGGACTATGTGTCTAAATGGGTCGAAGCAATAGCTAGTCCAACCAATGATTCTTCAGTGGTCATTAAGCTGTTTAAGACCATCATATTCCCCAGATTTGGAGTGCCTCGTATAGTGATAAGTGATGGAGGATCTCATTTCATCAATAAGGTTTTCGAAAAGCTGCTGAAGAAGCATGGAGTTCATCATCGAGTCGCTACTCCTTATCACCCTCAAAAAAGTGGACAAGTCGAGGTTTCCAACAGACAGATCAAAGAGATCCTTGAGAAGACAGTTGGAAAGACAAGGAAGGATTGGGCAGCAAAGTTGGATGATGCATTATGGGCTTACAGGACAGCATTCAAGACACCACTTGGGACCACTCCATTCCATCTGCTATATGGAAAAGCATGTCATCTGCCAGTGGAACTTGAGCATAAAGCAGCATGGGCTGTGAAACAGATGAACTTTGATCTTAAGTCTGCTGCGGAAAGGAGATTGGTGCAGCTGAATGAGTTGGATGAGATTAGACATTTCGCTTATGAAAATTCAAAGCTGTACAAGGAGAGGACTAAGGCATATCATGACAAGAAGATTGTCTCCAGACAATTTGAGCCTAATGATCAGGTACTTTTATATAACTCTCATTTGCATTTGTTTCCAGGAAAGCTGAAATCAAGGTGGTGTGGCCCTTTCACAATCAAAGAGGTGCGTCCATATGGAGCTGTCATTCTAATTGGTAAGGATGGTATTGAATTCACTGTGAATGGACAGAGGGTGAAACATTATTGGGCTAAGGCCGAGATTCCAGAAGGTCAGATTCTGCCTCTGGATGATGCACCCTCCACCTAGATCATCTGAAACGTCAAGCTATTGACGTTAAAAGAGCGCTGAGTGGGAGGCAACCCACTGTTTTCATTTTTGCATTTTGATTTTAGTATTTTTTTTAGATTTTACGTTTTTGTTTCTGTTTTGGTGAGTTTTTGGTTGCAGGTTTCGGACAAATCGCAGTGCGTCGATCGACACACCATTGTGTCGATCGTCACAATACGAAAGAATCGCATTGCAGCGATCGTTGCGGTCCTGAGCAACGATCGATCCCCAACGAAAATCGCACAGCAACGGTCGGTGCACCTAGTGCAACGATCGATGCCTGACTGCGACAGAGGTAAAACCCGAGAGAACTAACCATTCAATTCACTAATTTTTGTTTTCTTTCTTTTAACCAATCCCTTGCTTGACACTACTGGGGACAGTGTGTCTTAAGTGTGGGGGAGGTTCTACTAATTACTTTCTTTTGTTTTCTTAAGAGTCAGTTAAATTTTTAAAAAAAAAAAAAAAAATTTGTTTTTCGAGTCAAAATTTGTTTAAGTAGGAAACAATGATTTTTTGAGAAGATTAGCAGCATTTGCAGGAACTTAAGTGACCATTGAGATGAAGCTGCAGATTAATCTATGACTATTAAAAAACCCATCACGGATCAACCTACTGAGGACACCCACATCACTTCAGGTATCAGAGGATCCTTTTACTGACTTCACCCCTAATACTGACTTAGATTTTCTCACCTAAGGGCTTGGTATACTTTGTGTCGGGTTCCTTTGCTAGTTCTGACACAGCTTGTAAACATGTCCCATCTAGTTCCCTTCTCCCCTTCCATAAAGTAAAAAAAAAAAAGATAATAAACTGAGGATGAGTTAGTAACTCCGAAGTGGTCATGGGAATGGTAGCTAAAACTCTCATATCCTGTGTATCCATGGAATGTGTCCAAAGTACACCCCATAACGGGAAGAACACTGATAAAAAAATAAAATGATACCCAATGGGGAAAAATCAGTTGTTAAGGAAGGGAAAGAGAAGAAAGGGACTAGAGAAAGATAGTATGGTGGTCTAGAGCTGGCAAAGTAAGAACCCATGTGCCCTTTGATCGATACTCCTTAGGTGAGACCGCACTTTAATACTTGCAGAATCAGAAGTTCCAGACATCCTCTTCCATTGTCATGGATCAGACTATGCTGGACATTTTGCTACATTCAAGACTGTGTCTAAAGTTTTGCAAGCAGGTTTCTGGTGGCCAACAATGTTCAGAGACACCCATTCTTTCGTCTCTCAGTGTGATGTTTGTCAGAGGAGAGGGAAAATCAGCAAGAAGCATGAGATGCCTCAGAATTTCATTCTGGAAGTTGAGGTTTTCGATTGCTGGGGCATAGATTTCATGGGCCCTTTTCCCTCATCCTATGGGAATAAATTCATTTTGGTTGCTGTGGACTATGTGTCTAAATGGGTCGAAGCAATAGCTAGTCCAACCAATGATTCTTCAGTGGTCATTAAGCTGTTTAAGACCATCATATTCCCCAGATTTGGAGTGCCTCGTATAGTGATAAGTGATGGAGGATCTCATTTCATCAATAAGGTTTTCGAAAAGCTGCTGAAGAAGCATGGAGTTCATCATCGAGTCGCTACTCCTTATCACCCTCAAAAAAGTGGACAAGTCGAGGTTTCCAACAGACAGATCAAAGAGATCCTTGAGAAGACAGTTGGAAAGACAAGGAAGGATTGGGCAGCAAAGTTGGATGATGCATTATGGGCTTACAGGACAGCATTCAAGACACCACTTGGGACCACTCCATTCCATCTGCTATATGGAAAAGCATGTCATCTGCCAGTGGAACTTGAGCATAAAGCAGCATGGGCTGTGAAACAGATGAACTTTGATCTTAAGTCTGCTGCGGAAAGGAGATTGGTGCAGCTGAATGAGTTGGATGAGATTAGACATTTCGCTTATGAAAACTCAAAGCTGTACAAGGAGAGGACTAAGGCATATCATGACAAGAAGATTGTCTCCAGACAATTTGAGCCTAATGATCAGGTACTTTTATATAACTCTCATTTGCATTTGTTTCCAGGAAAGCTGAAATCAAGGTGGTGTGGCCCTTTCACAATCAAAGAGGTGCGTCCATATGGAGCTGTCATTCTAATTGGTAAGGATGGTATTGAATTCACTGTGAATGGACAGAGGGTGAAACATTATTGGGCTAAGGCCGAGATTCCAGAAGGTCAGATTCTGCCTCTGGATGATGCACCCTCCACCTAGATCATCTGAAACGTCAAGCTATTGACGTTAAAAGAGCGCTGAGTGGGAGGCAACCCACTGTTTTCATTTTTGCATTTTGATTTTAGTATTTTTTTTAGATTTTACGTTTTTGTTTCTGTTTTGGTGAGTTTTTGGTTGCAGGTTTCGGACAAATCGCAGTGCGTCGATCGACACACCATTGTGTCGATCGTCACAATACGAAAGAATCGCATTGCAGCGATCGTTGCGGTCCTGAGCAACGATCGATCCCCAACGAAAATCGCACTGCAACGGTCGGTGCACCTAGTGCAACGATCGATGTCTGACTGCGACAGAGGTAAAACCCGAGAGAACTAACCATTCAATTCACTAATTTTTGTTTTCTTTCTTTTAACCAATCCCTTGCTTGACACTACTGGGGACAGTGTGTCTTAAGTGTGGGGGAGGTTCTACTAATTACTTTCTTTTGTTTTCTTAAGAGTCAGTTAAATTTTTAAAAAAAAAAAATAAAAAATTTGTTTTTCGAGTCAAAATTTGTTTAAGTAGGAAACAATGATTTTTTGAGAAGATTAGCAGCATTTGCAGGAACTTAAGTGACCATTGAGATGAAGCTGCAGATTAATCTATGACTATTAAAAAACCCCATCACGGATCAACCTACTGAGGACACCCACATCACTTCAGGTATCAGAGGATCCTTTTACTGACTTCACCCCTAATACTGACTTAGATTTTCTCACCTAAGGGCTTGGTATACTTTGTGTCGGGTTCCTTTGCTAGTTCTGACACAGCTTGTAAACATGTCCCATCTAGTTCCCTTCTCCCCTTCCATAAAGTAAAAAAAAAAAAGATAATAAACTGAGGATGAGTTAGTAACTCCGAAGTGGTCATGGGAATGGTAGCTAAAACTCTCATATCCTGTGTATCCATGGAATGTGTCCAAAGTACACCCCATAACGGGAAGAACACTGATAAAAAAAATAAAATGATACCCAATGGGGAAAAATCAGTTGTTAAGGAAGGGAAAGAGAAGAAAGGGACTAGAGAAAGATAGTATGGTGGTCTAGAGCTGGCAAAGTAAGAACCCATGTGCCCTTTGATCGATACTCCTTAGGTGAGACCGCACTTTAATACTTGCAGAAGTCAGTAGGGAGAATTTGAATGCTTGAATGTGATTGTGGAGTTTACTTAGGACAGTTGCTAAGTGTGGGGGAAGTATATGTTGGTCTTGATGTCTGTAGATTGATTCTTTCATGTGGATTACTAAGGGGAATCTGAATCCTGCTGCTTCTAGGACAAAATGAGTTTCTGAAGAGTTTTCAAACCTCTTCACTACATTTTAGTTCTCTGTTTTGCTTGAGGGCAAGCAAAGGCTAAGTGTGGGGGAGTTGATATATCATGGTTTTTACCCAGTTTAGACCATGATATAGATGTGTTTTTAGTGTCTTTTGTATTCGTTTAGAGTCTTTTACAGGTTTAATCAAGTTTGGAGCTAATTGGAGATATTTGGAGCATTTTGGGACTTTTGGGACGTTTTGGCCGAGAGCTGAAGTCACTGCCTGATTTATTGATCATGCATCGACCGACACACCTTGTGCATCGGTCGACACACTACCGAGATGGGCCGTACACGTCGGTTTAATGAAGTTATGAAGATTTGCAAAGAAGCCCAAGATAGTTCCAGTATTTACACAGAAGCCCCATCCGAGATTATGCCTATATATACTAGTTTTTGGTGTTTTATTTAGTTACGCTTTCATACTTAGAGGTAAGAGATTTCTAGAGCTTTTGGGGCTGATCTATTTCCTGTATTCACTTATTTTGGAGAAGATTTCGAACCCCTTTATCTATTTAATTTCTTATATGCAATATATTTTTTCTTTGATTATGTTTTCATTAATCATGTCTGAGTAGATCCATAGTTGAGTTTAGGGTTTCTTATTAGGGTTTGATGACTTGCTAGACTTGTTTAATTCAGTTAAGATTCACATGATTAGAATGTTCTTCAAACTAAATTGTGCTTAAAGCTAGTTCTAACCTGATCAATTAGAATCTAGATCTGAGGTTGCTAAATACGTCACGAGAGTGGGGTTTAGGAATCTGAACTATTTAGGGTGAGCAATTAAATTATTTGCAAAGAGATTTGGCTTAGTTTAATTGTGAACATATCGAACTTGAACTTAATGCTAGTTTAATCTGTTAGTAATTGCAAAGAGATTTGGGTTACTGCACTTAGGCTTAGAGAGTTTTCGCAAAGAGATTTGGTTAACTCTATTTCCGTGATTTGAGTTCTAGAACTGAGTTTAATTTGATCCTGACTGATTAGCTTGTCTGCTTGTCTGATTTCCTGAGAATACCCTAGGCTTGACGCTTTTAGTTTATTGCTTACAAGACCGATTCCTGCTACTGTTTACTTTCTTGCAACGCAATTTATTTACTACACTACTTGCTTTATTTCTAGTTTAATCTCTACGTTTCTGTTTCTATTGAGACCAAGTGTCCCTGTGGATTCGATAACCCTATATACTACTTGACATTGCTGTTCACTTGCAGTTTAGAATAGGGTAAAACTTAGAACCTATCATTCATCCATTTCAGTAAAGCCTTCAAACATATGTACCTGATGCTGGTAATAACCTGCCACATTGTCTTACGGACCTGAAACCACCAAGACACAGAGCTTCACAGCGTGTTAGTTTGACAAACGCGTGTCTGGCCGCAGTCGCAGCCGCAGATCTGTTCGTTTGTTAGACGCAAGTTTTTTTGTAGACGCAGACGCAAACGCAAGTAATTTTAAACGCAGACGCTGGATTTTTTTGCGGTCAAAAATTTTGACCGCAAGCCGCAGCGTTTAGACGCAGCCGCAGCCGCAAGAAACTGCGTCTGTCAAACGAACATGTTTTAGACGCAGGCTTCCTGCGGCTGACAAACGAACAGACCCCGTATCTAATTTTTTGTACATAGCAAAAATGAAGCAAGAAAGGTTCAAACCAGTTAAGCTGTTGTTTCTATTCACAAGTTTAGATCAAAGTTGTCAATAGAACCAAAACAATGAAACCCCTTTTAAGCTTCGTTTTGTAATTTATATATTGGGTACTACTACAACAGCTTCATTCACGCCAGATACAAAAGATCAGAGCTTCTGTTTCATTTAGACTTATCCACTACCAAAGAGACTCCACTAACTCCCAAAGAAAATGTCGTGAAGGTTTTGGATATGATGATCCAACGGTAACAAAATCAGAGTGTTCCGGTTTTGGGATCTGGTTTTGTTCAATCAGTTAAGATTTCCGGTTTGGAGTTCTGGTTTACTGATTGGGATTTAACGAGGAAGCATCGAACGTCGTCGTTTAGCTCGATCTAAAAGAAGAGTTGTCTCAAGTCAACTCTGAGCTGACAAAGTCAACATCGTCGTTGAGAAAGCCGTTAAGGTGTAACGCCGGTAAGCGAGGTAGTTATAGGTTGTTACGATCGGGAAACAGCTTTATATAGACGTAATCGTCTTTGGGTTCGAGTTGTTCGATATCAATTGTAATTTCGGGTGAGAGATTCCTTTTGTATCGGGTTGAGAGAAATTCTTAGAGCTAGGTTCTTCAGGTGAGTGAAGAAAGGCGTTCGGGGTTTTCTAATGAGTGTTTGACGACTGTGACGGTGTCTTCTGTAAACTCGTTCATAGTGAAATCCGAGTTGAACCTCGGCCAGACGTAGGGATGCGGTTTTGCTTCTGAACTGAAAATAATTCTCTGTGTTCTTCGTTTCTGCAAATTCGTTTTATTCTTGATTGTTTTGGTGTTTCGTTCTAGTCTGATTAAGTCGTCCGATCGGTCATTCGAGGTGTTTGCAAGAGATTGAACAATCGATTATCGGTTTATTTCGCAAGAAGTGGTATCAGAGCTAAGGTTCTTTTAGTGTAACCTCTGTGATATCGAAGATCGATCTTAACGATGTCTTCCGCGAAGGTTAAGGTCGAGAAGTTCAGTGGCGAGAATGATTACAATATGTGGAAGGAACGGCTTATGGCAAACCTTGATCTCTTAGGCTTGACTGAAGCTCTGAGACTTCAAGAAGAACAGTATGACAAGAAAGAAACTCCAACTGTGAAAATGGAAGAATCAGGAGTAAAAGGAGGATCTACGGAGTCTCTAGATTCCTCCAAGGAGGTTGATTCAACCATTGCTGAGAAACAACGAAAGGTACGGAGCACCATAGTAATGAGTGTTACAGATAAGATTCTTAGGAAAATTCTTACAGAAAGAACTGTTGTTGGTATGCTGAGAATCCTAGATGCTAGATACATGTCGCAGTCTCTTCCAAATAGGATGTATCTGAAGCAGCAACTCTATGGGTTTAAGATGAATGAGTCTTTATCTGTGGAAAACAATATCGATGAGTTCTTGAGGATCATAACTGATCTGGGAAATATCATGGTGGAGGTGTCAGACGAGGATCAAGCTATATTCTTGTTGATGTCATTACCTAAATAATTTGATCATCTGCGTGACACACTAAAGTACAACAAGACCACAGTGACACTGGATGAGGTTATTAACACCATTTACTCAAAGCAACTAGAGTTAAATTCAAATGGCAAAAGTATCAAGGCTCAGGGGGAGGTACTCTTTTCAAACTCAGGAAACACTTGGAACAAGAACCAAAAGGGATGTAACTCTAAGAAACAGAACAACAAGTCTAAGAGCAAAGGCAAGGAAAAGAAAACCAATGCCATGACTTGTTGGATCTGTGGTGAAGAAGGGCATTTCAAGAGGAATTGTCCAAAGAAGAACAGTCAAAAGGCTAAAGACAACAGCCATGGAGCAGGAGGATCATCCAACGTCTCAGGAGTCCAGTTTGTTGAATCACTAACTGTATCTGAATTAAATGTTGCAGAGATACTAGACTTCAAGGAAATTTGGATACTGGACACTGGGTGCACTTTCCACATGACTCCTAGGAGAGATCTGTTCATAGATCTAAAGGAGGAATCAATTGGTTCTGTGAGAATGGCAAATGAATCAGTATCCAGAGTTATGGGTATTGGCTCCATACAGTTGAGCACACCGGATGGAAGCATTGTGGAAATCAAAAATGTGAGGTATGTCCCGGATTTCTCAAGAAACTTACTGTCGTTGGGAACATTTGAGGATCAGGGATGCACTTTTGAATCCAAAGATGGCCTCCTAGAAGTTAAGAAAGGAGACAGAACAGTTCTACAGGCAAAAAGGGAACACAAACTGTATTTCTTGCTGGGAAAGAATCTTAAGGGTGAATCAAATGTGGCATCCATAGATGATACAAGGCTTTGGCACAGTCGTCTGGGACATGTGAGTCAAAAGGGATTAGACACAATGGTGAGACAAGGTTATCTGGACAAGAACAAGGTATCAAACCTGAAGTTTTGTGAGAGCTGTGTGTTTGGTAAAGCTCACAGAATGAGCTACAAGGCAGGACAACACTCAAGCAAGGAATGTCTGGAATATGTTCACGCTGACTTGTTGGGTTCACCAAACATTCCTCCATCACTTGGGAAGTGCCATTACTTCCTGAGCTTAGTTGAGGATTACTCCAGGAAGGTCTGGGTGTTTTTCTTAAAAACTAAAGATCAAGCTTTTGAAAAATTTGTTGAATGGAAGGTTTTGGTGGAGAACCAATCTGGTTTAAGGGTAAAGAAAGTGAGGACAGACAACGGCCTTGAGTTCTGTAACAGGGATTTCGATGAATACTGCAAAGAACATGGTATAGATCGACATAAGACAATACCATACACCCCTCAACAGAATGGGGTTGTGGAAAGGATGAATAGAACTATACTGGAAAGGGTAAGAAGCATACTCAGTGAATCTGGTCTTCCAAAGGTATTCTGGGCTGAAGCAGTGAACACATCTGTGTATTTGATAAACAGAACGCCATCATCTGCAGTTCAGGGAAAGTTACCAGAAGAGCTATGGTCTAAAGCAGTTCCTAGGCTGGATCATCTGAGGAAATTTGGTTGTGTGTGCTACTATCACACTGATGATGGGAAATTAAAGCCAAGGGCTAAGAAAGGGATATTCATTGGATATCCATCAAGGATCAAAGGCTACAAAATCTGGTCCTTAGATGAGAAAAGGAGCTTGGTTAGTAGAAATGTGTTCTTCAAAGAAGAAGAAGTTTACAAAGACCTTCTTGATGACACAGGTGTAACCAGAGAAAACAACACATCTTTCCTAGATGTGGTTCTTGGGATATCTCAGCAAGAGAATATCATATCAGGTGGAGAAAATCAGGAATCAAGACCAGAGGACTCAGTTACAGAGGTAGTTGACCTTGAGTCTGAAAGTGAAAGTGAGTCAGATGATCCATCAGAACATTCTGACTCAGGTCTTGGTAGTTATGCTCTTGTGAGAGACAGAAACAGAAGAACTCATCAACTTCCAAAGAAGTTTGATGATTATGTTATGATGGCTTTACTTGCGTCTGAAGATGGCGATCCACCTGAGCCAAGCGATTTCAAAGAAGCCATGAGAGATCCACATAAGAAGATGTGGAAATCTGCTGCAGATGAGGAGATGAAATCCCTTCATAAGAATGCAACATGGGTCTTAGTTCCTAAACCAAAGGGGAGGAAGATAATAGGTTGCAGATGGATCTTTAAGAGGAAACCAGGGATTCAAGGTGTGGAGGATCCAAGATTTAAAGCCAGGCTTGTAGCTAAAGGCTATGCTCAAAAGGAGGGTGTCGATTACAATGAGATCTTCTCTCCGGTGGTAAAACATGTTTCCATACGTTTCTTGATGTCCATTGTTGTTGAGCAGGATCTTGAACTTGAACAATTAGACGTCAAGACTGCTTTCTTACACGGAGATCTAGAAGAAGAAATCTTCATGAGCCAACCAGAAGGTTATGTTGAAACTGGGAAAGAAGTTCTGGTGTGTTTGCTCAAGAAATCGCTGTATGGATTAAAGCAGAGTCCAAGACAGTGGAATCACAAGTTCAACACCTTCATGATAGAGGCAGGGTTCATCAGAAGTGTGCATGACCAGTGTGTGTACATCAAAAACATTGCAGGTGTATACATTTACCTTCTGTTATATGTAGATGACATGTTGGTAGCCTGCAGGGATATGAGCATGATTGAATCTTTGAAGAATCAGCTCAGTTCCATCTTCGAGATGAAGGATCTTGGATCAGCCAAGAAGATTCTTGGGATTGATATCATCAGAGAAAGGAACCGTGGTGTTATGAGATTGTCTCAAGAGAGTTACTTGGAGAAAGTCTTGAGAACGTACAATATGGATAAGGCCAAGCCGGTAAACACTCCAATGGGTATTCAGTTTAATTTGGCATCAGCTACTAAAGAAGAACAAGAAGCTGATGCAGATTTCATGAGGTCAGTACCTTACTGCGATGCTGTAGGGAGCCTTATGTATGGGATGATTGGTATACGGCCTGGCTTAGCTTATCCAGTTGGTCTGATAAGTAGATTCATGAGTAACCCCACAAGAGTACACTGGAACGCTGTAAAATGGGTTCTGAGGTATGTTCGTGGTTCTACAAGTATGAGTCTGGTATATGAGAAAGGTTTTGAGTTCAATATCAGTGGCTTCTGTGATTCAGACTATGGAGCAGACTTAGACAGGCGAAGATCCATATCTGGTTACACATTCCTCTCTGGAAATTGTGTGATCAGTTGGAAATCCAGTTTGCAAAAGGTTGTAGCATTATCAACGACTGAGTCTGAGTATATTTCCATGACTGAAGCTGCAAAGGAAGCAGTATGGTTAAAAGGCTTGAGCAGAGAGTTTGGTTTTAGCCAAGACTGTGTAGAATTGTTCTGTGATTCTCAAAGTGCGCTGGCACTAGCAAGGAACAATGTCTACCATGAGAGGACCAAGCACATGGCAACTAAGTTGAGCTTTGTCCGAGATCAAGTTGAAGAAGGAGAGGTGAAGGTGTCAAAGGTTCATACAAGCGAGAATCCGGCTGACATCTTCACCAAGGTACTTCCAGTAGGTAAATTCAAACAATTGTTGGGCTTACTGGGAGTCTCTGAGTAAGATCAGAGGGAGAAATCCGAGGTTCAGGATCACTAAAGAACGAGGGCTGCGATCATCTATCCAAGGTGGAGTTTGTCGTGAAGGTTTTGGATATGATGATCCAACGGTAACAAAATCAGAGTGTTCCGGTTTTGGGATCTGGTTTTGTTCAATCAGTTAAGATTTCCGGTTTGGAGTTCTGGTTTACTGATTGGGATTTAACGAGGAAGCATCGAACGTCGTCGTTTAGCTCGATCTAAAAGAAGAGCTGTCTCAAGTCAACTCTGAGCTGACAAAGTCAACATCGTCGTTGAGAAAGCCGTTAAGGTGTAACGCCGGTAAGCGAGGTAGTTATAGGTTGTTACGATCGGGAAACAACTTTATATAGACGTAATCGTCTTTGGGTTCGAGTTGTTCGATATCAATTGTAATTTTGGGTGAGAGATTCCTTTTGTATCGGGTTGAGAGAAATTCTTAGAGCTAGGTTCTTCAGGTGAGTGAAGAAAGGGGTTCGGGGTTTTCTAATAAGTGTTTGACGACTGTGACGGTGTCTTCTGTAAACTCGTTCATAGTGAAATCCGAGTTGAACCTCGGCCAGACGTAGGGATGCGGTTTTGCTCCTGAACTGGAAATAATTCTCTGTGTTCTTCGTTTCTGCAAATTCGTTTTATTCTTGATTGTTTTGGTGTTTCGTTCTAGTCTGATTAAGTCGTCCGATCGGTCATTCGAGGTGTTTGCAAGAGATTGAACAATCGATTATCGGTTTATTTCGCAAGAGAAAAGATTAAACTCATAGATTTGATTATATATTTTTCTTTAAGAATCAACAAAACTAAAAATAGCAAGCAAAGTCGTCGAAACTCAAAATGTCAAATAAATCCCAAAACACAATTTAAATATAACTAGGTATATATCCGCGCTACGCCGCGGGTTTATTCAAAATATTTTTGTGAAGATTTTTGAAATTATTTTTTTTATTTATGATATTTTCTTTTTTATGGTAGAAATACCAGGAAAAGAGATTAAAGTAATATTCTTTACCATATTTTTATTTATTAATAAAATTAAAAGAAAACTCAAATCTAATGTCTATTAAATGTATGTATTCCAGATTTGTTCGGTTCTTCCAATTTCTGTGTTCCATTTTTTCCATTTATGTCTTTCACCGAGGTCCATCTGATTTTCTTTTCCCATGTTCTTTTTCTGATTGTTTTAATTAAAAATTTATTTTATGATATAATATATTTTTAAGACAAAATTGATATATTTGATATCTTTTTAATTATTATTTTGGTGTCATATTTTGATTAAACAAAAATCAATATAAATAAATATTTTAATGTGGTATTTATTTTTAAAAATAAATATCTAAAAATAAATAAAAACCAAAGCATAAATAAAAGTAAATACGTGTTTCATAACACGATCAAGTATATGTTTATGTTATTTTTTTATATTGTCTCAACTTTTATAATCAGTTTAATTTCCTTATAACTCATATATTTCAAAATAAAATAATATTATTGTTTTACTTTCAAGTATGCATTCAGAGAGGAACTCGTGAAAAATGGAAGAGAAGACGACACGAACCATACCTATACGATCCAAATTTCTGGTTATCGTTAACCGAGTTTTCGAATAACTTAATTTTTGGGTTAAATGGCATGTGCTAGCTGATGATACATTATTGCCTTTGGTTTCAATAGATGACCCAAAATATACAATCGTCGAAAGTGGGAAAGAAACTGAACAAAACATACATTTGGTAACCAGTTTTCTACTACATGGACACACATTGACAAATATATATCTACCATTAACCGAACCGGTTCTGACCCAAACTGACATATTCTCCTCTTGTTCAGTTATGTTCTCCTCAGACAACAACTGTAAGCAGCATCTGGCACAATCCATCAAATGTAGAGAGATCATATAGACTATTGGTAACTCCTTAACCAAAACCTAAAGAGAATTGTGATCAGGATTATAGAAGCTGAGGGATGAGATATAAAACCACACTTACTTGATAGCTGATAAACAGTTGTTGTGAGACGTCCCCAAGAAGATATATCACTTGTTTGGTTCTTGACCATGGATCCCCTACTACAACTAAGAGCTTAGTTGCTCATGACCTTCCTCTGCAGCATCAAAGTACTCAGACTATTTCAAGGTTAGATTGCATTTGTTGCAAGAAAATCAATCCAGAAGTCTGCAGTTGATGTATCTCATAAAGCACAACAATCCTCATTTTATCACTGGAATGTTTAAAAAAAAAAAGAACACTCACCAAGAGAGAAATAGATTTATTTCTAACAGTTCTTATCCCTATGTATTAACACGAAAAGATGAGTCTCACAGCCAATGAACATGCAATTTGTGATCAATTTAACACTTACAGCAGGTTCGAAGTCAGGATTTGACAGGTTCGCTGTGAGGTTTCTCATCAATAGCAGTACCTGCAAATCATATTGCGATTGGTGAAGGGTACTATAAACTGAACATTCAGTGACAGATACATATATATACCAGGAAACTTAATAGAAGATTTGAGCCAAGGTTGTAAAACCCATTATTTGGCCAACATCTCCATAGAATCATGGTACCAGTCAAACTTTGAAACAAAATCTATAGATGTCAGACTTTATTAGATTCACTTGTTTTGAGAGGCTTATTATAGAGATCAGTTCTTGTACAGATTAGACTTATGGGAGGAAAACACCACAACACCAGATTATAGTTGCAGATCGAAGAGGAAGCTAAGTTCAAATAGACGCCTAAATGATGGATGTATATATCACTGTCACACACATCATTTAACCTAAAGGCAAGCAAGCAGGTTCTAACTCACAGTTTCAAAATTTATAGGATCCATTTCCTTGAGCTTTTTCATGCGGCCTTTGCTGTCAGGATCGAAGATACTCCCAATGATGTTATAAACTTCAGCAAAATCAGGAAGACCTGCAAAAAGACCATTAAAAAAAGTGTCCACCTTAAAATGAAAACTCAGAAACAGTTCCACAGTTGTTCGGATAATTACCATGCATTGAGGGAGCTTGATTCGCCGTTCTTAAACACTGGGAATTTGATAGTGTTCTCCTTGAGCTTCCTATACTAGAGGCTGAAGGACTACCCACTTGTCGAGCCATTCGATTCAATAACAACTGAAACAATAACAATTTTAAGATGCATTTAGCATACGTACCTTCATCAAATGGAGCAACTCGACTACTAAGCAAAATAAAAAATTTGAGTACAGATGAGAGAATGCATGCCTTCTTCTCCACAAAGTGTACCAAGTTCATCTTTAGGTTTCAAGTCTGAAGGCTTAGCAAAAAACCATTTTATTATGCAAACTGCCAAGTCCTTTACTGAAACATGTTGACAACCTAAAATGACCGTATACTTTGGTTTTATGAAAGATAACACATTCATCAACGAAGAAAAACAATAATTTGAGCGAGCATACCTATTTGAATCCTTCTTTGTCTTGAAAAGATGCACCTATTATGCTCTCTCCAAGGTTTGCAATCTGGGACGCTAGTACACATACAGCTGCTTCTGGAGGAGTTATTTGTTCTCCAGAGACCAAAATGAACAAAAAAACTTGCAATTATACAATAGTTCTGAGTAAATTTTCAATGAATATCAGATAATGACATGTATATTCAGTTGAAAATTTGCAGTGAGACAAATAAATATATGTATCCAGCTTTCATTTAATGAGCAAGTCTATGAATCTTACTACCAGTGCAATCAAGTTTATGGTTTCTCTACTTTCATCTAGCACTTTTGCCTTGGTACTAAGATTAAGCAGTCATTGCATGAGGAATGTGTATACGAACCAGTCCCATTAACAACAAATCAAGTTTGAAACATGTAAGAAGATGTGGGAAGAAAATTTTTGAAGCAAAATAACATTGATACTTTCACATTCCTCAACAACAATATTAAATAATGTCTAGTACCTGACCCAAGAAACAGCCAACAAAAGCAAGAAAAAATGATGCTGAAAGCCCAGCCAATGTTCCTTCAACACTCATAGCTCCCTCGGTTCCTCTTGGTACAATCTTAAATGTTGTGGCTAAATACCTGCAAATTTGCACCTGGTAGTAATCAGACGTCATGCAAGTTCATTGACACTGACATACATTTGACAGAAAATTGACAATATTCTTAGCTACTTGTTCCAAGTAACACAAACCGTTACAGAAGAGGCCATAGCTGAATAACAGTAGACTCTTACGAACCGAAATACATTTGACAGAAAACTAACTTGATATATTGACACTGACATACATTTGACATAAATACTCACGTTGTTTTTATTAGCTGAATAACAGTAGCTACTCGAGACGGTATCGGATACTTTAGTATAGAATATCCTTAGCTGAATAACAATAGCTACTCGAGATGGTTTCGGACACTTTAGTGCAGAAAATGGAAACGAAACCGAGCCGGAAAACTGAGAAAAAGCTGCTCCTCCTACTTGATATATTGAAAGAAAATCACATACACAATCAGCAGCACTTGAATCAATCACACTGTGTGGTCCTCTTCTACCTTTTTTCTTCTCGGCCACACCTTGTGCTTCTTTTTCGGACATCTTAACCTTTTTTGCCGCTGTTCCCTATGATATTGTAAATCATCTAAACTAACTTCAACTCCAGAATAATGAAATGCAAATTAGTGTTACTCTTTCCAGTTCTCGGTCCGTGAAACACGATATTAAAATCTAAAAGCTTTAAGGAAATTTACATAGTAGAGACGACACTATAAAAAAAAGTGTGTGTTACATCAGTTGTACAGTATCACAAAATTAAGTGATGCTATTTTAAATCACCTATTCATAAATGATACCACACATATGATTTCACATCAATTATGATAAATGATGCTTGTTTGGAATCAATTCATTGAAATTGATACAAATCTTTATTAATTTGTATCAATTATAAGATATTGATACAAAATATAAATTTAATTCAATTATGCAATTGATGTATTTATTAATAATTTTTAACATCACTTTATAAAAAATGATACTAATATTTCACCAAATAATAAACGATGCAAATATAAATTTAATTTTTTTTTGTTCAAAAAAATTAATTTATTGTTAATATTATGATTTAACATCGATTGTAAAATTGATGTAATTATTTATTCGTTTTATGAACAGCCTATACCAGCGGTAACAAATTATCAAATACTAATTTTCTCCCATTATAAAAAATCTCAAATACTAGTTGCAGAATCTTTCATAACTGATCTGCTCGTTTAGTTGGATCTATGTTTTAGGTATTGAATTTGTTTATGTTCTAATTCCTCATATATAGGGAGTTGTTATGGTTGTTACTTGTTACTAAAAGTAATTAAGAGATGAATCGCAAGACCATAATTTCTTAACTTTACCTTCTTTTTCATTTCTTTGATCAACCTTAAAATATATTTACTTGTAAAATTTAAAGTCTGATTTAGTTTTTCTTTAGTTTGAATCTGATTTCTTCTTCTAATTCGACTTTTGTTATCCATTTTTTTACAAATCCCGCTACTTTTATTTTAAGTGGGATAATGATTATTTTCGTTGAGATAAGTTCTTTTATATAAACTGAGCAAAACGATTACATATATGGATTTAGAGTTCGTAAAGAGATCTCAATTTGGAACAAGGGTGAGTTAAATTAATATACATGGTTGACCACAAAATTAAGTTTCTAACATTAATAACTTAATATTTAACAAACTAACAAAGAGAAACAATTTTTAGGACATATTTATCCTTTTCATTTTATTTAATTACATAATATGTCATCCAACACTATTTATCAAATAGAATCGTCACTATTCGTCATAACTGTTAACACTATTTATCGTTATCATTGTTATATCTCATATTATCGTGCTAACAACAGTTATAACATTTATAATACGATAATAAAAATAGCGAATATTTTATGTAGCATGATAATAATATTATTTAGCACATGTAAACATTGTTAACCTATATATTATTTGTAAATTTTTTATGTTAACATGTTAAAAATATTATATAATGTTGTTAGCACGTTTTATTAAAATAATTTACTATGTTAACTCGATTAACATATTAATATATAACATGTTATCATATACAAAATGTTGTTAGCACATAAATTTACAACATATCATGTTATTATATTTTTATATTAAATTTTTAATTAAGATAAACAAACATAAAAGAAAAGGGTCATTTGGTAACTTTGTTAGTGTGAACACATGTTAAAAGTTGTCAGAAAAGCACAACTAAAATTTTCATTATCGGTGTGTATGGAATCATATTTCTCTTGGAACAATGGGAAAAAACTCAGAATTCAAGAAATCAAAAACGATTAAGGTAACTTAATTTAATATTGTCTTTGTTCTTGTTTGACAGATTCTCTATTGATCATCTGTTTGGTTTTTGTGTACTTTTTTTTTTTTGTGGACATCGTTTTGTGTACTTTGTTAGGTTTGTAAATTTCACAGACACCATGAATCCACAGACTGCACACAGAAGTAAAAATTCGCAAAATGTTGTCGGAGAGCAGTCGATGGCCCGGAAAAGGGTTCTGAGATAGCAAGGCTTCTCGAGGCCTCATGGAGAGTGGAGCTTGTTCGATCTACAACCGCCATCAAGGAGAAACTGCTAGAAAATTTTGGCTCACCGGCGGACTACACATCACAATTGAAAATTGGAAAGAAGTGAAAAGCGGAGACAATCACAGAGATCTAGATCTGGAGACGACAGTAACATAGCAGTTGAATAAGCAGGTGGAGGGGAAGGAAAAGGGGAGATGAAGGGTGATTCTTTTTTTGATAAAAGAAGAGATGGAGGGTGCTTCGGGAATGGAGAAGGAGTAAGGAGGGTCTAGCAGTTCCAGCAAGAGAGAGTCGACATTGACGTAAGCGATGGAGCAGAGTTTCGTAGGGTTTTCTCTTTTTTTTTTTTTCCAACTGGTTTTCATTGATTGATATATATGAACAAACACACGGACAAAGTCCGCATCAAACAGGAGGCTAACACAACGCCCTCTGAAATTAAGACTATCACTCCAGCTCTTGTTACAAAAGAGCGAGCACAAAAATTGATCCCAAACCCAAAACCCAAAAAACAGACTCAAATAGAGGCTCTCCTACTTTCATTACCAAAGAACTCATGCAACCACCGAGGATGACTGGAAGCAACATAAGATTGTTGCATATTAAGATGAGTAACATTTTGAGCAATGGAAGTCGCACCTCGATTCGCTTTACTTGTTTCATAGACCACACGACAGTCCAAAAAGCTTTCCAACTCGATTCTGATTTCGGAAGCTTGATATTGTAACAGTTTACATCTTTTCGGCTGAGTCACAGCTTCCACTAGGTCCTTCATCTCCAAGGCGAAGATCACCTTGTTCATATGCAGGCTTCTCATACTTTCCAAAACCCACATAACAACTCGCAGCGTTGCATCCTCTAGGTTCTTTATGCCAACGAAAGCGTCCCTGCCATGCATCAAGACCACTCCCTTATCATCTCTGATAACCCAAGCACCCCCAACCAACCTTCTTTTCTTTGCCCAGTCCATCCCAATATTGCATTTAACCCATCCTTGTTCAGGTCCACACCATTCAGATTTAGACCGCATGTTTGGAGCTTCTTCCATTTGGTCAAGGTCTCTCTCTATTTTTTGGGCCACAAACCACAACGATGACTCTTCACAAGCTTTGGCAACCACCTCCATTCCATTGAATCTTGTCCCTTCAAAAAGAAAGAGGTTTCTATTTTTCCACAAATACCACAGAAGCCATGGCCACATCCTTCTAATATCCAACCTTACCATGCTATTTTTTTATAATAGAAACAAGTATTGAAGGTTCACAAAAAGGGATGACTCGTGGAATCCTTCCTCTGGATGAGGTACATTGGATAGCGCCCATGACTGCCTTGCAACCGTGCATGTAAATAATATGTGGTTCACTGATTCACCAACTAAACCACATATTTGACATCTTTCATCTATGTTCATACCCATCTCCCTTATCAAGTCCACTACCGGCAGTGCCGAGCTTAAAGCCTTCCATAAGAAAACCCTAATCTTAGGCAATGTCATAACTTTCCAAGCCTTTTCCTTGAGAATGTTAAGAGAAGGCTCAGCCTCCGCTTCTCTAAACAGATCCGGATTGTTACTTCTGCTAGCCAGCCAATACCCAGATTTGACTGAATAGACACCATTCTTGTTAAATTTCCACGTCCAAAAATCTTCCACAGACACCACTGGTTGGTTTTTAAGGAGAATCTCAACATCCCCAGGTACGAAAATTTCTTTGAGATCTTGCTCATTCCATCTTCTAGACCTCAAATCAATAAGCGAATAGGCCATCAGCATAACATCAAAAGTGTAATTCTTTATCCACGGTGCTCTAAGCCCTTCTTGGTCATCCTCCACCCATTTCTCTGCCCATACCTTAATCGTTTGGCCATTACCAACCCTCTTCCTAAGACCTTTCTCAAGAAATTCTCTGCCCCATAAAATGCTTCTCCATGCAAAGGAGGGTCTTGTACCAATTTGGGCCTCAAGGAAGCTGGACCCTTGGAAATATCTGCTCTTTACAAACCTGGCCAGTAAACTGTTTGGGTCTGATACAAGCTTCCAAGCTTGTTTCGCCACCAAAGCTTGGTTGAAAGCTTTAACTTCTCTGAATCCCATACCACCAAGATGCTTAGGAAAGCACAATTTCTCCCAAGCCACCCAATGAATTTTCCTAACATGCTCATCTGAACTCCACCAGAAGGCTGCCAATGTACTGGAGATGTTGTTGCAAACTGTAATGGGGAGTTTAAAACAGGTCATTGCAAAAACCGGTAACGCAGAGGCTACCGACTTGATCAGGAGTTCCTTTCCCGCCTGAGATAACTTCCTGAGGAACCACGAAGAAACTCCAGCTTTCATGCGGTCTTTAATAAAGCTCAACAATTCAACCTTTGAACCACTGAAGCACTCAGGTAAGCCCAAATATTTGCTTGCTCCCCCTTCATTCAAGATCCCCAACACCTCCTGTATTTCTCCTTTGATGCGAGGATCAACCTTTAAGCCAAATGAGATAGATGACTTTTGCAGGTTTATAACTTGTCCTGTTGCTTCACCATAAAGTTTGAGAATAGCTTGGAGAGTCCTGCTCTGCTCTGTCCTTGCTTTACACAGAAAGAGACTGTCGTCCACAAACAGTATGTGGTGCACACTAGGCCCTTCTTCAGAAAAACGAAACCCTTCAATTCTACCTTCTGCTTCAGCTACATTTAGCATATGCGTAAGTCCTTCAGTACATAACACAAACAGGAAGGGGGACAACGGGTCCCCTTGCCTGATACCTCTCTGAGGGTGGATAAGCCCATACGTCTGATCATTCATCAATACCGAGTACGTTACCGAGGATACGCAAAGCATTACCCAATTTACCCAGATTTCACTAAAACCCAATGCCAAAAGAAGACACCTCAGGTAGCTCCATTCTAACCTGTCGTACGCTTTGGACATATCAGTTTTTACTCCCATGAAATCCTCAGTACAGTCTTGTGAGTCCTCAGAGCATGAACAGCCTCGTGAGCTATGATAATATTATCAGATATCAGACGATCGCTCACGAATGCAGATTGGTTAACTGACACTATTTCTGGCAGTAGGGGCTGTAATCTCTTGACCAAAACTTTTGAGATGATTTTATAGAGGACCGAGCATAAGCTGATAGGCCGAAGATCACTCATCTGGTCAGGACATTGAGTTTTTGGGAGCAGGCATAGATAAGTAAAGTTCCACTCCTTCTGAATCTCCCCTTTTTCAAAGAAATCCATCACTTCTTTTGTCACTGTATCTCCTACAGTATCCCAGTACTGTTGAAAAAAAAAACCTGTCATTCCATCCGGACCAGGTGCAGCTGATGGACGAATATCAAAAACAGCTTCTCGGATTTCTTCTTTAGTGATTCTGGACGATAAACTCTGGTTCATCCTGTCTGTTACCCTTGGAGTCATGTCCAAAAACAACATGGAATAGTCTGCAGGATAGGATGATTTGAACAAATTGTCAAAGTATTTAACCGCCACATCCGCTTTAGCAGCTTCAGAGAATTGAGGGTCTCCCTCCCTGTTGAGCAGCCTACTTATTCTCAGTCTAGAGCGATTGGTTTTAACCGCATCATAAAAGACTTTTGTGATTCTGTCACCTTTTTCATCCATCTGAGTCTCGACTTTTGCATCCAAAACAACTCCTCCTCCTTATGTGCCTGCATCAGCTCTCTCTTTAACTGCCTGATTCTATGCCCGCAACAAAAGTCTCTTGATTGACACCACTCCAACTGGCCCTCTATTAATTGGATCTTATCTTTCGCATTGAATAGTCTCCTTTTCTTCCAGCAGCTTAGATTCCTTCTACACTCTCTTAATCTGTCAGCCACTTTCATATACTCCCCAGTTCTTGATCCAGACCAAGCCGAAACCACTTCCCTTCTAACCTCTGGTTGGAACAGGAACCTTTTATCAAATTTGAAATGCCCTCTGTAGGAGTCTTGGGCTTGAATGAGACTTATCATCACTGGACGATGATCTGATCCCCTCTTATCGAGGAATGATTGACTTGAAATTGGAAATTGTCTCATCCACTCCTTATTAGTAAATCCTCTGTCCAGACAACATTGAATCCATTTTTTCCTTCTCATCCCTCCCCAAGTGAACCTGTTTCCATGACTCCTCAACTCCTCCATACCACAACAGCTTAACATCTCTCTAAATGCCAGGAAAGAAGCCTCGGATCTCACAGGCCCACCAACCTTTTCCTCATTGTTTAAGATATCGTTGAAATCTCCCACTAAACACCAGCTTTCCTTCCTATTTACACTGATCCTGTTTAATCTCTCCCAAATCACCTCCTTACCCGATTGTGAAGGCTCCCCATAAACACACGAAACAAAAAACAGGGCTTCACCAAATTGAACTTGAAAGTCCATAAGATTTCTGTCTGCATACTTCATATCTAACTTTATGTTATTTTTACAGAAAAGAGCCAAACCTCCACTGTACCCAACTGGATCCACAGTGTAAACTCTTTCATAACCGAGCCAAACTTGCAAATCTACTAAAACGTTTCTACAATGCTTCGTTTCCATTAAGAACAAAATCTCCGGAAATTGTTTTTGACGCATCTCCCGAAGATGCTGAATTGTCAGACCTTGAGGCCTCCCCAAGCCCTGGCAATTCCAACTCATTAAGCTCATTATGCGTTGGACGGTCCCTCCTTTGGGACCACCTTAAGGGTTTTCCTGCTAACTGAATCTTCAAGTTCCCCAACTTCAGATACAGCTTTCCTCTTTCCCTGTCCAACACTTCTCTTCTCTGATATGTTTAATGCTTGAACCTCTGTTATGATCTCCCCTTCCAGTTTCGTTCTTGGCTTCCTGTTACACTTGAAAGGTCTTTTCCTCGGCTTAGCCACATTCCTTTTGGTCCCGGAAGTGCCAGGTTTCGAGAAACCAACACTAAATACCGTTGGACCATCTGGAATTGGCGTACAGGAACCACTGAAATTGAGGTTACCAAAACTGCTCAAAGTGCTCAACTGCTGAAGGGAGTCAGAGAAACAACCTGATCCCGCTCTCATAGCTGCTCCCATCAACTTATCCCTTGTCCCTGAGGGGTCAAAAGACTTTTTCTTGATACTCTCCTCATATTCAAAAATATGTCCCTTTCCTTTGTTTAGATCATAGGTGATTATCGGAGGATTTTCCAGTCTCAGAATTGATCTCTGCGCAGCAGGATCCCTTTCCACTTCTCTCACTGAGTTCTTCACTCTGTCAATCTTAACCAAGGGGTTATCTCCAGTATCTGTTGAGAGATACCTTCTCATCTCATCCAACACCTCCTTTGCTATCTTCGGACGACCAGTTAGAGGATTAACACATACCTGACTCTCCTCCAATACTCCAAACAGCGGGTCTCCATCCTTAAGAACAACTTGGCTCTTTTCACTAAGGATCAGATCTTTAGCCTTTTGCAACTCAGCTTTATCTCTTCTGTTCTTTTCCGCAAACGGGCAGTCATCCTGCACATGATTGAGCCTTTGGCAAGTGAAACATCTTTTCTGAATGTTCTCATAATGAAACTTGACCACCGCCGTAGCTCCCCCATGTAGGTTCACCACCTTCGATTTCCTCAGCGGATTAGCTACGTTGAACATCACTTTCACTCTCACAAATGCTTGAGTCTGAGATTTGGATGAATCTAAGGCAACTTCTTTCACCTCTCCAATCAAGTCACCAAGCGAAGATATCGCCTTTGTTGTGTAGTAGTCAACTGGTATGTTGCTGATCTGAACCCACAGTGGAATAAATTGCAAATATCCCTCTGGAGGTTTTTCAACCCATCTCTCAAGCACCAGCGCCCACTCGTTGAAGGTCTGAACACCTCTGTTCAGAATATCAATCAGGTTGAACTCATTTTGGAAGATGAACTGGAAATTTTCCTTTGATAAGGCCACTCCACGAATTCTTCCTTCCTTCTGCCACTTTCTTGGCATGTTCGTAATCAACGTCGCCATCTTCTGGCACTCGGGATTCAACGTTCTACCCACGATACTCAGCACGTTGTTTTCACACGATTTGAACTCCGGTAGATCCGGCATATCGAACGGAACATCTTCTTCTTCAAGGGACAAGGCCATTAAGGCCCTATCCATGGATACTGACATTAAAATTGGTTGGGGAATGAGATTTAAAGCTCCACACCAACTTCTTCTACCTCGACTTCAATGTTAACAGCCGCAATTTACTGTAGCGAAACCCTAATATCCAAGATGTATCTGAAGTCAAATGACCTTTTTTGAGCTAAACAGGAACAAAACGACTGAGAATTAAGTGTTTTTCCTTACTAATCCCACAAATCAAGAAGAGCAAACACTCTACTTCAAAAGGAGAGACCTGAGCCCATAAAGGGTTTCTTCTTTTTTCAATTTGATATGGTTTCGTAGGGTTTTCTCTTGAATGAGAATTATATTTCTCTTTATTTTTAGATCGATATTAGTTAAGGAAGAAATTTTTTTTTACAAAATTGTATTTACATCGAATGCTTAAATATTCGATGTAAAAAATTATTTTGATTTTGGGTAAAGAAACTAATTATTTTGAATTGATTTATTTTTATTATTAAAAAGCTAAAATCGCGGCAATAATTGTATCACTTTGAACCAGTCATGCGATACACATCATTATGCCAAAAATGATACGGTAATTAGCAATATTTACATGTAATAAAAATATTAACATCAATTAATTTAAAGTGATATTTTTTGTATCGTTTATTGTGAATATAATTGCAGAATCACTTATGAAAACTGATACAAATTTTAACATCAATTATTGACAAATGATATAAATATTTAACGTCAATTGTTATAACCGTAGCAAATATTTATATAAGTTATATTAACTATTACAAAATTTAATATCACTTTTTGCAATTGATACATATTAATATCGCTTATAATAATTGATGTAAGTATTTGTAACAATTGTTTAAATTGATGTAAAGTATTTACATCATCACTTTCAAAGTCATTTATTTAAATGATGCAAACATCATTTGTGTCACTTATAAGTAATGCAAATGTATAAAATGAATGATTCTAATCAACCTTTTTTTTGTCATTCGAATGACCATGATCAGAAGACCTAACTCCTTAATCTCAAGTTTCAATCTACAGAGACAATGCACTGCCTATTACAAAATCTAGTATTAAGCCTGATTCACAGTCCCTACACCAACCGATAACAAAGCTAAGAAATTCGTCTACAATCTAAGGACATTTTTCATTCATCTGCTCGGAAATCAAAAAGTCAAATAAGCGAATTTCTATCTATTTCAATCTTTATAATCAAATGGATTTGAAAGTTGAAGTTTTTAAACCCAAATCAGATCCGCCTTCAAGCCTTCACCAAACTCGACCGCCTAAACATTATCAATCCAGAGACCACACCGTTGCCGACTAAAAGGAGCACCGGCGCAAAGAACCACCATTCTCACAGGGTCCAAGAAGACGAGCAGACGGAGCCACGCTAGACACCACGGCGAACCCAGTAAATTGACGTAAAAGAGGCACTTCTCGAAACCCATCAATGGCTGCCTCGAGATCTGCGCACTAACCACTCTGCCGTCCTCGAGCAGACGAGACTTGGCACAACCCCGACGACCCCATCTCCGAGCAACCCGAGCTTCCGCAGTGCCGCTTCCACCGATTAACCACATCACCGCCGGAGAAAGAGCCAGATTCTTCCGGATTATCGCCAACAAAGGCTTCTGTGTGTGTGTGTGTGTGTGTGTGTGTGTGTGTGTGAGAGAGAGAGAGAGAGAGAGAGAGAGAGAGAGAGAGAGAGAGAGAGAGAGAGAGAGAGAGAGAGAGAGAGAGAGAGAGAGAGAGAGAGAGAGAGAGAGAGAGTGCACGATATATCAAATGACGATTGAAATTTCTCGGACAAGAAAGAGTGTTTTTGTTAATTCATTATTTGTTTTAGTGTTACAGGTGGATATTGAGCTGGAAAAATGTTATAATCTGATTGGTGTGAATTTTTTTTTATTAATACAGGTGTCATCCTCTTATGGATTTCTGGGGCTGATGTGTCACCACAAGGAGATGCACAGCATCTTTCATATATATAACTAGGGGTTATCCTGCGCTACGCGCGGGTTTTATTCAAAATATGTTGTATTAAATTTTTGTTTTTATATTAAGTTTTTTGTTATTGTGTATCAGTTGTATTTTGATTTCATATCTTATTTATCGTTTTGTTATTGCTTGTTTCCAAATGTCATCAATTTTTATTATTTGTTTAAAACCTTTAATTGGTTAGTAGTTAAGTTTTGTTTTGGTTTCTACTCTATCTTTGTTGCAAATATAGAAAAAAAAAACAATATATTTTTTTTGAGAGACCGGAGATTTTAGGAATATGCAGTCAAATTTTGAAAGTTATAATTCTAAGACATATGATTTCAATAAGGTCTTCTACTAACTATTGGACATGTTGTTTTCATTTCAAGATGAGTGTTGAATCTAGAGAAAAAGCTAATTGTAACTTATTAGTGTACGTCCTTTTGTTTCTTGTTTCCCCTTTTTGGGAGGAATTAAATACCTCAAATAGAAAATGTTTCCACTGCCATGTAAATATGTTTCTTTGTTAGTATTACTCATGGGTTAAGTGTTAGTCTTCAAAGGTGGCACCGTAATTAATAATATCGGAAAAATTAAATTTCTCTCGGTGAAGTCACCTTCTTGGATCATGAAATCCGTGATGATACGGTGAAAGGAAGAACCCTTGTACTCATAATTTTTCTCACCTGAATAATATAACAATTCATCTTAAGTCAATGCTTTGGCTTATTAAAGTTACAAATTTTAAACATTTAATAGCCTAGTCTGGACATCTTACAAATACATAAGGCACATAAGTTTTCAACGGTTTTTGGGCACAACATCTCCAAACAGATCCATGACAATTCTTCCAAATTTCCACATCAAACTAAACCTTGCTTGTCACTTTCCCATAAAAAGTAATATACAATATAAGACATTAGTTGTTGCTATTAGATCATAGAGGCACATTTGACTTCCACCAGTTTCAAATTTCTGGTGTGTCATATGCTGCTTTGAACTTTGTATTTACACCTAGTTAATTAAACCGTTCTATAAAATCATGATTTTGGAATATAAACGGTTAAATTTATAGCACATGGTAAAACAAATTAATGGTAACCCAGAGGTAGAACTGGTTTCTCGTCCTTTGCAACTTTCAAATTTACTCATATATAGACACGTTTATTGATTCATGAAATGTTACAATTTTTTGAGGTGGTAAAGTTTAAGAGCATGTAAAAAACATGTGGTTATGATTTTTTTGTTTTTTCAGAGGACCATCGTAATAAAAAAGAGATTGGCCACGGAGGAGATGAACGCTGCGGCGGTGTCGGACTTCAGTATCAGCAAGCTTAATTTGCCGGGGATGTCGGACGACTCCGTGATCCTTGCGCGCCCCCTAAGCCAGGCGGCTACTCGTCTTGATCAGTATGGGTCGAACCTCCCGACCGGAGTTAATTCGCGAGTTAGCGATGAGGTCGAGGGTCGACTCGAGGAGGACAGGGTGACTGATGGTTAGACAGGGGATCAAGACGAGGCTTCCTCTCCTTCCAAGCAGTTCTAGTCTTTTTCATTTGTTTCCGCCCGAGAGGGCTTTAAATTCAGACTTTTCGTTGCCCGAGGGGGCTTTTAATTTCTTTTCAAACTTTGGTTGCCTAAGGTGGCTTTTAATTTTTGTTCGAACTCGAGGACATAATGTCCTTTCTTTTTTATGAATTCTTTATTTAAAATCTTTCATGCCTTAGCATAGATTTTATTGTTTTCGTGTTTTAACACAAAATTCGAGCCGTTACGGTGATTCGAACTTTTCCGGGGGAATCGAGCAGATAACTTATCTTAAATTGCCTTAGGTAGTTCTTTCGGCGAACTTTTAAGTTAATTGCGTTTGAGCTCGAGCTCTTCTCCAGGGATAGTCTCAGGTGCGGCTACTTCGTAATGTAAGATTCAAGCTTGATTGCTGAACTGAAAAGAGAAGCATTAAGTATGTAAACGAATCGAAGTAAACTTACAATGATCCGGTGTAGAGGTTGCATGCTTGAGTAGCCGTCTTGTCCTCGTAATTTTTGCTTGAGGGGTGGGGTAGCCCCCCGATTCTTTTAATCCTTATAAGGTTTAGAAGAATTGTATTTTTTGGAAAGATCATTCTGGATCTCTTTCTTTCGGACGATCTTTTCAGTTCGTTCGAAGCGGGAGGACCGTTTTAGGTCGCTTGTTTTGGGACGATCATTTCAGTTCGTTCGGTTTGGAGGGACCGTTTTAGGCCGCTTTGTTTGAAGGGATAATTTCATATCACTTTGACTTTGGGAGAGGCCATTTCGGGTCGCTCGAAAAAGGGTAATTTCATATCATTTGATTTTGGGGGAGGCCGTTTGAGGTCTTTTGGAAGGGATAATTTCATATCGCTTGCTTTAGGAGAGATAATTTCATATCGCTTTATCTTTGGGAGAGGCCGTTTCAGGTTGCTCGGGAGGGATAATTTCATATCGTTTTGACTTTGGGAGAGGCCATTTCAGGTCGCTCGGAAGGGATACTTTCATATCGCTTGGTTTTGGAAGAGGCCATTTCAGGTTACTTGGAGAGGATAATTTCATATCGTTTTGGCTTTGAAGAGATAATTTCATATCTTTCGTTTTGGGAATGTTATGACAAGGTATTTCGCAATGACTCTAACTTTTACGACAGAAAGAAGTGTTGGATTAAGGGACTTATTTTGATTTCACAAAGATAAGTTGGTGCAGCTTCGTCAGAAGCTGCTGAGCTCGGCGTGAGCTTTGTTGGGGGGTGGCTGCGCTCGAGGTCGAGCTGCCTACGTACCCTTTTTAAGGGGATCAAGCCATTTCGTAGTTCGATTATGTGGATGTACTCCTAGTGGAAATACTTTTTGAGGTTGATGATGTTCCAAGGTCGTAGTTCAGGTTTCTGGGTTTCTACCGATTTAAGTCGGTAGACCCCGTCCTTCACGACGTCGGTGACCTGGTAAGGACCTTCCCACTTTGCTCCTAATTTTCCAGCGTGTTCTTCCTTTTTATGGTCGAACACTTTCCGCAAGACTAGCTCTCCTACTTGAAACCTTCGAGTTTTGATTGGGGAATCATAGTAGCGAGCTGCGTCTTGTTGGTAATTCTGGAGTCGAGCTAATGCGAGGTTCCTTCTTTCGTCGACGAGGTCGAGCTCGTCAGTTATCATCTTGTTGTTAAGTTCCTCTTGTCGTGGGCATTCTTCCTTGCGAATGCTTGACACGAGAATTTCGGCTGGTACTACCGCCTCGATTCCGTAAGCCAGCGAGAAGGGAGTCTCGCCAGTGGACTTGCGGGGGGTAGTCCGGTAGGTCCAGAGTACGGCTGGGAGTTCGTCACTCCAGGTTGTTTTGCACTCGTTGAGCCTTTTCTTGAGACCGTTCATAATTGCTTTGTTAGCTGCTTCTGCTAGCCCGTTCCCTTGGGGATAGCGTGGCGTTGAGTAAGTCAACTTTACGTTCCAAGTTCTGCAGAACTCTTTGAACGTGTTTGATATGAACTGAGATCCGTTATCGGTGACGATCTCGTGGGGTAGTCCATGTCGGCAAACGATGTTTCGCCAGACGAACTCCTTAACGTGAACGTCCTTAACTTTCTGGTATGACTCTGCTTCAATCCACTTGGTGAAGTAGTCCGTCATCACCAATAGGTGTGTAGCTTTCTTTTTGCCGGATGCGGCTAGCGGTCCCACAATGTCCATTCCCCATCGCATGAATGGATATGGAGATGAGATAGAGGAGAGTTTCTCCGACGCTTGGTGGATAATTGGGGCATGCTTTTGGCATTTATCGCACTTGTTGGAGAAAGATTCACATTCGGTGGCCATTGTCGGCCAATAGTAGCCTTGCCTTTTGATTCGCACGGCCAATGCTCGTCCTCCGGAATGGCTTCCACAGGATCCGTCATGTGTTTGTGTGATCACGGCTAGGGCTTTCTTTTTGTCAAGGCATTTGAGATAAGGTCCGGAGAGGCTCCTTTTAAAGAGCTCTCCTTGTGTGACACAGTACCTTGCACTCTGTGTTTTAAGTTTCCGCGCCTCCCATTTGTCGTCGGGAACTTCGCCGTTTGTGATGTATCGAATGATCGGAGTTCTCCAATATTCGTCGTTGTTAGGCTCAGGTCCCTGACTAGTGGATGAGGTTTGAACTGGTCCATCGGGGACGTTCGCGACGTATACGGCGTTTCTAGGATCGAGGTTGTCATCAATCTCGATGATGTCGCTACTGGTGTCCCCAGGACATTCTTTGTGCTTGACGTCATCCTTCACAGCGGGCCCGTCCTCTTTCAAGGACAGAGCTTTGAGGGATATGTCGATGCTTGGTTTTTCTATCCCTTCGACTGGTATGATCCTTTTGAGGTTAGGATCTGATGTCGATGCTAATGCGGCTAGGGTATCGGCTGCAGTGTTTTCCCCTCGTGGGATTCGTGTTAGATCGAAGAATTCGATCTGTTCGGCTAATGTATGGACTACCCGTAGGTATGCTTCCATCCGTTCGTCTTTGGCCTCGTAGTCGCCATGATATTAGCTCGTGACCAGTTGGGAATCGTTGAAGGCGTTTACTTCCCGGGCTCCTATAGCTATCGCGAGTCTGAGCCCGACTATTAACAATTCATATTCTGCTTCGTTATTCGATGCGGCGAAGCCCAATCTAAACGATTGTTCCAGTACTTCACCCATTGGGGAGACTAATTTCACTCCGACTCCGGACCCTTGCCTTGAGGAAGCTCCATCGACGTAGAGTTTCCATCTTTGTGCCGAAGTCGGATCGAGTTCTATAGTCGGAGGGAGCTCGATTATGAAATCTGCCAATACTTGTGCTTTCAGGCACGTTCGAGCCTTGTATTCAATGTTGTACTCGCTAAGTTCGATAGCCCATTTGACCAATCGCCCTGATTGGCTTGGACTGTGAAGGATGGTTCTCAGTGGCTGAGAGGTCATCACTATGATCGAGTGCGATTGAAAGTACGGTCGGAGTTTCCGAGCCGATGTTACTAGCGCTAAGGCAAGTTTTTCCATGGCGGGGTATCTGGTTTCAGCGTCGACCAAGGTCTTACTGATGTAGTATACCGGTCGTTGCTCGTTTTGTTCCTCGCGAACCAGGACTCCACTTACTGTTGCCGTCAAGACAGCTAGGTAGAGGTAAAGGGGTTCTCCTTCTACTGGTTTCGCCAGTATGGGTGGTTCGCTTAAGTAAGCCTTGAGCTGAGTGAAAGCTTCCTCGCACTTTTCGTCCCAGAGGAAATTTTTGTTTGCTTTTAGCAAGTGATAGAAGGGTAGACATTTATCAGTCGACCTTGAGATGAAGCGGTTCAGAGCAGCTATTTTGCCGGTTAGGCGCTGGACTTCTCGCGTTGTTCTGGGAGATTTCATCTCTATGAACGTTGCGATCTGTTTGGGGTTCGCTTCGATCCCTCTTTCGGTCACTAAGTAACCAAGGAATTCCCCTGAGGGAACCCCGAAGGTACACTTAGCTGGGTTGAGTTTCATCCCGTACTTATTGAGAATGGCGAAACATTCTTTTAGTTGGGGGATGTGATCCTCGTACCTACAAGATTTTACCAGCATATCGTCGATGTAGACTTCCATGGTTTTGCCCAGGAGTCCTGAAAACATCTTGTTGACGAGGCGCTGGTAAGTTGCTCCTGCGTTTTTTAGTCCGAAGGGCATGACTTTGTAGCAGTACGTGCCTCGATCAGTTATGAACGAAGTCTTTTCTTGGTCTTCAGGGTTCATTAGTATTTGATTGTACCCTGAGAACGCGTCCATAAAAGATAGTAGCTGATGTCCGGCGGTAGCCTCGACCAGTCGGTCGATGTGCAGGAGTGGGAAGCTGTCCTTTGGACATGCTTTGTTGAGATCCGTGAAATCTACACAGACCCTCCACTTTCCGTTCTTTTTCTTAACCACCACGGGATTGGCAAGCCAGTCGGGGTACTTGACCTCTCTGATCGATCCGATTTTTAATAACCGATCGACCTCATCATTGAAGGCTTTGGCCCGCTCAGGGCCTAGTTTTCGACGCTTTTGTCTTACTGGTTTGTAGGTTGGGTCGACATTCAGCTCATGGCTGGTTAGGTCGATATTGATCCCTTTCATGTCTGCTGAAGACCAGGCGAAGGAGTCGACGTTCTGTTTGAGAAAAGAGACCAATTCGTTTTTGACTGGCTCTGATAGGTCGATTCCGACGCCAACGAATCTTTCGGGATGAGCATCGTCTATGCAGACCTGAGTCGTAAGGTCCTTTGGGGGTCCTATTTGACTTGGGTCGTTCGATCTTTTCGTCTGCATGGTGGCGAGCTCCTCCTCTTTCTGTAATTGCTACGCAGGGGATTTCTTGATCTGCTTGTATCCGTTCATGTAGCAATGGCGGGAAATATTTTGACTTCCGTAAATGGTTTTGATCCCTTTGGGAGTCGGGAATTTTACGCATTGGTGGTAGGTCGATGGTACCGCTTTCATGTCGTATATCCATGGTCGACCTAGGATTGCGTTATAGGGAGCTGGCCGATCTACTATGACGAACTCCGTCATTCTCCGAACTCCTCCAGCAATTACTGGGGCGAAGACAGAGCCCATCGAGTATGTCATCTCGCCAGCGAAACCTACTAGTGGTGTCTTTTCTTCCACGATCTCGGAGTCGTTGAAGTCCATCTTTTTGAACGCGTCGTAAAAGAGGACATCTACCGAACTTCCTGTGTCAATCATTATCCTTGAGAGTTCGACATCTCCCACTACTAGACAAACGAGGAGGGCGTCGTCGTGTGGTTTGTCGAGATTACTTGTCTCGCTTTCGTAGAAAATGATTTCGTGGTCTGGACCCAACATTGGGGTTTTCCCCCCTCTGTCGGTCTCGACTCTTCTTTGAAGAGCTTTGATCGAATTGACCGAGTCGCGGCAAAGCTTGGAGCCTCCGAAGATGAAGTCGATTCGTTTAGGGGGTATAGCCCGTACACCCCCCCCCCCCCCCCCGCAGAGACGAGGGAGATTGATTCTCGAGCGTAAACTTTTAGCAGGAGCCGGAGGCGGAGATAGTGCCGAACCTCCCGGAGTGCCGCTCAGGTTGAGCTCGCCGAGGATGAACTCGACTTGCTTTTGTGACCCCTGAGGGAGTGTTTCAGGGGATTCCGGCTCTTTTGACCGTTCTCGTTTGTTTTGAGAAGGCTTTTTGGATTTCGACTCCTTGGTCTGTTTGTTTTCCTTTTTGTCGGGCAGAGTTTCCTCCTCGACTTCGGAGTCTTGTTTGCTTTCGGATTCTCGCTTTTGAGCCTCGGCCTTACCTCGAGTATAGCAATCTTCGGTCGAGTGTCCTCTTTTATTGTGGAAATCACAGAATATTTCCTTGTCGAACTCAAATTTCTTCGAGCTCTTTGGGCTCTCGACCGCGTTGACGTTCCCTGATTTACGGGAATCCTTTTTCGAGTTCGAATTCTGCGAGCCCGACGGGTTCTTTTCTTTTCGGTGTTTTTCCCTGAGGGCCGTGGTTTCGTCCTCGAGGCGAGCAAAGGCTGATGCGCGATGGAGGGCGTCATCGAGCGTTTGAGGTTCGCGGACTGTTATTTCCTCGCGGAATCTGGTTGAGAACCATAGTCCTCGTCTTAATGCTTCTATAGCTACCTCGTCTCGTGGGTTCGCGATTTTGGATTTTATTTCCTTAAATCGGTCGATGTACGAGCGAAGTGTTTCATCAGGTTTTTGAGAGACGCCAAATAGGGCTGCCTCAGTAGTCTTTTCCTCGATTAAAACGGAGTATTGTTTGAGGAAAGCCGTCATGAACTGGGTGAAATTGTCAATGGACCTTTCTTCCAGTCCGGCAAACCATTCCAGGGCGGAGCCCGATAGGTTTTTCACGAAGAGCCTGCAGAAGGCCGACTCTCTCTCCTCATCGGTAAGGTACACCCTTGCCATCGCTAGTCGGAATGCCCTGATGTGGGCTTTCGGGTCTGACTTCCCAGAGAATTCCAGAAACTTAGTTTTCTTGATTTCTCGGATTCTTGCAAACGCGATCCGATCTGTGAACGGTATTTGTTGTGTTTCCTCGATCACTCGATCGATGTCAGGAGCCGCGCTCGTTGCCATGTGAACTTTCGAGCTCAGGCTGTTGAACTGGGCCTTAGCCTGTTCGATGTATTGTCTAAGCATATCGTGTTCATCGCCCTCTGCGGGTGCGAACTGGGCTCGTGCCTGTCTTGACGTTTGTTCCGAAAAAATGGGGTCGAGGAGATCGATCGGTGGGACAGACCTTGTCTGGTCGATCTGGGGCGTTCGGAACTGAACTGTGTTCGATCTGTTAAGGAGCCCCGAGCTCGAGGCGAAGGCAGAGCCTCCTAGTTGCCTCGGTCGGATATTTGAGTTATTCGGGAAAGGTGGTGGCCCGGGTAATGGCCGGTTCCTTGATCCGGTTGGATCTGTGACCATTGAACTTGAACCGAATGGGGTCGGTGTCGCGATAGGGGTCATTGTAGGGCGGAAGCCGCTATTTGACGCATTACCGAAATTTCCCGACGTTCCTGGAGGAGTTACTACCTGGGAGAAGTCCAAGCGGGTACACGGTGGAGGACTTATGGGAGTTCGCGTTGGTCTGCCCCCTTGGTTTTGACTGGCGAGCTCTTCAAGACGGGCGTTCAGGCGCCGCTCTTGTTCATCGAGCTGCGCTGCCAAAGAACGGTTCGCGATCTCTTGGGCCTTTGCGCTTGCCTCGTTGTTTCTCGTTCGATCTACCAGCAGGCTTAGCATCGAACGGATCTCGGCAAGATCGCTTGGCCCTTGTCTCTGTGAAGCAGAAGGTAGTGGCGAATTAGGTCTGGTTATTTCAGATCCACCTCCTGGGGTGGGTATCGAATCATTTCTCATCCACACCCAGTTTCTGCTCAGATCATTAGTCCCTGACAAAACATTTGTCGGAGTCTGACTCGTCGTGATTGTTTGAGCGACGGAGCCGGCTGGTGCCGAGGTCGTGGAGACTGAGGCAGAGCTCGTCAACACACCGTCGGTCCGACCCATGTTTCTTACCCCGGTGGTGTCCTGAGGAATGTTGTCGACCGTTTGAGGGAGGTCAACTGGTGGTGTGGCGCTGGGAGAGCCAGTTTGGTCGGGATTCATCTCGATCTATCGGATCTAGGATCTGATTCTTAAGATAGGAAAGGCTATAGAATGTCCCCACAGTCGGCGCCAAATGTGAGATCCGGGATTCACACTAAGAATTTGTATTCGTGGATTTGGACTTTAGGATATAGAAATGGTATAGTTTCCTATGAATCAAAGACTTTATTGAGATTGATCGTCGAGATAGAACAAACACAATCGAGAAGAGAGCACAAAGTATGAGATCGAGCTATCTAATCGAAGTATTCTTAGTCTAGGTTGGAATCTCCCTTTAATGAGTCGCCACTTCTCTTCTTAAATAGTCTCGACTCTGACCTCTTCGTCCCGATATTTCGGCCTCGTCGTTGTAACGATCTCCGATATTTGTGCGGATCAGTTGAACTGGCGAAGACCGAGTTGCTCTATCTCCACGTCATCTTATGCCGAGCTCGAGCTCGATTGTCTTCGGCATCGTCCAGGCTTTGCCAGGGCGTTTGTTTCGCTTGGGCCCATCAAAGGAGTCGGCTTTCTTATTTGTCTTTGATTCTGGAATGGGCTCGTAATTACGGGCTTCTGTCTTGTCTGTCAATGGGCCGGAATTCCTAGAGGGAAATCCAGTACCAACAACTAGCATCCCGGCGGATTCCAGCTTGTGTGCGTGTGGACTGCAGTAGAGGCGCAGCATCTGAGGCGCTCAGGATCTCACTTACATGTTCATTATTCCGCTGCAAATCTCCAGGTGAACACGAGATCCATCGGTAAGGATTCAATTTCACAAACCCAGATCCTAGGCTTAGAACTTGTGGAATTCAGAAACTGTTAGAATTGGCCCAAGTTCCTACAGTGGTATCAGAGCCTTAGGGTTTTAATCATTGAATCAGAAGCATGGAATTCAAATAATGATGTATTTGAATAGGTTGATTCTTGCTAGTTTTCGTTTTGATGAAAATAATCTCGGATTTTGTTTCTTATCGAAAACGAAGAACCTGTGTTTTCGCACAGTGTCGATCGACACAAGTTTGTGTCGGTCGACACACCGCGAAAACAATCATAAAACTTTAGGGTTTTCGCACAGTGTCGATCAACACTAAACTTGTGTCGGTCGATGCACCGCGAATACGCTTATTAAAATTTGGGTATCGATCTTAGAGATCGCACTGTGTCGATCGACACACTGGGTGCATCTATCGACACAGGCTGTGCGAAAGGATAGATCGGTTCAATTGGATTGAACCGGTTATCTCGCATGGTTAAAATTTCCTGATACCCTACTGTGTCGATCGACACAGGATAAGTGTCGGTCAACACAGGCCTTGCGATTGGTTGATCGGTTCAATTGGATTGAACTGGTTATCATGCTTGGTTAAGGTAGATCAGATTGGTTTAAATTGGATGAATTGGTTCAATTGGATTGGACTGGTTATCTCAATTAGTATAAACCGATTTGATTGGATAAGATCAGTTTGATTGGATAAGTCGGTTCAATTGGATTTGACCGGTTATCGCAATTAGTTAAAACTGATTGAATCGGTTCAATTGGATGGACCGGTTGAATTAGATTTGACCGGTATCTCAATTGATCTAAAACATGTTCATTTGGTCAATTACCGGTTCCATTGGATTGACCGGTTATCGGGTTTTGTTAAGGTTGGATGCGAACCGTAATCGTTTGGTTATTGAACCAAATGATTGAGAAACCGAACCAAATAACCTAACTCACTTTTGTTAGAACAATTAAAACTCAATTAAAATTAAAAGTTAAACATGTTCTAAACCCATAGAATACACATTGGATGTGTATTAGATCAAAGCTTAGTTTTCAATATGGTCAACTGTCAAGACTCATTTCGTTGTTGTGATACTCTTGCCAAGAGCTTGGTGTCCACAATTACATGAGTAAGGTAGGTAGTTGTGTTGATGGTTTTTCAGTGCTCGACATCAACAATTACATGACCTAAGAGATTGATTTACTAACCTTTTAAAGTTTCGTTTCCTCAACTAAATATCAAGTGACCTTGATGTCCTGCCCAATCTTGTCTTCTGTCAAGACTCATTTCGTTGTTGGATAGTCTTGGAGTCCTTGGTATCCACAATTACATGAGTAAGGCAGGTGATCATTGATAGACTTGCAGTGCGACTGTCAATGATCACAAGACTGAAGATATTGGTTTACTTGACTGGGCTATCAGAAGTTCTGGGCCCAGAGACGTCAGAGTGGATGAGACATGGATTGTCTTATCTGCGACCAAGAGTTGTACTGGGTACAATTAGCAATGATTTGCTTAACTAGATAACTAAGATTTGAGTGATGGCGAGTCGTCCACTCATATTTTGGTGAAGTGTGGGTCTTGGATCATTATATTCATAGAGGAAACATTGTTTGAATATAATGCGAGTTTTCGTATTAGATAAGATTTCTCATTTCCTGAACTTCATAACTATCACTTTTTTTTTCTTAGATTTCAGCCTATGTCTAAAACTACTTTCTCGTTGCGATCCGTCCTTGAGAAGGACAAGTTAAATGGATCAAATTTCCTGGATTGGTATCGGAACTTGAGATTTATTCTCAAGCAAGAGAGTAAGGACTATGTCCTTGAGAAAGCTCTCCCCGAAAGTCTTGGGACCAATGCCTCGCATGCAGTATATGATGCTTGGAATAAGCATTATATTGATGTGGTAGATGTGCGTGGTCTGATGTTGGCTACCATGAACTCGGACTTAAAGAGTCAATGCGAGAACATGGAGTCGCCAATAGAGATGATCACCAACCTGAAACTGATGTTTCGGGAACAGGCACGAGTTGAGAGATACCAGATGGTTAAATCTCTCATTGGGTGCAAGCTACCAAAGGGTGCTCCAGTGAGTCCTCATGTCATTAAAATGATGGGTTACATTGATAACCTGGGGAAACTGGATTGTCCTGTTAGCCTAGAGTTGGCTACTGAGATCATTCTGCAGTCACTGCCGTCAAGTTATGATAAGTTTAGGAAAAGCTATATCAAGAATGACTTGACGAAGACGTTGACTGAGCTGCATGGCATGCTCAAGACAGCTGAGCAAAACATCATAAAGGGTAAAAGGTTTGAGAAATCTTGTGTTGACAAGGGTAGAGGCAGGGCCGTCCATATTTGGAATCAGGATAAGCATGTGTCATCTTATAAGCCCAAGTCCAGCCCATCTGATGTTGGTAAGTGCTGCTACTGTGATGAGTTTGGGCATTGGAAGAGAGATTGCATTAAATTCTTGGAAGATTCACAAGAGATGAAGGAGATGTACGGTACTTCTTCTTCAGGTATTGTGTTATTACTTCAAGTTCTACGTATGTATTGGATACTAGTTGTGGTACTGATATTTTTAAATATGCAGGGCCTAAACAACAGTAGAACGTTGAAGAAAGGACAAGTGGAACTGCGTGTCTGGTATGGAGCAATGGTTGCTGCATGAGCCGTAGAGATTCTCCACTTGTAGGAGCCTTTCAAGCTTGGTTTTTGAATTAAGTAATTGCTACTATGTACCTCCTTTATGCAGAGATGTCTTTCATTTTCGTGTAAGAATTTGGATGTTTTTCATTCTGATAAAAGACAAGTTTTGCTCTTTTGATCTTAATGAAATATTATATGGTAGCACCCCTTTTGATAATGGGTTTTATATCTTAAACCAATGTACGCTTGAATATATAACATAAATACCAAACGGTTTAAGTCTGAAGACTTGAAATCGATTTTCCTAAGCATAGTCGTTTCAGCCACATAGAGTGGAGCGGATTCAGAAGTTCCATAGTTATGGGCTTTTAGGCTTATTTGATTATAAATCATATGAGATATGATTTTTGCTTGCTGGGCCTAATGACTAATGCTTCTTTAGCAGAGCTGAAGAAAAGGGCCAGAGGCTTATTGGGCCTTGCATGTACTGATGTATGTGGCCCGATGAGCATTAGTGCCAGAGGAAATCTTCAGTACTTCATTACCTTATTGATGGCTTCAGTAAGTTTGGTTGTGCTCATTTGATGAGACACGAGTCAGAACCGATATGACAGAAGTATTAAAAATCCTCGATTAGATCGCGGAGGAGAATACTTAAGTCAATAATTGGGTGATCATCTAACTGAGTGTGAAGTCTTCTCACAGCTCATTTCTCCTGAAAAACCTGAATGGTGTTTCTGTGAGAATGAATCGGACCTTATTAGATAGGCTCCGAATAATGATGAGTCACATGAATCTTCCATTATCCTTTGAGGAATACGCTCTAAAATGTATGTGTTTACGCCAAATAGTTTTCTATCAGAATCAGTTGAAAGAAACCACATTGGATGTGGACTGGAAGTTTTCCAAGTATGGTTTCCTGATTAATTGGGATTGCAAGGTTTGTATAAGGCAGTTGTCAACAAACAAGCTTGAACCCATATCTGATAAGTGCTGCTTCGCTGGTTGTCCTAGTGAAACCGAGGCTTATTACTTTTGCAACCAATCCGAAAACAAAGTTTTGTTGTTCGGAACTCTGTTTTTCTAGATAGAAAGTTTCTTTCCAAGAAAAACAGTGGGAGTAGAAGTAAAGCTCGAAGAAATTCGAGAAACACAGGAGGCTGCTCAACTTGTTAAGAGAGAGCTGCGGTTGGATCTACAAAGTGCTGTAGGACCTACACCTGTGGAGCCTGAAGTTCGCAGATCCGAATGGATCCGTCACTAACCCGAGAGTGATTTCTCGTAACCAATTGCCGTGATCTGTTGATCATTGAAAAGTGACAAGCTTGCGAAATTCAAGAAGCGATGGTGAGCCCCAACTCCGAAAATTTGCTAGGTATGCATGTTAGCTTCACCGATCCATTTCTGGATTGAAGCATACATCTTGGAGTTGGAATCTACGTTCTGTTAAAAAGGTCAAAAGTTTTGACTTGATCAGGAACGAATAGAAACCGTGCGTTTACAAGTAGACTAGTGGGAGCGTAATTGCATTTCTCACACTGTATGTATATTACATACTCATTCTCATAAACGACGTTCCGTCACTTAAGTCTCATGAGACTTGGGTCGGAAGTCATTTTCAACAATAGACATGGGAGAAGCCGCGTAAGTTCTTGGAGCAAGGATCTATTGAAATAGATTGGGTAGGCTAATTGGATCGTGTCAGAATCCTTATGCTGATAAGGTTTTGGATAGTTCCAATATGCATGATTCCAAGAATGGCTTCATACCAAAGGTCTTATGGCAATAATCTTAGCAAGATGAAGTGTCTTGGACACTGGCTGAGCTAGTATGTATGAGTGTGATTCCTTATGCTTCTGCAATAGGAACCATCATGAATGCCATATTTTGCGCTCGTCTAGATGCAGCTTACGCATAAAGCATGACAGGAAGATACCAATAAGTTCCGGTAAAAGTCACTGGACAGTTGTAAGGAATATCCCCAAGTGTTTGAGGAACACTAAGGATAGGTTCTTGTTCAACTGAGAAAGTGACGAATCTGTTATGAGTAGTTAGACGGACAAAGATGATTCCCGGTTCCCACCTGGTTATGTCTCTTTGTCTGTGTAGCGGTGCTATCTGTTGGAAGGGCTCCAAGCAGAGGAACGTAGAATAGGGCTTATTAATGAACATCGGTATGGTTTGTTGGAATGGTTCCAAGCAAGAACACCGCAGCCTCTCTCTCACAACCTAAGCACGAGTTTTACACTAATGTTGTAGGTATTAGATATCTGAAGACGTGGTCTTGATTCTAGTGGGAGTTATGTTAGTTATGATATTCACATAGACATGCTATGGTCATGTTTATGAAAAACTGACATCAGCATTATTTGATTATTGGATAATTAAATAATGGTCCCAAAAGTATTTTATGTTCATTTTATAGGTCATCAAGTTGAGGACTTGATCATGAAACCCTATAAGTGAAAGATGACATGAAATTATGTTTGTCCCTGGTCGTAGGTTGTTAAAGTGGGACACTAACAACCGTTAAGACTAGTATGTGAGGTGACGTATGACTAAGTTTCATGGAGTCATTGATATGAGTATCAACGTCAATCACACAGATATATGTTGGTGAACATATGATCGGACATGACCCGCTAATGAGAACTCTACAGGATAGTTATATCAGTGTCATGAGAGGTTCTCATTACGACTATAGAGTATAGTCCTTAGACCTGAGTTCATCATGCTTTCTAGCATGTGAATTGGTGCGCTTTGACCTTGTCAAACGTCGTTCCGTAACTGGCGGCTATAACGGCATTGCTTAGGCGTATCATTAAGTGTGTGTAGAAACAGGGATGGAACAAGAAGGGATTTGTCCCTCCTATATAACAGGAGATAAATATCTCAGGGCCCATCGAAGATTTGATACTGAGAAAATGCATGTCCGTGCTCAAACGAGGTGATTGTCAGTCGTTTGTTTTATCAGTATAGATCAGGAGTTCGATGAAAATGATGTTGGTTGTAATAAGGATGACACAGTTTCTTGCCTTATGCCATATCGAGATATAGCGATAAAGGGATTATGGGAATAGATGATTCCAGTACAAGTGGGAGATTGTTGGGATTATGTCCTGAAATCATATTGTACTAACTCTATATGATAGTTGTATTGTCGAGATCGGACAATCCATGTAATACTAGGTGGTCATAATGCTTTGCTAGAAGCCACTTATGACAAATGAGTTGTAACTCATTGCTAGTATTATGTGAACCTACAGGGTCACACACCTAAGCAAGATGGATACACTTTGTATGGGATTGATCATTGGCATATGGTCCGATCAATGTGTATTGGATACACATTGATATCGAGTTTTAAGAGGTGTGTCGATAGACACCATTGGGTGCGTCGATCGATACAAGAGGTGTGTCGATCGACACCATTGGGTGTGTCGATCGACACCATTGGGTGTGTCGATCGACACAAGGCCGATACCGAAACTGATGTTTCGGTTTATGTCGAGGTCTATATATATAGGCTTATGTACGACCTAGATGTAGCCGTCGCAGAGAGTTTTTCTTGATAGAAAAACGCAGCCACCTCTAAAAGCACAGGGATTCCCAGGAGATCTGATTCCCGGCACTAGCATCCCGGTGGATTCCAGCTTGTGTGCGTGTGGACTGCAGTAGAGGCGCAGCATCTGAGGCGCTCTCGATCTCACTTACCTGTTCATTATTCCGCTGCAAATCTCCAGGTAAACACGAGATCCATCGGTAAGGATTCAATTTCACAAACCCAGATCCTAGGCTTAGAACTTGTGGAATTCAGAAACTGTTAGAATTGGCCCAAGTTCCTTTATTTTCACCCACTAGGACCTCTCTTGTCCTAGCTGATCAGTTAATAAGGATTTCGGAAGGAGTTCTTGAGGACGTCCCAGTGAGAGTTGGAAACTACTTGGTTCCAACAGACTTCTTGGTGCTTAAGTATGGCAGTGAGCAGGATGATGCTTTGATACTGGGAAGGCTATTCTTAGCTACAGCTGGAGCAGTGATTGATGTGAGGCATAGCTTGATTGATCTCCATCTTGGAGATGAGCCTCTGCACTTCGAGATAGACATGCTGCGTAAGCCATTGATAGATGGGCTGACCTTCACTATTGAGGATGGACATGGAGCGCAGACAAGTAACACTTTGGTTTTGGATCCTGGGGAACATTTCATTCTGTCTTTTCTTGGACGAGTTCACACTGATGACGCTTACTCTCCGTCTTGGATGAGGAGACTTGCACAGAGGCAATCACAGTCTCTGTCGGGATCTCCAGCAAACTGATTTTGTTCGTCCGGTCAAGCTAATGACCTTAAACAAGCGCTGAGTGGGAGGAAACCCACTGATAGGTTTTAGCGTTTTTCTTTCTTATTTTTGGTGTTTTTGTTAGGATTTTACGTTTGTTTTTGGTTTTGGTGAGTTTTTGTCTGCAGGTCTCGGATATCGCAATGCAACGATCGATACGGCCATGTGTGTCGATCGTCACAACACAAAAATCGCATTGCAGCGATCGTTGCGGTCCTGAGCAACGATCGACACATGACGAAAAATCGCCTTGCAATGGTCGTTACATTTATGCAGCGATCGATGCATGAGCGACAGAGGTAAAAATCAGACATAACTCAACACATCCATTAACATTTTCTTTCTTTTTACCAACCCTTAGCTTAACACTACTGGGGACAGTGTGTTTCAAGTGTGGGGGAAGTAGCTACTGACTTTCATCTTTCTGTTTTCTTAAGAGTCAGTCCGTTTTTCAAAAAAAAATTGTTTTATTGAGTCAAAACAAGTTTAAGTAAGAAACATTGAATTTTTGAGAAGTTAACAACATCTTGTAGGAACTTAAGTAACCATTTGGATGAAGCTGAAAGATCTATCTATGACTATTATAAAACCCAACACGGATCAACCTACTGAGGACACCCATATCAATTCAGGTATTCAGAGGATCCCTTTACTGGCTTCACCCTTAACTTGACTTAAATTTCTCACCTAAGGGCTTGGTATACCTTGAGTCGGAATCCTTTGTTAGTTCTGACACAGCTTGTAAACCTGTCCGAGTATGGTTCCCTTCTCCCCTCCCATAAAATAAAAAAAAGTAATAAACTGAGGATGAGCTAGTAGCTCCGAAGTGGTCACGGGAGTAGTAGCAAACACTATTACCTCCTGTGCGATCCATGGAATGTGTCCAAAGTACACCCCTTAACGGGAAGAGCACTGATAAAAAAAATAAAATGATACCCAATGGGGAACCAGAAAAAAGATAGTTTGGTGGTCTAGAGCTGACAAAGTAAGAATCCATGTGCCCTTTGATCGATAATCCTTATGTGAGACCGCACTTAATATGCTTAAGAAGTCAGTAGGGTGAATTTGAATTGCTTGGATTGATTGTGGAGTTTACTTAGGACAGTTGCTAAGTGTGGAGGAAGTATATGTTAGTTATCTGTTTTGCTTGAGGGCAAGCAAAGGCTAAGTGTGGGGGAGTTGATATATCATGGTTTTTACCGGTTTTATGCCATGATATAAGTATGTTTTAGAGTCTTTTGTGTTTCCTTAGAGTCTTTCACAGGTTTTATTAGGTACTAGCACGTTTGGAGTGGATTTGGAGTAATTGGAGCATTTTGGTGCATTTTGGAGTTTTGACTCGAGAGATAGAGCTCACTGTCCAGAACATAGTGATGTGTCGATCAACACACATCAGCATCGATCGATGCACAGCGAGTTGGGCCAGTCTCGGCGAGAGTTAATGAAGAAGGATGAATTTGCTGAATTGCCCAGAAGTTCCAGATATTTACAAAGAAGCCCCAAGACGTGATTTAGCTATTTAATTAGGTTTTACATCAGTTTTTAATATACGCTATCATACTTTAGAGCAGAGATTTTTTAGAGCTATTTGGGGCTGATCTGATCCTGTACTACATCTTGTTTTGGAGAAGATTTCGAACCCCTTTACTTATTTAATCTCTTTTATGATATCTAATTATTCATTGATCATGTTTACATTATCTATGTCTGAGTAGATTCACAGTTAGGTTTAGGGATTCTCATTAAGGATTTTATGACTTGCTAGATATAATTACTTCAGTTAAGGATTCATATCAATAGATGTTCTTCAAGCTAAATTGTGTTTAATGCTAGTTCTAACTTGATCACTTAGAATCTAGATCTTAGGTTGCTAGATTGACACGAAAGTGTGGTTTAGAATCTGAACTATTTAGATTGAGCAATTTAATTACTCGTAAAGAAATTTGGTTTTATTAGATTGTGAACATATCGAACTTGATCATTAAAGCTGGTTTAATCTGTTAGGAATTATAAAGACATTTGGATTTCTGCAATTAGGCTTAGAGAATTCTCACAACGAAAGTTGGTTAATTCTATATATGTGTTTTGAGTTCTAGAACTGTTCCTAATTTGATCATGACTGAATGATTTGTCTGCTTGTCTGATTTCCTGAGAACTCCCAAGACTTAGCGCCCTTAGTTAATTGCTTACAACCGAACTTGCTACTTGTTTACTTTCTTGCTTGCTTTTTAGTTTCTTATCACATTTGCTTTCTCCTAGTTTAATCTTTCATGTTCTAATTCTATTGTTGCCTAGAGTCCTCGTGGATTCGATCCCTAAGTACTACATTGATATTGCTGTGCACTTGCAGTTAGTATAGGGTTAAAACTCTGAGCCTATCAATAAACAACAAGATCCTCATCATCACGAATAATCCACTGTTCCTCACATCCAACTAGCAGAGGAATGTAACTCAAATGCAATTTAACATTACTTTCATCTAAATAAAGCTTCTTGTATATCCTAGCTTCTACCATCGACATTGTTATCTCCTCTACTGATGTCTTCAACAGTATACTATACATGCGATCTTGACATTTAAAATGTATGCTTACATTCCTGATCATTATGTCATGTCAAACAAATATCAATAATTCATGATTTACAGTAATACCAGTTTTACTAGTTATACATCATCTAACAGTACTACTACCCCCTAGTTTTACATAATGGACTCGATTTGGATCGGTTTCGGGTACTAATCCAATATACTTACAATGCAATACGATTCAACCAGTGAAATGCATTTGTTACCAATTTATAGTCCTAATCGACCCATAAACAATGGTTAAACGGTAAAACCGAGACCAATTCAATCCATAAATTCATCAATTTCCAATCAATCCCTAAATCCCAAATTTGAATTTAGCTCAAATGTACCTTGATTTTCGACCTCAATGCAGCTCAGGCGATGCGAAGGCGATCCAGGAAAAGATGACGGCGGAGGGTACGGCGACTACGTCGGAAAAGCTGATTTCGATTCTGTTTTTCGTACCCGTCACGTTTTTTTTTAAATAACGAATTTTCTGTTTTTTTTTTATTTTCAAATTAATTATAATTATATATATATATATATATATCTAATAAAAAATAATAACAAATTAATTATTATTATATATTTCATTAAGGGTAATTTGGTCAATGCACATATCCCTTTTTCTTTATTTTTTGAATTTTTATATTTTTGTATGAGCATTTTTGTCTAACAGCATTTCATTAAAAGGAGAGGGGTATGAGAGACTAAAAAGGGGTAACTAGGATTTCTATTTCTCTCATAAGGGTATATCAGACGATTTCTCCACTATCATACAGAACAAATAAATACAATGGCACATAGATTGATAGAAAAATAGAGAGGAGGAAGAAGGAGTAACTGATATTTTGATAGAGGCATGATGACCTGATTTGAAGGTTGAGGAGACGACATCCCAAGAATTCTAAGGGAGGTGGTGCGCCTGAGGTTTAGGGGAATATGAATCAATATTGTTTGGAGAGAAGAGATGGATGAGAAGTGAATGCGTTTTTCTGTCAATGATGTAATACCTTGTATCAAGAAATGGTCAACGGGAAGTCAACATATGACATTTTCGTAATTTTAAGGAGTTAACGGGCATTTTGGTAATTTTACCAAAATGCGAGCCGGAATCAAAGACGGTCCAAATGTTCTTCTTTTTAAATAAAGAAAATATTTAGAAGACCAAGAATGGTGGAAACGGACCGTAGATGAGAATGGAAACCGATGGAACCAAAGAAACTTGTAAAATTCATAACGGGAGCTACGAGTGTCCGTTTGAGGCGATTCAAATTTCTAAATTCATATAAGATCCTCTAGAATATGAAAATGAGGCTTGGTGGATTTATGGAAGCATCTGAAAACATTTTAAAATTTTAAACGCAAAACTGGCTAAACCGAAGCATCGGAACGGAACGGAGTTATGGGATGATTTGAGCGGATTGGTTCACTGGTTTTGGTCAGAATCAACCCTGAAATGACAAGTGTAATCTCAACATGACGCCACCTCTTTTTCTTTGGGTTCAAAGAATGAATGATGGTTCATTGAATGTGGAAGAAGACTTGTGATTCAAGCAAAACATTGAATCTTGGCTATTTTTTGGGGTGGTGGCGTGGCTGCATCAGATGGAGGGGAGGACAGGTGTCTTCAATCCAGCAAGGAGCTTCAGCTATATAAAGGATCTTGGGGTTACTCCTTTTACACACACTAACAAGAGAAAATAGAAAGAGAGGAGAGAAAGAGAGAAGGAGAGGAAGAAGAAGAGGAAGAAGCCGGAGGGGAGAGAGGAGGAGGAGAAGAAGAAGAAGAAGAAGAAGAAGAAGAAGAAGAAGAAGAAGCCGGAGGAGAGAGAGGAGGAGGAGAACCGGAGGAGAGAGAGAGAAAGGAGAGAGAAAGAAGGAGAGAAAGTGAGGTTAGAGAGCGATAAGAGATGGGATGATGACGGAGGAACGGTGAAATATTTCCTAAGCGTAGATTTTCAACGTTCATCCCACGTACCGACTTTCTCTTATAGACGGTTGTATTAGACGTCATATGAGGTTGGTCCGGAGGCTCGTGTGGAGGAGATATCAGATTTACTAGTGTCAACGTTCGGGTCAATGCTCGGGTCAAAGCAAGTCAACGGTTCAGGAAAGGTTCGGGTTAGCGTCGGGTTCGTGTCCGAGTTCCGTCAATCCGTCCATCCGTCGTCATGATAACACTGTGAGTCGGCTAAATTGTATGATGCATTTAGAATAGGACATATAGACCCAAGATTTATAAACCGTAGTTTAGATTGCATACCCAAATTATTGAATTGGTTAGAAAGGTTAGGTTGATTAATAATTCGGTTAACTAATGAAATTGCTAGGTTAAAGAGATGCATGCTAGTTAGCTTATATCAATAATTGATTGATAGTATCCTTGATTACTTGATTGAGTGTTGCATACGTATATAACGGCATGCTATGACGTATATACATATATAAGTATTTAAGAACGTATCTAAATGAATCTATATATGGGGAATTTTGAGTTGATTAAAATACGGATCTAAAACACATAACCTACTTAGAATATAATAACGAGTGAGTTAATTAGTCAATAGTCGGGGTTATTGGGTTAAATGAATTAATATGTAAAGTCAGGAGATTAGTAAGTTTACTAATCTCAAGATGACGGATCGAAGAGGTTAATAATATGAATTTAAGGGATAAGATTAATTAAATATGAATTAAGCCGTCTATGGGATTAGTAATCCACTAATCCCAAGGTAGCAGATTGAATGAGTTAAGGTTAAGAAAAGATTAAAAGGGTAATAAACCTGAATAATTAGTTGTATGGTGTTGTGACTATTGTTTGCATGATTGTGTATCTACTTCGGTGTAGGCCGAGTAGACTGTTGATTTCTTGATTGTTTATCTGCTTCGGTGTTGGACCGAGTATATTGTACTGGTAGATACTTACTCTGGTGCGGGACCGGGTAAGTTTGGATAGATGCCTAATCCGGTACGAAACCGGATAAGGTCGGGTGACGTGGAGGTTGGTGATAGTACTTGCGGATAGATTGGGAGTTGTGACTGGATTTATTTATGTTGACCTTGTCGGTCTTTCGTGATAGAGACCCAGTGTTTACATTACTGTTATTAGGACTCTATAGTATGCGTTAAATCCCGCAAGTCTAGAGATGGCGTTCCGGTACTTCCGACCCGATTGGATCCTCGGGTAGTTGCCTGATCAGTTCACGTGCCTTCGGGTGGTGATGCTGGTTATGGTGTTAACCTACTGAGTGACGCCGGTAGGTGTGTGGTCCGCAGAATACGAGGTCACGTCCTAGGGCCAGACTGCATGAAAGCTTTGGTTATCTAGGGGTAGCCCGAGTCACCGTGTATCGATGGACAGAGAACGGTGTCCTAGTCGTAGGACTTCATGTTTTCGTCTAGGAGTCGTGGGAGGTTTTAGTTACTGTGGGGTAGCTAAGTGTTCACGTGGAAGTTACCGAGTTCGCGTTTGGGGCCCATGGTGTGGAGATTGCGTTAGAGATGCTTTTAGTGTAGATCGAGTCTAATCGAGGGCATGTGCCGCAGTGTTCTCGATTTCCTTCGTTGATAATATATGTTGATTTGAATGCTTGTGTGTTGTGAAGCTCATTACGTCTTGGTAGCACGTGATCAGCTGTTGTACTTGATTGTTATTTTGGGTTTGGGCGGGATTATTAGATTGTTTGTAGCCTTTTAGTTGGGAGCCGTCTCACTGGTAATCTTATATTGCTCATTAGACTCTTTTGTGTTTTTCAGGTTTAGAATAGCTCGGCGGACGCATAGGACACTCGAACTAGGCTCGGGTTGGCATTCAGCATCGGTTTGTTTACGCATTTTGACTTAATTTTTGGTTTCGGATTTTGTGGGGACCCCGCTAAATGATTTTTATTAAACCGTAAATTGTTATTTATAAGATTTATCATTTTTAAGTAATAAAAACGGAATAATTCCCTGATATACGGTTTAGTCCGAACCGAACTCAACACGTGGAAGCGGTACAGGTTGAAAAGCCTTGTATCGTGGAAACGAGGTAAACAGAGTCAAGGATGGTTTGGTTCGAGCCTTTGACTCAAACCGGACTGTCTCTGGCTTCGTATTGCGACAAACTCTTCTTGTATGGCTGTTCGGGTTCGATCGGTCATGTTCTTGTTTAATTGTTGGCCGGTCAGCTCGTCGGTCATCGGAAAACGGAAAAGGGGTGTTACAAATGAGGCCCTAAAATATAGATATAGGATTAGTATGTGATTTTTTACTTTTACATAAACGCTATATTAAACCTCTGCATATGTGACATGATTTTAGATTGTTTTTCCATGTGGCTTGCCTCTAGAGCCTCAAAGAACTACTTTTATATATTATAATTTGGTTAAATCGTTAATTTCAATATCGAGAATCGAGATTTCACTCTCTTTAATTTTTTATGTTACTAACAAAATATTGTGAGTGATATGTATATGACCAATGTTGGTATAACTGCTATAAATGAGATGTGAATATAATGATAAGAGTAACAAATATCCGGAGTAGTCTCTCACTACTGCATGCTGATTTCGAAGCATTGATATTTTCTATGGAATGCATAAGATTCTTCCAACAAGAGAAAATTGTTTTCACTAAATCTATTTTGAATTGATGAAGATGGTGTCTGAACCAAATGAGTGACATGCACTTGCAATTCATATAAAGAGTTCAGAAGATGAAAAGAGTTATTCAAGACCTTTGAGATCTCTTGGATCCCACATACACAAAACAAAAATGCGGATATGCTATTAAGGAGTGCTCGCATTCAACCATCACATATTGTCCACGTTAATTCTAAGTCACCAACTTGGATGACATAGTCGTTTTAGGTTTTGTATGTTCATACTTTTGTTGACAAAACAATATTTTGAGTTTTTGATGGAAAACTCGATTTTTCATTTTGGTGGACAAACGAGTTTTTGTGTTTTTGGTATAAAAAATCGATTATGCATTTTTTTTTGCGGGAAAATTATATTTTGCGTTTTGGCGGAAAAAATGAAATTTTGTTTTCTAGCGATAAAACAGTATTTTGTGTTTTGAGGGGAAATTGTGATTCTGTATTTTTGGCGAAAAATTCGATTTTGTATTTTTGGTGGGAAACCAATATTTTATGTTTTTGTCGAAAAATCGATTTTACGTTTTGCCAAGAAAATAAGATTTTGTGTTTTGATAGAAAAACAAGATTTTATGTTTTTGGCGGGAAAATGATATTTTGTGGTTTCACGAAAAATAAGATTTTGTGCTTTGGCGGAAAACTCGATTCTATGTTTTTTCATGAAAGCGGGACTTTGGGTTTTCGACGAAAAACAAGATTTCTTGATGTTTATGCGGAAAACAAGATTTTGTGTGTTTTAGCGGTAAATGAGATTTCGAAATTTTTGTAGGAAAACGAGATTTGCGTTTTGTGGAAAAATGAGATTTTGGTTTTTTGGAAAACAATATTTGTGTTTTTGGCGGAAAACAGTTTTTTGTTTTTTTTTGTTTTGAAAATTTGATTTTGCCTTTCTAGGATGAACTTGATTTTGCATTTCGCGGAAAAAAATATAAGTTTTAGTTTATCCTTATATTTTGTGCAAAGATTAGTGTGATATAGGATTAACATTTAATAAAGTTAAGCCCAAAAGTTACTTATATCAAAGGGGAATTGTTTGTTTTGTACCCTTAATTGATTTTTTTTTAAATAGTAGATCCTTTTGGAAACAAATGCAAAAGGGCTCTATTGCGATAGGAAATGAACTTGAGCACTCCCCACAACCAAACAATAAAATAAAATTTAAATTATTATATTAACCCTTAAGAAGTCTACTAATTATCTGTAAGTCTACGAGGAAAGACTTCTAATGTTGACTTCACTGAGAAGTTTACATTTTTCCAACATCTTAAATTTAAATCATAAAATTTATAAAAATAACTTATCAAACCACTTTTTGAATAATTAAAACACAGTCAATTGTCACCTAAGAAAAGTAAAATTTGATACAAATAAGTCATATTTAACAAACATATCTAAATAGCAAATTCTAGGTGCTGAAGAAGTAGTATACAGTAGAAGTCTTCCGTAGAAGTCTACCTACACAAGTCAGACTTAGAATGAAAATTGGCGGGAACTTAAAATGTTTGGCGGTAATTTTTATTTTGAAAAAGAAGTTTACCATTGAAGTTTACTTAAAAAGTCTTCTCCTGAAGTCTACTGAAAATGATTTTTAACATGAAAAATTTGCCTCCTATATAAAGCAACGAGGGTAAGTGTTACTTTTATTTTGGTAAAAAAAAAAAGAAAAGAAAATATCTCCTCTCTCTCCTCGCCGTAAGCCTCATCTGTCGCCTTTGTTTTTGTGGTATTATTTCTTCTTCACTTTTTGTGTAATTTATGATTCTTGTTTTTTACTTCTCATTAGTTTTGTTTAATAATACATTAATATGAGGAGATAGTCCTACAGTAAATCGTCAAGTAGCTCCATGTAGAGTTCATGGTTGTCCGAAGTGAACTCTGCTATTCGTATTAAATTCAGGATTCCTAACAAATGTTTTTGCTGGTTGTTGACTGTGATGAAAGTTTCTACTAGAGATTTTATTCCCTTTGCCTTTGATGGGATTTTTCAAAAGGCAATTCCAATCTCAATCCGCAACGTCAGGGGCTCGCTTCACCTTTGATTCGTCGACGTTTTGCCATATCTGCGACCCAAGCGGCGGACCCGTGCTCCGGATGCGGCTCTGATGACTTCGAAAACCATTGTGATTCGTCTCATTTCTACCAAAGGCATCTATGAGTTACAATTTAGGGAACCGAACTTCGATTTATGCCCACTAATCTCTGTCACTTTATAAAAAAAATTACAGATTTTTTAGAGAATAAACTAATTTTTACTAGATTTTTTTGGAAAAAAATCTTGATTTCTAACAAAAATTAAAGAAATTATTGAAGAGAGAGATAGATATACATAAAATAATTGGTCTGAATAATATGTATGTGCTTGGGGACAAATAAAATCTAGGCAAAACAATAGATTTATAGGGGCTAGGAGGACATATGGGAGTAGGGGCAATTTTGGCATATCAAAATTGGAAATATTGGCATGGTTATAAATTTAATTATGTAACGATTCATGTCTATCGGCCCCAATTACTCTTATGGTTATTTAACCAAGTGTTTTTGGTGTGGTGGTAAGAAAACGGGAGTTGGGTGCACCACATTCAAGATTCGATCCACCTGCTCTATATTCTCCACTTGGCCATTCAAAAAACTGCGGATGAAACGGAACGCGCACGTAGACTATAGTCGTGAGGTCTAGAAAACTGATGGGATACCACATGTCTAAAAAAAAGTTTAAGAAAAAAAAAATATAAAGAACTTTTTACCAAGAGAAAAAAAAAATCTTTTGCGTCCCAAATTACCGAAATACTTTTTGTCCGATGGCGTCGAGCGCTTCCCGGTGACCCTATTTCTCTGCATCCGCAGGACCAAATATTCCCATTTCTATTTAATGATATAAATCTTTTAGTCAAAATCACATTTGCAGAAAATCAAACAAAAAATCAGAGTAAAATGCTGTTGAAGACATATTGAATCGTCAAAGGAAGTGACAGATCAAGTTTGGAGTCAGTAACTACAAAAGAGAACAAACTTTTAAACTTCAGTACATACAACCTATGCATAGGAATCCAAAATAGTAAAACTAAACCCTAAATCAAAAGAAAGATTATGCCCAAATCCAAGATGGAACGGAACAAAGTCAATACACACGTAAGATAGTGAGTGAATGGAGGATTATGATTCAAACAGAGTGAGCAAACCGTATTTTGGTTTTCTATTTCAGTGGTTTAGGTAATATACATTTCAAGACATGAATTGTCATCTTCAACGAGGAACCAAGTCATTTATCAATGAATCATTGGTAGAAACAGGAACAGATATTATCGGATGTAGACCCATCTCCAATCCCTCATATGCTGGTGATTGAGGCACCGGTAAAATGACCGAGTTACTGGTTAGCATCAATATGATAGTTGATAACGATGGTCGAGCTTCTGGATCATTTTGAACACATAACAGCGCGATATGGATGCATCTGATAACTTCGTTACTCTGATAGTTCTTTCCAAGTTCAGAATCCACGAGCTCTAATGGTGACCCGTTTCTCCAATGCTTCCACGCCTGCCACAATTAATGATCCATATATTAATCGTCAAAAACCTTAGAAATTATTAAAGCATGAAAACTGAAAGTGAATTCTTTATGCTCTCACATGCGTGACCAAACTCTTTCCAGAATCATCAATTTCGTGGAAGTTGCTGTTTCTTTTTCCGCTTATAATCTCGAGAACCAAGACTCCAAAACTATATACATCAGATTTCGTGGAGAATTGCCCATGCATCATATACTCTGGAGATATGTAGCCACTAGAAAGATAGAAAAAGAATGAGAAAAAAAGTTATTGAGTTACCAGCACAAACAAAGATTCATCGAAACGTCAAAGATTCATAGGCAATAATGGGGAGAAGACTATTTACTGTGTTCCAACTACCCTCCTTGTTTCGGCTCGAGATTGATCCATCTCCAAAATCCTTGCCATTCCGAAATCTGCGACTTTGGGTTTCATTTCAGCATCTAAGAGGATGTTACTAGCTTTAAGGTCACGATGTATGATTTTGAGAGGCGAATCATGATGAAGATACAGAATTCCTTTGGCAGTCCCAGCAATAATCTCGTACCATTTGGCCCAATCCAGTTGACCTTGCTTTGTAGGTTCTGCATAAGTCATTAGGTATGAGATTCAAACCCCCTCCCCAAGTTTTCGATAATCATTAGAGCTTCAGAAATGTAAGATGAGTATTATGTGCAACATACCAAATAAGAAATGGTCGAGGCTTTTGTTGGGAACAAACTCGTAGACAAGTATCTTTTCTTCTCCTTCCATACAAAACCCGAGAACTGTAACCAAATTTCTATGTTGAAGCTTTGCCACAAGCCTTGTTGAAATTAAAATTCCAAACAGAGTAAGAAGAACAGAGAATGAGAATAATCTACTCTGTTTTGATAAAAGGATTTTCAGAACTGAATAAACCAAAAGATGAATTTTATTTCGGGAAAAATGCCAAAAAATACATGAACTATTCAGAACTGGCCAAAAGAAACCCAGATTAAAGAGCTTCCCATAAAAAACCCAGACTAAACGTTGACTTTCCCAAAAATACACAAACTTTGAGTTGACCTGACCAAAACGGTACACCGTTAATTAATTTAACGGTTGGATTAGATGACGTTAACCAAGTCGTTTACTGGTACCGTTAACAATGGGAAAAATGCCAAAAAATACATGAACTATTCAGAACTGGCCAAAAGAAACCCAGATTAAAGAGCTTCCCATAAAAAACCCAGACTAAACGTTGACTTTCCCAAAAATACACAAATTTTGAGTTGACCTGACCAAAACGATACACCGTTAATTAATTTAACGGTTGGATTAGATGACATTAACCAAGCCATTTATTGGCTCCATTAACAATATACGACGTCGTTTTGGCTAGATTTATGCTTAATCGATTCGAACTAAACGACGTCGTTTTGATTCAAACGAAAATAAAAACCCAGCATTATGCTGGGTTCGAACCGTGTACGCGTAAGTCAAGAAGAAGCGTGTTAACCATTGGGCCGTTTGTATTTCATTGATAATAGCATACATATAATTCCTTTTACTCTTTATACGTTCTTATTTTCATAAAATCCCCAAATCGATTTGGGAAAAATCAAACCCTAATTTCTGAAAACAAAAAACCTTAGACGATTCTTAAGAGGCGATAACAATGGCTAGGAGAGGAACGGCGGCTTCTAGGAAGAGGCGGCATGTCACCGAGGAAGAAACAACGGTGCCCAAATCGTCGGAGCTTCGGAGATCGATGCGCGGTAGTCAAGAAGAGGTGGCAGAGCAATTAAATGTGTGGAGGTCACCGCACCGGTTAAAGACGACTGTGGGAGGAGGATCTTCTGCCGCGAAATCATATACGACGTTGGGAGGAAGAGCTTCTGCCCCGAAATCTCAGACGGCGTCGAAGAAACGAGCTCCTCGTTCTAACCGTAAACAGCCGCCTGCTAAGAAATCGAAGAAACAACTTCTAGAAGAAGCTCTTGCGGTACATGATGTTATTGATCTAGAAGAATCAGCTAGAAAGTAGCTAGATATGTTGACAGAGAAGTCGATAGAGCTTCTTTCATTTGCCACATTCTACACGCACATGTTTGTTGTTCCATATTAACAACATATGCGTGGCCCTTGTAATTGACCTCAGTTTCTGGACCAATAGCCCAAAAAAGCTCACACTCAGTAGACTTCCTTTCAACTCTATCCAACTCACGTTCTGTTTTTTTGGTAAACCGAGTCTTCAACCTAGCAGCTAACTTAGCCCTTTTGTAGTTTCTTGTCATACATTGTTGCCTAATGTCTTCTAATAGGTCTAGCAAAGGATTTCTTCTAGTTTCTTGTCATACATTGTTAACGGAGTCAATAAACGGCTTTGTTAACGTCTTCTAATCCAACTGTTAAATTAATTAACGGTGTACCATTTTGGTCAGGTCAACTCAAAGTTTGTGTATTTTTGGGAAAGTCAACGTTTAGTATGGGTTTTTTATGGGAAGCTCTTTAATCTGGGTTTCTTTTGGCCAGTTCTGAATAGTTCATGTATTTTTTGGCATTTTTTCCATTGTTAACGGTACCAGTAAACGGCTTGGTTAACGTCATCTAATCCAACCGTTAAATTAATTAACGGTGTACCGTTTTGGTAAGGTCAACTCAAAGTTTGTGTATTTTTGGGAAAGTCAACATTTAGTCTGGGTTTTTTATGGGAAGCTCTTTAATCTAGGTTTCTTTTGGCCAGTTCTGAATAATTCAGGTATTTTTTGGCATTTTTCCCATTTTATTTCTGTAAAAAACTTGTAGTTTACATCACGATACAATGTGTTTAAATAATTTAACAAACAGACACAACAACACAAGAGTTGTGTCTTTTCACACTTTGACTCTTAAACAACACAACCTAAACTTAAAAGTCACGACTCTTAACTAAAATAATTAACATAGCACAAACTTAATTATCAATCAACACTCCCCCTTAATTGAGTTTCGGTCTCACTCCAAGCTTCCTCCTGAGTTCTTCAAACCTTGAGACGCCAAGTGCTTTCGTAAGCAAATCTGCAAGTTGAACTTCTCCTTCACAATACTTGAGTTGGATAAGACCCTTATATTGCGCCTCTCGAACGAAATGATACTTGATCTCTATGTGCTTGGTTCTTCGATGTTGCACTGGGTTTTTGCCAATTGCAATTGCTGACTTGTTGTCGCAGTAAATTGGAACACCACCTTCGGATTTAAACCCAATTTCTTCTAGAAGTCTTTGTAGCCAAATTGCTTGATTTGTTGCTGCACATACTGCAATATATTCTGCTTCCGCCGTTGATTGAGCCACTGTTTGTTGCTTACTTGAATTCCAACAGAACACTGCAGATCCAAGTGTAAAAACGTACCCGGACGTGCTCTTTTTGTCTTCATTTGAGCCTCCCCAATCGCTGTCCGAGTAACCGTATAACTCTGGATTTTCAACACTTGTAAACTGAACTCCAAAGTCTGATGTACCTTTAACATATCTTAAAACTCTCTTTGCTTCTTGGTAGTGCTTGTTTAGAGGCTTTGACATGTACCGTGAGAGATACGAACTTGCAAACATCAGATCTGGTCTTGATGCACTAAGATACAACAATCCACCAACAATGCTCCGGAACTTTGTTGGTTCACCATATTCTCCATTATCTTCAATCTTTTTGCCATTTGGTGTAAGTGGGGAACTTACGCTCTTGCTTCCATTCATGCCAAACTTTTCAATGATTTTATTGGCATATTTTTCTTGTGACAGAAAAATTCCACGATCATCTTGAATTATTTCCATTCCAAGAAAATAATTCAACAACCCCAAATCTGTCATCTCAAACTCCTTTTTCATGTCTTCCTTGAACTCTTTAATGAGTTGAGAATTGTTTCCGGTGATCACTAAATCATCCACGTAGAGACTCACGATCAAGATATCCTTGTCTTTCATCACGTACAAAGCTGCATCATTCATGCTTCTTTGAAAACCATGTTGGAGAAAATAAGAATCGATTCTCCCATACCAAGCCCGTGGGGCTTGTTTCAAGCCGTATAACGCTTTTCGTAACCGTAAAACTTTGTCTTCTTGACCTTCGACTACGAAACCGGGTGGTTGTGCAACATATATCTCCTCGTTAAGGTCTCCGTTGAGAAACGCCGACTTCACATCCATTTGATAGAGTTTCCACTTCATTTGTGCGGCTAAAGCAAGTATAGCCCGAATTGTGTCGTGTCTTGAAACAGGGGCAAAAGTCTCAAGATAATCAACACCATACTCTTGAAAAAAACCTCTTGCGACTAACCTTGCTTTGAACTTGATTGCGTTTCCATGTGCATCCGTCTTGATGCGATATATCCACTTCACACCAATAATATTCTTCTTCTCCGGTTTGTTTACAAGGAGCCATGTTTGGTTCTTCTCTATCATCTTAATTTCTTCATTCATGGCATCTTGCCATTCTTTGATCTCACAAGCGTCATCATATGATTGTGGTTCTTCAGAGACACTAAAACATGCTTCACTTAATTGTGCCGCTTCTTCAGATTCCACCCTTGGTGCTCTTTGCAAAATTTCTCTTATGGACTTGTATTTTCTTGGTGGTTCAGAGGTATCTCCTTCTTCTTCATTGTCATCACTATCACCAAGATGAAAATGAACAGGACTAGTTATCCTTTGATTCTGACTTTGATGTGTTTGTGAAGATTGATTATTCACGGGAGAGACAAAATTCCTTTTGACTTCTTCCTTTTTATCCCAATCCCACTTCTTTCCTTCATCAAATGCCACGTCTCTTGATAACTCAACTTTTTCACTTTCTAAGACAAACACTCTGTACCCTTTTGATTGGTTACTGTAACCAACAAAAATTCCACGCTTTGCCTTCTCTTCTAATTTTCTTCTTTTCTCATCAGGGACGTGTACAAAGCATAAACTTCCAAAAATCTTCAGATGTCCAACTGTCGGTTTATGACCACTCCACTTCTCAATTGGAGTGATGTCATCTTCTATAGCTTTTGTGGGTAACCGATTCTGCAAGTATGCTGATGTATACACCGCTTCGGCCCATAGTTTATATGGAAGTCCTTGATCTGCAATCATAGTCCGTGCCATCTCCACCAACGACCGGTTTTTACGTTCCGCAACGCCGTTTTGTTGAGGCGAATACGGCACCGTCACTTGTCTGTCAATTCCATGCTCTTGACAGAATTGATTTAATTCTTTTGAAACAAATTCACCACCGCCATCAGATCGTAACGTTTTAATCCGACATCCCGATTGAGTCTCCACCAAGGCTTTGAACTTCTTAAACATTGTGAAGACTTCAGACTTGTTCTTTAGAAAATATACCCAACACATGCGAGTGTTATCATCTACGAACAGTAAGAAGTACCGACTCCCATCAAGTGAAATTGTTTGCATCGGTCCGCAAACGTCGGTGTGAACAATCTCCAATTTCTCCTTCGTTTTTGTTTGTGACTCCTTTGGAAATGCGTCTCTTACTTGCTTCCCAAGTTTACAAGCACCACATATTTCTCTCTTTACATGAAGTTTAGGTAAATCGTTTACCATCTTCTTTTTTTGCATTTGTTCCAGTCTTGAATTACCCACGTGACCGAGTCTTCTATGCCATAATTCCATTACTTCCTCTTCACGGGTAATCATCGCAATCTCTTGTGAAGGATTCCATGTGATTGGAAAACTTTTGTTTTTCATCTGTATCTCCATTATCTTCTTCCCCATAGGATCATAGATTGTGCATTTCTTGTTTTCAAACAAGACACGATATCCACTTGAGATTATTTGTGGAACACTGAGCAGATTTTTCTCCAATCCCGGAACCAAAAATACATCTCTAATGACTCTTCTTCCTCTGTATGTCATGACAGTAATGTCTCCTTTCCCGGATGTCATTACTACTTCTCCGTTTCCAACTTTTATTGGAACATTTATGCTTTTATCAAGCCTTGTGAAGTACTTTGCTTCTTTTGCCATGTGATTAGTGCAACCACTATCGATCAACCATATATCTTCTTTTATTGTTGTCGATGTATCTTCTCTTGCACTAAACAACATGTGAACTCCATCATCTTCATCCTCAAGACTCATATCTGCTCGTTCATATTTCTTTAAACGGCAATCTCTTGAGAAATGACCAGATTTGCCACAATTGTAGCATTCTTTGTTGTTCCTTGGATTTTTGCTTTGATCTTTCTTCTTTTGTGTCTTCCAACAATCAGATTCTGAATGATTATTACTTTTGCAAAATCCACACCATTTTTTGCCTTGATAATCTTCCTTCTTTTGTTTCTTCCAACATTCAGATTCTGTATGATTTTCTTTCTTACAAAATCCACACCATTTTTTTCCTTTACTTCTGTTGTTCTCAGTCATAAAACCAGATTTTCCTCCTCGTGCTCTGACTTGAAATGCCCCTTCAGTCACGTTTTCACTTCGAGAAGCAACACGCTTTTCGTGTGCTTTTAGAGTTCCAATTAACTCTGTGACTGGTAGTGTGGTTAGATCCTTTGTTTGCTCCATTACTGCCACTATACTGTCAAACTTCTCAGGGAGAGAGATGAGAATTTTCTGGACAATTTGATAGTCCGTCTTCTCTTCACCGTGCACCCTTAATTGATTTCCCAAATCAATTAATTTTTCTGTGAAAACTTTTATGTCTTCACCATCATTCATCTTCAAGTTTTCATACTCTCTTCTCAATGATTGAAGTTTTATCAATCGTACTTGTGGAGTTCCTTGAAATTCAGATTTTAAAGCATCCCATGCTTCCTTTGAGGTAATAGCCGGTGCTATGCGAGAGAAAATTTGGTCTGAAACTGCAGTTTGTAGAATTTGCAGCGCCATCAAATCTTTCGTTGATGTCTCCTCCCACTGATTTTTCGACTGGAGCACTTCAGGTGTCTCCTCTGTTTGTGTCGGTTTGATCGGAACTCCATCTTCCACCACCGTCCACAATTTTCTGGTCTTGAAGATGGTTGTCATCTTAATACGCCAGAAGTCGTAATTGTTCCCGTCGAATATGGGAATCACTTGTTGTGATATTGCTTCCATCGCTCTTTTTGCTTGAACTCTCGCTTGAATAAATATTGCTACTTTTGGCCCTTGAATCAGTAAAGCTCTGATACCATGTTGAAATTAAAATTCCAAACAGAGTAAGAAGAACAGAGAATGAGAATAATCTACTCTGTTTTGATAAAAGGATTTTCAGAACTGAATAAACCAAAAGATGAATTTTATTTCTGTAAAAAAACTTGTAGTTTACATCACGATACAATGTGTTTAAATAATTTAACAAACAGACACAACAACACAAGAGTTGTGTCTTTTCACACTTTGACTCTTAAACAACACAACCTAAACTTAAAAGTCACGACTCTTAACTAAAATAATTAACATAGCACAAACTCAATTATCAATCAACAAGCCTAGTCTCATTCTTGAACTCTAGTACACCTTGTGCTGATTCTTTTGACAGCCTCTTCACCGCAATTTCTGACCTGTCATGAAGCACTCCCTACAAATAATATAAGGGTACATAGAAATTAGATCACACGACCAGTTGCACACATTAAGTTTCGAGAAGAATAAAAATTCTGGAAGCTGACTAGGTTTTACCTTGAAAACTTCTCCGAATCCACCTTGACCGAGCATGTTGCTCTTTGAAAAAGCACATGTTGCAGCTTCAATTGTCTTGAGATCATATTGAAGTGAATTTGTAGTTGAAATTTCCTCTGCAACAAGGAGAAGTCATCTTTATTCCTTGCAATATAAAAGAACATAACGGTAATGAAATTTCTTTGTCTACACTCTACAATAAAAGTTGTGCACTGATCCCCAAGTGTGTTAATTTTCTAAACCCTTCCAACAAGCATTGGCTAGCTATAATAAGAAGTATCAAAGAGTTAACAAATGAACTGAGTAAACTATTGCTACTTAGATCCCTTGATCCGGCCTCATACTGTGTTCCTGATTAAGTATGCCTAGGGATGTGAATAAGGGTCTAAAGCCCGCGGGCTTGCTGAAGCCCGTCTAATTTTATTAAGTTCTTGGCCCATTTAACAACAATTATTTACACGGGTTATGTCCGCGAATTTCACGGGTTTCGTTTTATTTAAACGGGCTAGCCCGTTTATATTTTTTTTTTCTTTTTTTTGTCATTTTTAATGACGTATTATCAGATTCGTGAATCGTGAAACACTGTGTCGTCATCTCAGAGATAATACACCGGGATCAAGGCCCCGAATGGTACTGCGATTCGGTTGAGGTGTGATGACCCTAATCATGGTCTACCACTGAATGGTATTCCGATTTGACAGTGATGCGATTCATTTACTTTTATAAGGTGATTAGTTCTTTGCAAATTATGCATCACTCAAATCGCACCAAAAAGCTGCGTTTGTTGTGCGATTAGATATATATTTTTTTAATTTTATATTTTTATCCTATTACTAATTATATTAAATTTGTAATTATTAATTAAAATATATTATTTTATTAATTCCGTTTCCAATTTCACGAAAAATTGAAAATTTACGGTTTTGATGGGAAAACGGAATTTCACGATTTTGGCGGAAAAACGGAATTTCGCGGTTTTGGCAGAAAATGGAATTTTGCAGTTTTGACAGGAAAACTGAACTTTGTGATTTTGGCAGAAAAACATAATTTTGCGGTTTTGGCGGGAAAATAGAATTTTGCAGTTTTGACAGGAAAACTGAACTTTGTGATTTTGGCGGAAAAACGGAATTTCACGGTTTTGGCGGGAAAACGGAATTTCACGGTTTTGGCGGGAAACTGAATTTTGCGGTTTTGGTGGGAAAACGGAATTTCACGGTTTTGGCGGGAAACGGAATTTCGGTTTTGGCAAAAAAATAGAATTTCACGGTTTTGGCGGAAAAACTGGATTTCACAGTTTTGGCGGGAAAACGGAATTTTGTGGTTTTGGCGGGAAAATGGAATTTCACGGTTTTGGTAGGAAAACGGAATTTTGCGGTTTTGGCGGGAAAGCAGAATTTCACAGTTTCGCGACAAAAAACACAAAATTTCATTTTCCCGCAAAATTATGTTTTCCCGCCAAAACCGCAAAGATCCGTTTTCCCGTCAAAACCGCAAAATTCCGTTTCCCGCCAAAACCGTGAAATTTCGTTTTCCTGCCAAATCGTGAAATTTCGTTTTCCCGCCAAAACCGCAAAATTCCGTTTCCCGCCAAAACCGTGAAATTCTATTTTCCCGCCAAAACCGCAAAATTCCGTTTATCCGCCAAAACTGTGAAATTCCGTTTTCCGTCAAAACCGCAAAATTCAGTTTTTCCACCAAAACCGCAAAATAATGTTTCACGCAAAAGCCGCAAAAATCCATTTTCCCGTCAAAACCGCAAAATTCCCTTTTCACGCCTAAACCACAAAATTCTGTTTTCCCGCCAAAACGGTGAAATTCTGTTTTCCCCCAAAACCGCAAAATTCCGTTTTCCCGCCAAAACCGCAAAATTCTGTTTTCCCGCCAAAACCGCAAAATTCTGTTTTCCCGCCAAAACCGTGAAATTCAGTTTGTCCGCCAAAACCGCAAAATTTCGTTTTTCCGCCAAAACCGTGAAATTATGTTTTCCCGACAAACCGCAAAATTCCATTTTTCCGTCAAAATCGCAAAATTTAGTTTTCCCGTCAAAACTGTAAAATTCTATTTTCCCGCCAAAACCGCGAAATTTCATTTTTCCGTCAAAATCGCAAAGTCCAGTTTTCCCGTCAAAACCGCAAAATTCCATTTTTCGCCAAAACCGCGAAATTCAGTTTTTCCGTCAAATACGAAATTCCGTTTTACCAAAAGAACATAATTTTAATTAATAAATAAATTAATAATATTAAGATACTTTTTTATCATAATCACATCTAAATCACTTTTTCATTCAAGAATGTAGGGTAATCACATCGCACCCAAAACATAACTCCATTCATAATTTTAACTAACCGCATCGCTTCCAAAACACATCGCTCCCACATACAAATCGCAGTCACACTTAAATCGAAGTGCCATTCGGGGCCCAAGTGAGCCCTAATCAGATTCGTGAAAACACTGTGTCGTCGTCTCCCATCACAATCCATCAAGTCGTCATCTCCACGACTCCACAGGTGCTGCATCTGGATTTCTGGGTTCATCAATAGATTTCTGGGTTTTGGGTTCATCTCGTTGGGTTTATGCATCTGGATTTCTGGCTTCTTCAATAGATTTCTGGGTTCGTGGGTTTATGCATCTGGTTCGTGGGTTCTTCAATAGATTTCTGGGTTCGTGTGTTTATGAACTGTTCGTGTGTTTATGAACTGTTCGTGGGTTCTGTGATGCCATTTAATCTGCTCCTGTTACCGCTTTCCCTTCATTTGAAGCCTTGAATAGTCCAATTCAGTTGCATCTCTTGTCTATTGTTTGGTAAAACTGACTCATGTTGTTTGAGCTTTGTGTTTGTGTTTCAATGCAAATTGCTTGTTAACGTTTTCGTTTGTCTATTGCTAGTATCTTTAAATGAAAATTATTTGTAAACTTGATGTTTCTTGTTTGCTCGTAAGTAAAGTATAGTAAAGTGTTATCATTTACTCGTAACTCAATTGAGTCATTTACTGAGTCTCATGCTTATGATAAGTAAAGTTTTCAAACCAGTGAAATAATATAACCCTTTTTCGATTTGATGAGCTGAAGTTGGTCTTGTCGTAAGTGATCATGTCTTGTGTTCTAATGCTTTTTTTCTGTAAGCAAGTATGGTTCATATCAGTAACTAATCTGTTTAGTTTTCAACACCTTATAAACGGGCTTGTTAAACGGGCTCCAACTTAAACGGGCTTCGTGTTAAACGAGCTCCAACTAAATGGGCTCTAAACGGGCACGGCTTACATGGGCCAGGGTAGCCCGTATTAACATCTCTAAGTATGCCTTATGGTGAACCAGGAAGAAAATGATGAGTAAAAAATGAAAAACTCACCTGGATAATCAGTTTTTCTCCTTCTGCAAAGAAGTACTACCACTACAGCAAACAATACAGAGACGATAACTACGGTGGGAACAACAAACGCCACGTTTATTCCCTTTGATTTTCCATTGCAATCTGGGCATTCAAGAATCACAAAGGATATATATATATATATATATATTATTTTTTTTCAGAAGAAAAGATATGCATCATCCAATGTTAAAACCTTCTTGAAATCTTTGGTCATCACTAAGCAGAATGATATGTACTGGCAAGTTCTTGACATCATAGTTTTGCAATTGGGGGAATTACCTCGAAGGGGTGGAGGTGCCAAATAGATAGCTCCGGTGAAGGGAAACAGATCCCACCGGAAAAAGCAGCTTGACCATGCAATAATGCCTCCTTGTTTTCCACTGCAGCAGGTTTGGTATTCGGCCGCACTATCTTCAAGACATTTGCTACAGTTCGATGGGGATAGATCTCGAGTGCATTGCATGAATCCGTATACAGTCTGGGAATTTTTCAAGACTTGTACACCAGTTGAAAAGTTTTCACCCGAGCCCGCTGCATCTATCTGATAAGGTGGGGGCCCAACATGTTCCAATCCTGTATCAATACACAAGAAGGAAGAAGGCCCAGTCAAGCAAGAAGGATGATCAGGAGAAGTCAGCACTCGTGTGTGCCAAGGAGTGACGTGGACCTTGGATCAGGAGAATAAAGAATAAATGATTGTGTAAACCGTTTGTGCACATGGGCTGTCGAGAGTTTGTTATTTCTGGTTTGTTAGTACTTAAGGAGAGGGTGAGGTGAATGTAAAAGATATCGAATCATTCATTGGCTTATTGGGGAGGACTTCTCTCTGGTAAGTTGGTGATTTGATCTTAATATTACTCAGTTATATCGTTGTGATTGTGTTCTTGAGATTTACATAAGGAAGCTCTTAACAGTGGTATCAGAGCATAATCTTGCGACTGTGGGAATGGCGCCGGCGAAGAAGAGTGACAAGGAGATGGAGGCGACGATCGACAGCCTTCGTGATGATTTCTCGAGGGTACCGATCATCGAGAAAGACTTGGAGACTGTTAAGGCTAGCATCGTCGAGCTCCGCAGTGACGTTGGTGATATCCGGAACAGTGTCGCCGGGCTTGAGAAGAAAATGGGTCTGCTGGAGCTGATCGCTCAGAAGGTGTTGAGTGACGATTTCGGGAAGCAGGAGAAACCCATTCAACATCCGGAGAAACCGATCTTCTCATCTCAGGATGCGAGGTTTCCAGAGCGTAACTCCAAAGCCTTCGGAAAGCAGATTGATTTGGGGAGTCAGAGTGGGAACCCATTTTCTCAGGGTAGCGGACGCCAGTCTAGAACCAGGGATGACGATGATCATGTTGAGGAAGAACACTTCCATCACTGGCCACCGTATCGTTACCCAGAGGAGAACAGGGGACCATATCAACGACGATTGGAGCTTCCGGGGTTCGACGGAGAGAGAGCGGAACACTGGGTGCTGCGAGTGGAACAGTATTTCGAAACAGGCAACTACTCTGAGGAGGAGAAGCTCCGGGCAGTGAGAACATGTTTCGATGATGATGCGCTGATGTGGTACCGATGGGAGAGAGAAAGAAACCCATTTCGAAGTTGGGAGCAGATGAAATTCCGGGTGCTGGAACAGTTCTCTACGTTCCCGGAGACATCGGCGGGAGAGAGACTTTTGACATTGAAGCAGGAGGAGTCGGTGCGGAGTTATTGCAAAGATTTTATATCTCTCGCATCCAACGCACCAGAGTTCTCAGATCAGGTCCTCGATCTCAAGTTCTTGACGGGGTTGAAACCACGAATCCGAGCTGGGGTGAAGATGTTCAAACCACGGACCTTGCGCGAGACCATGAGCACAACGAAGATGGTGGAAGAGTGGTCTGGGCAATCGGAATCGCGGAAAGAATATTATCCGGCGAAGGGTCAAAAATCAACGTTGGATAAATCTGTGGGTCACAAAAAGGCTTGGGAAGGGGAAGATGGGCCTGACAAAACAAAGCCCAAACCTAATATGACGACATCAGCTTCGTCTACCAATAGAACGCAGAACAATCACGGTAGGGTTAAGCCGCCGTACCGACGGTTGACACCAGCCGAGGTGGCGAAGTGGAAGGCGGAGAAGCTGTGCTTTAAATGCAACGAGCCGTACGGAGTAAATCATGAGTCCACCCGTAAGGAGCTTCGGGTCTTGGTGTTAGCGGAGGATGGCTCGGAAATAGAGTTGGCGGAGCAGGATACAATGACGGATGAGGAAGCACAAGAGTTTCCGGAACTGGCGGTTCTATCCTTACAGTCGGTCGTCGGAATCTCATCTCCACGGACGATTAAACTGAAGGGAACAATCGAGGAGGAGCCCGTGACGGTGTTAATTGACATCGGCGCCTCTCACAACTTCATATCGCTGCCCTTGGTGGAGAAACTGAAGCTCAACCCGGTTAATACAACGGGGTATGGAGTGATTACGGGAACTGGAGCTGCTGTAAGGGGCCGAGGAATCTGTCACAACGTGACTCTGACTATACAGGGCTACTCCGTTACCACAAGTTTTCTGCCCCTAGAGTTAGGCAGTGTTAATATAATTTTGGGGGTACAGTGGTTAGAAACTTTTGGTGAAATGAAGATAAATTGGAAGCTTCAGATCCTAAAGCTTCCCACGGTAGAGGGAGTAGTGACTATCAGAGGAGATCCAAGTTTGTGTAGCTCATCCGCTTCACTGAAGGCACTGTGGAAGGAGGTTGAGTCACAGAAGGGAGGAGTACTGATTGAGTATAATGCGATGCAAGCGGCAATTGAGTGTAGCTCGTCTGAGTCTCCAAGGTACTTGCAGCAGATGTTGGAGGAGTTTGCGCAAGTGTTTGAGGAGCCTCAGGGCTTACCACCATCAAGAAGCCGAGAGCACGCAATCACTTTGGAGTCGGGGACAAACCCCGTCAGTGTACGTCCATTCCGATATCCTCATGCGCAGAAGGAAGAAATAGAAAGACAGATTGCGATGATGTTAGCGGCAGGGATTATTCAGGAGAGTGTGAGTCCATTCTCGAGTCCGGTATTGCTGGTCCGGAAGAAAGACGGCAGCTGGAGGTTCTGCGTGGATTACAGGGCCCTCAATAAAGTAACAGTAAGTTATTGTTACCCCATTCCGATGATTGATCAATTGCTTGACGAGTTGCAAGGAGCTACTGTGTTTTCCAAGCTGGATCTAAGGTCGGGGTACCATCAGATACGAGTGCGGGCAGAGGATGTGCCAAAGACAGCTTTCCGAACTCATGACGGTCACTACGAGTTCCTCGTCATGCCGTTTGGTCTATCTAACGCGCCTGCGACATTCCAATCCGTCATGAATGACGTTTTTAGACCATACCTGCGACAGTTCGTGCTGGTCTTTTTTGATGACATATTGGTCTATAGTAAGACCAGAAACGAGCACAAGCACCACCTGAGAATGGTTATGGACAAGTTGCAGCAGCATCAGCTATTTGCGAATCGGAAGAAGTGTCAATTCGGAAGCACGAAGGTGGAGTACCTTGGCTACATCATTTCTCAAGAAGGAGTAGCGGCTGATGAGAGTAAGATAAGAGCCATGGTTGATTGGCCTCAACCGCGGAACATCAAAGAGTTACGAGGATTTCTCGGCCTAACGGGATACTATCGGAAGTTTGTTCAGCGCTATGGAGAGATTGCACGTCCATTGTCTTGTCTGCTGAGGAAAGATCAATTTGTGTGGGGAGAAGAGGCTACAAACGCGTTTGGACAGCTTAAGAAAGCGATGACCACAGTACCGGTATTAGCGTTGCCGGACTTTAAGCAAGTGTTTGTGGTGGAGTCTGATGTTTCGGGGATAGGTTTGGGAGCGGTATTGATGCAGCTGCAACGTCCTCTAGCTTATTTCAGCCAAGCCTTGACGGAAAGGCAGCGTCAAAAGTCAGTCTATGAGCGAGAACTGATGGCAATTGTGCTGGCCATCCTTAAATGGCGGCACTATCTGATTGGAAGGAAGTTTCTGGTCCGTACGGATCAGAAAAGCTTGAAGTTTCTGCTGGAGCAAAGGGAGATTAATTTGGAGTATCAACGGTGGTTAACAAAGATCCTCGGGTTTGACTTTGAGATTCAGTACCGGCCAGGGTTAGAGAATAGAGCAGCAGATGCTCTATCTAGAAAAGGGACGGTGACAGAGCTCTATGCCTTATCCTTACCTACGGCTGTACAGTTGGAACAGATATCAGGAGCAGTGGAGGCTGATCCAACTTTGCAGCAAATCATCCGGGACTTGGCAGTGGATGAGAGTTCCCATCCGGATTACCGTGTTGTGCAAGGGAGGCTGTTAAGACAAGGTAAGCTGGTTGTTCCAAAGGATTCTCATCTGACAGGAATTATATTAAGAGAGCTGCATGATGGGAAATTGGGTGGTCATGGGGGAATATTGAAGACGCAGAGACGAGTGGCTGAACAGTTCTATTGGCAAGGAATGATGCGGGATATCAAACAGTATGTTGCATCGTGTCAGGTTTGCCAAAGACACAAGTATTCGACTTTGGTACCAGGAGGGTTGCTGCAACCATTAAAGGTACCGGATGCTATTTGGGAAGATATAGCTATGGATTTCGTCGAAGGATTGCCTAAATCGGAGGGGTACAATGCAGTGTTAGTAGTGATTGACCGCCTGACCAAGTATGCTCACTTCATTCGAGTTAAGCATCCTTTTGCAGCCACGGATATGGCCATGACAGTGGTACAAGAGGTCGTCCGTCTACACGGGTTTCCCAAGACCATTGTCTCCGACCGAGACAAGATCTTTACTAGCCAATTCTGGCAGGAGCTGTTTCGATTATCAGGTACATCTCTTTGTTTAAGTACGGCATACCACCCAGAGTCTGATGGGCAGACAGAGGTAACAAACAGAGGGTTGGAGTCTTATCTGCGCTGCTTCGCCAGCGATAAGCCTAGGAGTTGGGCAGGGCTCTTGCCTTGGGCGGAACTTTCTTATAACACGTCATACCATTCTACTATCCGTATGACGCCTTTCCGTGCCGTTTATGGCAGAGACCCTCCCACACTCTTGAAGTATGAAGATGGTTCTACAGCCAATGCAGATTTGGAGGAACGTTTGAAAGAGAGAGACGGGGCATTAGAGCTGATGAAAGAGCACATCCATAAAGCTCAACAAGCAATGAAAGTACGAGCTGACGGCAAGCGCAGAGAAGTACAATTTGAGGTGGGAGACAAGGTGTTTCTTAAAATACGCCCTTACCGTCAGAAATCTCTTGCTAGGAAGCTCAATGAGAAGCTAGCAGCACGTTTCTACGGACCGTATGAGATTACTGCCAAGGTCGGAGAGGTTGCTTATCGCTTGAAATTGCCGGCTAACTCCAAAATCCATCCCACCTTCCATGTTTCCCAGTTGAAGCGGGTCATTGGTGTGGTGGACAGGGTAGTAGATATACCGACACAGATCAATGCTGATGGGATGCTAGAGACAGAACCTGAGGCAGTGTTGGGGTTTAGGACTCATCCAGTTACCAAGCAGGAGGAAGTACTAATCCAATGGAAAGGGCTACCAGCGTATGAGAGCACTTGGGAGTGGAAGCGAGTGATGCAAGGTCAGTTTCCGCAGTTTGACCTTGAGGACAAGGTCAATTTCAAAGAAGGGGGTATTGATAAGGTGGGGGCCCAACATGTTCCAATCCTGTATCAATACACAAGAAGGAAGAAGGCCCAGTCAAGCAAGAAGGATGATCAGGAGAAGTCAGCACTCGTGTGTGCCAAGGAGTGACGTGGACCTTGGATCAGGAGAATAAAGAATAAATGATTGTGTAAACCGTTTGTGCACATGGGCTGTCGAGAGTTTGTTATTTCTGGTTTGTTAGTACTTAAGGAGAGGGTGAGGTGAATGTAAAAGATATCGAATCATTCATTGGCTTATTGGGGAGGACTTCTCTCTGGTAAGTTGGTGATTTGATCTTAATATTACTCAGTTATATCGTTGTGATTGTGTTCTTGAGATTTACATAAGGAAACTCTTAACACTATCATGAGTTCCGTTAAGTCCTTCAACTTTTGATCAGAATCCGTTATATCTGTCTTAAATTCCACACTGTTGTGCTCTGAGTAAAGCGGGTGCATAACAAGGGTTCCAAAAAATGAACGGTTTGAGTAACGAGCAAAACAGAGCGTCTTATGAGGTGTCCATGTGAACGCTTCAATGTGGTAAGGGCAGTTATTTTCTAACTGGCCAACCGCTGTATTGATACAATCAGTGCAAACATTTGGTTCAGTAACATTGAGACACATCCCCATTGCGTATACTCGGTCAGCACCTTGGCCGATCGAATAATTGTAGAAGCCTTCGTGACTCGACACATTAGACGCAAGAGATGAGAGGATGAGCTCACGGTTGACACCATAAACGCTATCGTTTTTAAAAACGCCCGTTTCATTAATGCATTGTTGCGAAGAGACAACATCAAGTATGCTTATGAGGACAAACCAGAAGATCAATGAGGAAATCTTCTTGGCCTTTCTCATGGTTGTACAAATGATTTTGGGTTAGTATATGCATACCTCTACACTTCGTATCAGTTTAATAGCAATTGAATTATCCCTGCAAGTTGCCAACTTAAAATGTCAATGGCATTATAAAAGCCGAGTCAAAGCATAGACAAAATCAGAGAGCCAATCACAACACAGACCTGATGTGTTTATGTTTATAAAAAATAATGTTGAAGTTTCAAATAAGCTCATGATGTGAGATGCACCCAGACCCCCATGATGTTTGTTGAATGAATCGCCCAAACGTAACACAACGAAGCAGAGTGATAAAAAGAGGTGACCATTGTGAGTTATAGCATTGGTTTTGTGAATAAAGAAAATTTACAACTTGTAGTCAAATCAATGATTCAATATAGCAAATAGCTTTACAATTATAGTACTTTGATACCTTCAGCAGCATTCTTAATAATTTTGTTACCAAATTGAGCGATCTAAAGAACCCAAATTGATAATACTATGACACCTTCAACAGTTTTCTTATTACTTTTCCAACACAACCGGTAATAAGAAACAATTTTTTACCTGTGACATAGTTGACAAATCATTCAACTTGTTATCAAGAAACATTTTGGTCTCAAACCGATCAACTAAAGAAATCTACAAAAGGTAAAAGGACCCAAAATTTTGAATCTTAACGACACCAAAATAAGGCCTTCATCCTAATAATCTGAGAACAAAGCAAAACCGGAGTAAGGATTTTTAGACTGACCTGATTCCAAATTTCCAAGCTGGCACACGGACAAAAGATCCGGAATGGTTGTGTCACTAGTAGCATGATTGTGTTACTTGTTCAGAGTCGCGATGATTGTGAAGTCACATCTACAATTCCCATTAAAAATAAAAAGCAACGTTTATATCCAAGCTTAGGGATGTTATAACAACCTTTCGTAAACGGGCCTAAACGGGCCTCATGTATAAAAATATGCCCGTTTAGACCCGTTTAAGTCACATGTGTAAACGGGTTTAAACGGTCTTACCCGTTTAAGCCCATTTATTAATCGGGTTTTTGTGATTTTTAAACGGGTATCCGTTTAGACCCGTTTAATTTTTTAAAAATATATATATATTTTAATAATTAAATAATAAATCATAAAAATACTATTAATTATAGAAAATTCCAAAAAACAAAAATATCCAAAAATTAAGAAAATATATAAAATAATTTTAAAAGTAAAGATTTAAATTTTAATGTTAAAATAAAAATATTTAGTTTATATTTTATATTCCATCTAAAATTAAAGAATTTCAATAAAATATAAATAATAAGGAATATTGTGTAATCATCTACCGCCAACAAATTCTGTAATAAGTAATAACCCAACAGAGGCGCCTCCTGGATAACAATCTGAGCACAACTGTGATTTGGCTCCTGGGAATATTCATAAACCGGACCTTTGACCAATCGAAGCATCATCATGAGCTGTGACATTGGAAACAACGGCAAAAGATTACAATGACACGATTTGTTCTCATGTGGCTCTAGAAGAAAACCCTTGTTCAAGATTTAAGAGTATCTACGAGAACTGATTGGATTGAGCCAAGTGAAAAGAAACAAACCAATCATGGTTATTGGGGAATAACGACGAAAAGAGGAAACCCTAATCATAAAAAGAATTCTTCCTTTAATACATCAGAATCGGGAAGATGCTTGCTTCTCTTGGATCGAATTCCAAAACCACAAAAACCCTAATTTAGGAAAAGTGTTGCTAACTTCTTTTTTTTTGTCGAAATGTGTTGCTAACTTAGATTGTTTACAATATATTCTTTTATTTTTACCTCTATTTACTCTATAGAGTTAGTTTTGTTGTTTGACCAAAAAAGAGAGAGTTAGTTTTGTTACAATGTATTGTAAGCTGTAAAGAGAAGAAGTTGATTTGGGCTCCAAAGAGAAATCAGAATGAAGACAAAGGGAAACAAATAATGGGCCTCGATGAAAGAAAGAACAAGCCCACAACACAAGAAGTTACAACGGCTACAAGAGACAAAACAGAGAAAAGCAGAGCAGGACCACCTGCAGATTGTCCTTCCTCTTCGTACAAGCCAGCACTCAACATTACTCTCAAGAATCGTTTTGCTCCATTAGATCAAGAATGAAATAAGTGGTTCAGATTATTTTCACTTTCCTTTAGGGTTTCATTGCACAAGATATATATACCGAAAGCTGCTGTAAAGAAATGTTTTTTTTAGAATGAAATGAAAATGCAGAAAGTTAACTTCTTTATTGTCTTCAATCTATCTTCTTCTTAAGGTTTCTGCTTTCATGGTATCAGAGCCATGGACACTTCCATGGATCTCTATTCTCAACCTGTCCTAAATATTCAATATTGTGTTACAATAAAACTCACAGAGCGCAACTACATTCACTGGAAGAGGCTGTTTGAGTCCTATCTCTCTGGTCAAGGGCTCCTGGGTTTTGTTGATGGGTCTACTCCACAACCTTTAGCAGTGATTACAATTCCTCAGATTGGTGGAGGTAACAGAGAAATTCCAAATCCAGATTACCAAGCATGGGTCAGATCTGACCAGATTGTTCAATCGTGGCTTCTTGGTTCTCTGTCAGAAGATGTTCTCAGTGTGGTACTTGGTTCTACCACAGATCAGGAGGTATGGCTCTCCTTAGCAAAACACTTCAATAGGGTTTCTTCCTCACGGTTATTTGAACTTCAAAGGAGATTGCAAACTGTTTCAAAGCTAGATAAGACCATGTCTGAGTATCTGAAAGAAGTAAAAGGCTTATGTGATCAATTGTCCTCTGTGGGAAGTCCTGTACCTGAAAATATGAAAATATTTGCTGCATTACAAGGCTTAGGACGTGAGTATGAACCTATTAAAACCAGTGTTGAAGGTTCCATGGATTCATACCCTGCTCCCACGTTCGAAGATATTGTCCCTCGCTTAACTGGTTTTGATGACAGGCTCAAATCCTATGAAACATCACAGACCTCTGTTACGCCTCACCTTGCTTTCAATGTGACAACTACTGATCCAGTCTACACTAATTATCGAGGCAGAGGCAACTATCATTCAAGGTTTGGCAGCAACCGTGGCAGGGGTTCTTATTCTACTAGAGGAAGAGGCTTCCATCAATAAATTTCTCCCTCTGGTAACAGCAGTTCTCAAGGGTCAGATTCATCTACACGACCTTTGTGCCAGATTTGTGGAAGATTTGGTCACAGTGCCTTGAAGTGCTACAAAAGATTTGATATCTCTTATCAAAGTGATGAGGTACCTGCAGCATTTGGAGCAATGCGCATCTCTGAGGACTCAACGTACACAGGAACTGAATGGTACCCTGATACTGCCGCCTCTGCTCATGTCACCAACACTCAGCAGAATCTTCAGTCATCTCAACCCTATCATGGTAACGATTCAGTCATGGTTGCTGATGGTAATTTCCTACCAATCTCACATACCGGGTCTGTTCCACTTCACTCTGTGTCAGGTAAGCTTTCTTTAGAGAATGTACTGGTTTGTCCTGCTATTGAGAAGTCTTTGTTATCAGTTTCCAAGCTAACTAAAGACTATCCTTGTGAGTTCACATTTGACTGTGATGGTGTGTATGTTAAGGACAAGCAAACCAAGCAAGTACTGACACAAGGAAGCAGACATAACGATCTGTATGTGTTGGAGAACCCTTCCTTTGTTGCGTTTTACTCCATCAGACAAGTCGCAGCAGCTGATGATGTGTGGCACAGACGCTTAGGCCATCCTAGCTCAGAGGTTCTTCAACTCCTGGTCAAGAAAGAAGCTATTAGTATTAATAATCGCACAAACAAGTTCTGTGACTCTTGTCAACTTGGAAAAAGTGCTAGACTACCTTTTTCAAATTCTGTTTATGTAGCTACAAGACCGCTTGAGAGGATTCACTGTGATCTCTGGGGTCCTTCTCCGGTCTGTTCTGTTCAAGGGTTCAGATACTATGTCATTTTCGTTGATAATTTCTCTCGTTACTGCTGGTTCTATCCTTTGAGACTGAAGTCTGATTTCTATTCAATATTTCTCATGTTTCAAGCTTATGTTGAGAACCAACTTCATCACAAAATACAAATGTTTCAATGTGATGGAGGTGGTGAGTTTATCAGCACAAAGTTTCTGTCTCATCTAGTCTCTTGTGGAATCAAACAACTTGTGTCTTGTCCACACACACCCCAACAGAATGGGATCGCAGAACGCAAGCACAGACACTTAACTGAACTAGGTCTCTCCATGATGTTTGAAAGTAAAGTTCCATCTCGGTTCTGGGTTGAGGCCTTCTTCACTGCAAGCTTTCTCAGCAACCTGTTACCCTCTTCATCTCTGACCAATAATCGCAGCCCTTATGAAGTCTTGTTCGATAAGTGTCCAGATTATACTGCTCTGCGTGTTTTTGGCAGTGCTTGTTATCCTTCACTGCGACCTTACTCACAGAACAAATTGGATCCAAAGTCACTGAAGTGTGTGTTTCTTGGCTACAATGATAAATACAAAGGTTATAGGTGTATTTACCCACCTACTGGAAGAGTATACATCAGTCGGCATGTTTTGTTTGATGAACAAGACTATCCATTCGCTACTATCTATTCTTCCTTTCATGCTTCTGGTTTGAGTCCTCTGCAATCTGCTTGGCAAAGAAGCTTCGTATCTTCATCGTCCGAGCAACAAGAGAACGTTTCAACATCAAAAACGATTGAAGCAACTATTCCTATTCTCATCAGATCATCACTGCAGCATCAAGACTCAGCTCAGTCTCACACTGTTACACCAACAGATTCTGAGTCTTTTCCTGTGCAAATTACCTCTGCAGTCCCATCTCCAGCTCAAGCTCAGGTTACTCCGATTGAAGCTTCACCAGCAACAGTTGCAGCATCGCCTGTTAGCTCACAGTCTGCAGTCTCTCGACTCAGTCCACAAACAGAGACGCATCAGACATCTCAGATTCAGCACCCTATGATCACAAGAGCACGTGATGGTATTTCTAAACCAAACCCGAGATACATGCTTTTCAACATTGTATCTACACCAGCAGAGCCTAAAACAGTCACTTCAGCTCTCAAGCATTCTGGTTGGTACAAAGCAATGACAGAAGAACTAGAGTCACTTACTGAGACAAAAACATACAGTTTAGTACCCTATAGTCCTGAGATGAACATTTTGGGTTGCAAATGGGTATTTAGAACCAAGTTAAAAGCATATGGTTCTTTGGATAAATTAAGAGCAAGGTTGGTTGCTAAAGGCTTTGACCAAGAAGAAGGGATTGACTATCTAGAGACCTACAACCCTGTGGTTAAATCTTGCACTGTAATAGCCATTCTTCATGTTGCTACAGTAAATAAATGGCAGATCAAACAACTTGATGTAAGAAACGCTTTCTTACATTGTGACTTAAGTGAAACTGTCTATATGCACCAGCCTCCTGGGTTTATTGATTCAGAAAATCCAGCTTATGTTTGTAAACTTCACAAGGCCATTTATGGCTTAAAGCAAGCTCCTCGTGAATGGTTTAATAAGTTCAGTGATTTTCTATTGGAATTTGGTTTCTCCTGCAGTACACGAGACCCCTCTCTCTTTGTGTATCAGCAACATGGTGATGTGATCTATCTTCTGCTATATGTGGACGACATGGCTCTCACAGGAAACAACAATGCTCTCCTATCCAAGCTGCTTGAGTCTTTAAGCCAAGAATTTCGAATGAAGGACATGGGTAATCTCCATTACTTTCTGGGAATACAAGCACACTTTCATAAGGATGGTCTGTTTATCAATCATGAGAAGTATGCTGCAGATCTCCTTCACATTTCTGGTATGTCCGATTGTTCCTCAGTATCAACTCCATTGCCATTACAACTTAACAAATATCCAGATGAATCAGAGTTGTTTGATGAACCTACTTATTTCCGGAGCTTGGCTGGCAAATTGCAGTATTTAACTTTAACTAGGCCAGACATTCAGTTCTCTGTGAATTACATATGCCAGAAGATGCATGCTCCGACAGTTTCAGACTTCCAACTGCTAAAGAGAATCCTGCGGTATCTTAAAGGAACAACAGGTTATGGAATCAACTTCGCAGCAGACACAGATTTCACACTCAGGGCCTACAGTGACAGTGATTGGGCTGGCTGCTCAACAACAAGGAGATCCACTGGTGGCTTCTGCACATTCCTTGGCTCTAACCTCATTTCCTGGTCTGCAAAGAAGCAAGACAGTGTATCCAGAAGCTCTACCGAGGCTGAATATCGCACACTATCTGAAACTGCAGCAGAGATAACATGGCTGAGTAATCTTCTCAGAGACATTGGCATTCCATTAAGTGCACCACCGGAGCTGTACTGTGACAATTTGTCAGCAGTATACTTGTCTGCAAACCCTGCAATGCATAAGCGTTCTAAGCACTTTGAGGTTGATTTTCATTATGTGAGGGAGAAAGTTGCTTTGGGAACACTAATTGTTCATCACATATCTTCTGCTTATCAGCTTGCTGACATTTTCACTAAGTCATTGCCATACAAAAGCTTTGATGAACTTAGGTTCAAACTTGGTGTGGCTTTACCTCCCACACAAAGTTTGAGGGGGCATGTAAGCTGTAAAGAGAAGAAGTTGATTTGGGCTCCAAAGAGAAATCAGAATGAAGACAAAGGGAAACAGATAATGGGCCTCGATGAAAGAAAGAACAAGCCCACAACACAAGAAGTTACAACGGCTACAAGAGACAAAACAGAGAAAAGCAGAGCAGGACCACCTGCAGATTGTCCTTCCTCTTCGTACAAGCCAGCACTCAACATTACTCTCAAGAATCGTTTTGCTCCATTAGATCAAGAATGAAATAAGTGGTTCAGATTATTTTCACTTTCCTTTAGGGTTTCATTGCACAAGATATATATACCGAAAGCTGCTGTAAAGAAATGTTTTTTTTAGAATGAAATGAAAATGCAGAAAGTTAACTTCTTTATTGTCTTCAATCTATCTTCTTCTTAAGCTTTCTGCTTTCATGTATTTCTTTATATTTTCCTCTAAAAAAAGAATATTTTCTTTAATATTTTTTTTTATTTTACTAATAATATATTTTATTTATAAAAATTGTAATTTAGCTCATTTAATTTATTTTTACAAAATTTTATAAAATTATAATATTATTTAAACTAACTATGTATTATATAAAAAATTGTATTACATCTTATAAGAATATAAAACATATTAAATTTTTGTTTAACCATTAACATTATTGTATTTTTTTAAATATGAGTATTGGGTCATGTATTTCAAATTTCGACTATTTCAGATATGGACAAAATGGTTTCGATCGAATAATACTATATTTCATATCAGATTCAGATCGGTACCAAATCAGATAGGATGTTTAGAAAAAGATCCGAAATTTCTCGGTGCTAAGATCTGGTGTGAATTCTATATTTTTATACGAAAGTAACCATATAAATTCGGATATATTCGGATAGTCGTCGGATCTCAAATATTATCTTATCCGATCCAGTTCCAAAATAAGAGTTTTCGGATCAGTATCGGTTCAGATCTTCGGATATGGATTAAAATGTCTAGTCCCAATTTTTTTTGACAAAAGATGTTTTCCTCAAACAAAATATATTTTGATGTTTTAATATTTATTTAAAATTTTTAGTCATAAATAAACATATATAAAAGTTGAAGGACTGATTTGTAAATTAAAAAGTTCACATCTATTATAGAGGAAAAAAATAGAGTTTCTCTATATATAGAGTAAAAAATAGAGATCTCTATTTTAGAGATGGAAATAGAGGTGTGTTGGAGTAGATTTTACTCTAAAATAGAGTTTAAAGGCAAATATAGAGATGTGTTGAAGATGCCATTAACGACTTGTAACGACCATGACACGTTAGCAAGTCAAGTAGGATTTGGTTTTATATTTCTTATTTTCCTGTTATGATTTGGTGTTATCGAGTTGGGCTTAGGAAATAGTTATAAGAAATATTGTGTAATCTTGGCAAATCAGTCAATATTACAAGTATTCATTCTTCTCTATCTCTCTTTCTTCTTGTTACGTCTGTGATTGAGCTTGTGTTAGCTTGATTACGGTCAAGGATCCGTGTTTCACGAACGTTGGTTCTTGGTGTGTGAAGGAGTTGCAGTTTATTGTTATCAAAGGTATCATAGTACAAGTCGTTTCTCGGAAACCATGGCAGAAACGAGAGCCCAAGCATTGAAGGAAGCGGTCCGTGAGATTGAAGGAGCTTTTGAATCTCGGATCGAAGCGTTGGAAGGACTATGGCCACTCAGAACGAGAAGATCAACAAGGATATTGCGGAGATGTTTGAGGCAATACGCTTGATCTTTGTTCAAAGTTGAGGGCCGTTGTTGGGTGGTGAACGGGGAAATACAACTTCTTCCTCGCCACAAATGGAGCTTTCTGATCAAGAGAGGAACATAGGAGGTTCAGCTGGTCATTATTCGGGTGTAACCAGGTTGGCGAATCTCGATTTTCCAAGGTGATGGAGATAAAACCACGGAATGGATGTTCAAGGTGGAGCAATTTTTCAAAATTGATCAAACGCCAAATGAACTTTAAGTGGGAAATCCACTATGATGGTGTGGCAGCGTCTTGGCATCAAGCCATTGTTCAATCTGAGTTTGGTGAAGGTGTATTGCGGGATTCGTCCAAACTACAAGACTTTGTTACAAGAACGGTTTGATGAGTTGTTAGATCACCCGATCGCGGAACTTAAACAGTTACAGGAGACCGAGGGAATTGTAGAGTATCACAGGTGTTTTGAGTTGATCCGCACACGAGTGAATATTTCTGAAGATTACTTGGTGAATGCATATTTGGCTGGGTTGAGGATGGACACTCAGATGCACTTCTGCATGTTCCAACCTCAGACTATTCACCAATGCTTAATGTTGGGACGGTTATACGAGAAAGCTCATTCTAAGGGAGCTGCTCCAACAACTTGGTCTAATTAAAAAACTACTTATGGCGGTAAGGGATTAAATTCCTTCAAGAAGGGACCATAGTTGGCAGGAGGTCTTCCTAAGAAACAAGAGAAACCTAAGGAAGCACCTAACCAGCCACGTCCATTTCTCTCTAAGGAGGAGATGAGCAGAAGGCGTGCGTAGGGATTGTGTTACTTATGTGATGAGAAATAAATCCCAAGACATTATCTCAAACACAAGAAGACACAACTGTTCATGATGGAAATAAAAGAAGTTGAAGAAGAGGTGGAAGGGACGAAAGAATTGGTAATCACATAAGAGGATACAAATCACTATTGTGGTCACATATTTGTTAATGCGGTGACAAGGATGACATGTTACCAAACGATGAGGGTCAAAGGTGTTCATGGGAAGCGGGTCTTGTTTATCTTGATCGATTCATGATCTACCTATAACTTTGTGGATGCACAATTAGCAGAGAAATTTGGTTGTACGCTTTTGCCCATGAGCATTGCGAGAGTTGTAGTAGCGGATGGAAGGAACCTTGGAGTAAGTTCCAAGATAGAGAAGTGTTGGTACTGGATTTCGTAATCCGGTCCATTGACTAACAGAAAGGCCCAAACGCGGTTCAAAGCCCATTTGGACATAGATCGGCTAAGTCCCAAATGGACCTTAATGCGTCAGGCAAAGTAGGGTGAGTTCGTCTGGGTCGACCTCGACGAAGGAAAGGTGACTTTAATTGAAGATAAGGTCATCATCCACTTAAAAGACCTCCGTGAATCAAGGAAAAGGGGAGAGATCGTCGCTAACAAGAACATACTGGAAAATCGAAAAAAAGATCGAGTTCGAGGCTATAAAAGAAGAAGAGAAATCCTCACCATGACATTCCAACTTCGAGAGAAAACAGTTCGACTAAATAACTTCAATTTCATTTGTATACTTTCGATTCGATTGTATAAGTTCATATTTTGACGATCGATCCTAAACATATCTTTGATTCATAGGAAATCTATATTTACATTCATTTAAAGTCCAAATCCACCCAATACAAATCCTTGGTGTGAATCACAATCTTACATTTGGCGCCGACTGTGGGGACTACCATAGATCTTCTTATCTAAAGAATCGGATCTTGGGTTCGATAGATCGAGATGAATCCAAACCAAACCGGCACTTCTGACACTCCGCCTCCAGTCGATCACCAGCAAGTGGTCGACACCGTTCCACAGAACACCAACGGAGTGAACAACACCACGGGTCAGACCGATGGCGTGATGACGAGCTCTGCCTCTGTCTCTACAACATCGGCACCACTCGGCCCAGTCGCTCAAAAAACCGCGACGGGTCAGACCCCGATAAACGTCTTGTCGGGAACTAATGATCCGAACATGAACTGGGTCTGGATCAGGTCCGACTCCGCTTCTGTTTCCGCATAAGCTCATGTGCCTCCGTGACAAAGTCCGGACGACCTCGCTGAAATCCGTAGAATGCTTAACTTCCTAGTAAGCCGAACGAGAAGCAACAAGGTAAATGCTCGGACCCAAGAAATCACTAATCGCACTCTGGCCACCCATCTCACTGAACAAGAACGACACATTAACGCTCGTTTCGAAGAGCTAACCAGTCAAAACCCAGGAGATCGATCTACAAACGATTAAAGACCCTCACTAAGTCCTCCGCCTCGCACGCGTCAGAACTTCTCTCAGGTGGTATCTCCTCCCATGACTTTGGGAAATGTCGTCGGTACGTCAAAAAGTCGGTTCTATCCCACGATGACATTTACGGCGACACCAATCCCCTTAGGCTCAAGCTCGCTAACTACAGATTTATGTGGTCCTGCGAACCGGCCACTGCCCGGACCACCCCCTTTGCCTAACAATTCTAGCAACAGACCAAGGTGGCTCGACAGTTCGGCCTTCACTTTAAGCTTTGGACCTCCCATCGGGCCCAACACGATATCATTCCAAACACCTCAAGTCGACCAGACGAGATTGATCCCAACGATCGATCTAGTTGATCCAATCCTTAATGGACAACCGTCGGTTCAACCACAAACACAGTTCGCTCTCGTAGCAGGCGACGAACACGACATGCTCATGCAATACTTCGAGCAAGCGAACGCCCAATTCATGAGCTTGAGCTTGAGAGTTCACATGGCAACCAGCGCTGCACCCGATATCGATCGAGTGATCGAAGAAACGTGTCAAACACCATTCACAGATCGAATCGCCTTCGCGAGATTGCGTGAGATCAAGAAAACCAAATTCCCAGATTACTCGGGGAAGTCGGACCCCAAAGCGCACATAAGAGCGTTCAGACTCGGGATGTCTAGAGTCTATCTGACTGACGAGGAAAGGGATCCCGCTTTCTGCAGGCTCTTCTCCGAAAAATTATCGGGCTCAGCCTTAGAATGGTTTGTCGGACTGGAAAAAAAAATATCGACAACTTCACTCAGTTCATGACGGCTTTCCTTAAACAGTACTCCGTCTATATCAAAGTTAAAACTACTGAGGCAACACTGTTCGATGTATCTCAACGATCCGATGTGACACTTCGTTCGTACATCGATCGATTCAAGTAAATAAAATCCAAAATCACGAATCCAAACGACGAAGTGGCCATAGAGGCGCTGAGGCGCTGACTGTGGTATTAAACCAAGTTCCGAGAGGAAATAACGGTCTGTGAACCACTAAATCGCGCTTCAGCTTTCTCTGGTATCGAAGAAGAAACTACAACCGCCCTCAGAGAAAAGCATCGAAAGGAAAAGAACCAGTCGGGCTCACAGAATTCAAACACCAAAAAAGATTCTCGTAAATCTGGAACCATCAACGCGGTCGAGAGTCTGAAGGGCTCGCGAAAGTTCGAGTTTGATAAAGACAAATTTTGTGAATTTCACAACAAGAAAGGTCATTCAACAGAGGAAGCTAAGGTTGAAGCCAGAAAACGAGAGACCGAAAACAACCATGCATCCGAAGTCGAAGAAGAAACACCTTCCGACAAAAAGGAAACCAAGTCGACCAAAGAGTCGAACGCTAAAAAGCCATCTCAGAACAAAATGAAGTGATCTAAGAAAGAAGGATCGCCTGATACTCTTCCCCAATGGTCACGAAAATGAGTCGAGATCATTCTCGGTGAACTCAGTTTATGCAGCGCCCCGGAGGGATCGGCATTATCCACACCTTCAGCCCCTACAAAAAAATTAAGCTCACGAATCATTCTCCCTTGCTTCTGTGGGGGGGGGGTGTACGGGCTATACCCGCTAAACGAGTTGACTTCATATTCGGTGGCTCTAAACTATGTCAAGACTCGGTCAATTCGATCAAAGACCTCCAAAGGAGGGTCGAGACCGACAAACGAGAAAAGATCCCAATGCAAGGTCCAGATCATGAGATCACCTTCTATGAGAGCGAGATACTCAACCTTGACAAACCGCAGGGAAGCATAACTACTCCCAACTGGTCACGAGCCATTTTCATGGCGACTACAAAGCCAAAGACGAGCACTTGGAAGCATATCTATTAGTAGTTCATAGTATCGCCGACCAGATCGACTTCTTTGATCTAACCAGAATCCCGCGAGGCGAGAACACCGCAGCTGATGCCCTCCCTCCATTGGCCTCGACATCTGATCCCAACCTAAAAAGGATCATACTGGTCGAAGGGATCGGAAATCCAAGCATCAACATAGTGTTAAAAGCCATATCCTTAAAAAGAGACAACCCCATCGAGGAGAAGATATCGATAAAAGGGCATTTCATAAAAAGGCATGCCCCGACGTCATCGAAATCGATGACGATAAAGTTGTATGTGTCGCTAACATGCCCGATGGTCCCATCAAAGCTTCCTCCACAAGTCAAGGACCCGAGTCCGACACCGAAAAAGATTGGAGAACTCCGATTATTCGGTACATTACCGACAGTGAGGTACCCAACAACAAATGAGAAGCTCGAAAACTCAAAACACAGAGCGCGAGATACTGCGTTACCGAAGGAGAGCTCTTCAAACGAAGCCTTTCCGGACCGTATCTCAAATGCCTTAACGGCAAATAAGCTCGAACTATGATCACACAGGCTCACGAGGGATCCTGAAATCATTCCGGAGGACGAGATCTAGCCATACGGATCAAAAGAAAAGGCTTCTTTTGGCCAACCATGGCAGCTGAGTGTGACTCCTTCTCCAACAAATGTGACAAGTGCCAAAGGCACGTCCCGATTATCCATCAATCATCGGAGAAATTCTCTTCGATCTCATCACCCTATCCTTTTATGTGATGAGGAATGGATATCGTGGGACCCTTAGTCGGATCAGGCCAAACGAAAGCCATGCACATACTGGTTATGACGGACTACTTCAACAAGTGGATCGAAGCCGAGTCGTACCAAAAAATCAAAGACGTCCACGTAAAGGAGTTCGTCTGGCATAGCATCATACGTCACCATGGACTACCCCATGAGATCATCACCGATAACGGTTCCCAGTTCATATTGAACACTTTTGAAACGTTTGGTAGAACTTGGAACATCAAGCTGGCCTACTCAACACCTTGTTATCCCCAAGGAAACGGTTTAGCAGAGGCATGCAACAAATCGATTATAAACTGTTGGGAATGTCCTGAAATCTACCGTACTATCTCTAGAAAGTATGATAAGTGTCGAGATCAGACATAAGTCATAAATACTGGGTGATCATGATGACTTGCTAGAGTCTGCTCTTGATCTATAAGTTTAGGACTTATTACCAGTATTGTATGATCCCTAAGGGTCACACACCATAGCTAACGGGAAAGTTAACAAGGAATTAATACGGTAAGATGCAAGGCATTTACTGTATTTGTACAGAGAATTGGGCCAGACAAAATACAGGCTTTTGTCTGATTTGTGTCTTGGGCCCAAAATCCTAATAGGCCATTAGTTTAATAACTTGGGCCCATATAAGGAAGAGGAATGATGCCTAGGGCTGAGACACAACCCCATCTGCGATTTGCCTGAGCCGTCCTCTCTCTCTCTGTTGTTCCAACTTTGGTCTAGCAGCCTGATCCAGTAGCTTGTAAGCGTGTGGATACCTAGGAGGAGCTGGTCATCATCAGCTCTTGCAGATCTCGATATTCCTTTGATCAATCCGCTGCAATCACAAGGTAATGATCCTGATCTGTTTATGATTCAACTGCAAATCACCTAGATCCTAGATGATTATGTGCTAGGATGTAACCTGACAATTACACCATGAACTCACATAATCCTTCAGTGGTATCAGAGCCTAGGTCGTTAGGTTTTTGCTTTTTGGATCATACTAGGTTGTTTATTAGTTTGATGAATCGATTTTAATGAGTAAAATTGATTGAAACTTGGAAAACCTAGAAATAAGAAAACAATCGCAAGTTGACTTTGTCTTATGATTAAAGTCGCTATCGATTATGTTAATTGAAAACGATGATGTTGTTTTGTCTTCAAGCGAAAGACATAAACGTTTTCAAGGTTTGGAAAACTTATGCATAATACGAATTGCAAAAGTCTGAATCGATTGTTGATTAAGCATAAAAGACGAAAAACATAAAAGGTCAAAATCGTTTGTTGTATTATGTCATGATCGCTTGAATATTTGATTATTGAAAACTTATTGAATTTGGCGATTTGATTCGTAAAGTCTGTTTTGTCTTTTAGTTTGAATTGATTTGTCGATCATTGAATTATTGAATTTGGCATCGATCATGATTCTGTTTTTAAGCTAAAAGACAAAATCAATTCAAAGCTTTAATTAATGTATGGTTCAAGCGGTTAACCCAAATCGCGGTTTGCTGGAAATTATTTAATACAATTGGTATTATTTAATTTCTGGTTAAACCGGATTTAAATTCAAAATTGAATTTTAACCTAAACCGAAGGCTGGTCTAAGTTTGATTTGGTTGGACCAAATAATTTAGAGCTGGTCTGGTTTAGTAAATAACCAGTTGGATTTAGTAGTTAATTTGGTCTTGGACCAGAATTAATGAACCGACTCGGTTATGTCAAATTATTGGGCCAATTGGAATTATGTGGTCTTGGGCCAAGAATTGGGCCTATAATTTGTGACCCAACCGAAAACTTTAATAAAATATTAAATTAGAAATTTCTATTTTTAGCATGTTTCTAAATTTAGAAAGTTTCTAAAATAAGTAAGTTTCCCAAAATAGTAATCTTCTATTTTTGGAAAGAAAACCTAAAATCCTCAAAACCAATATCAAGCTTGGATGTCTTGCCCAATCTTATCAGCTACTTAACGCTTATTCAATTACAGATATGGCTTACAGTGTGAGGTGTCTGTTTTTGCGTAAGTAAAGTAGTATATAGTCACTAATTTCATTGGGAGTCCCAGACTTTAGTGATTATTTGGCTGTAAGAGATTGGTTTCCTTGACTGGGCCATCGGGAGTCCCGGGCCTTGAGACATCTGGTGTATTGGGCCTTGGGCCCAATTCACAACCGAGAGTTATTGGATATAACTAGCTGTGTGTATGCTTACCAAGTAAAGCTACTTCTGGGTGACGGCCAGTGGCCCACTTTGGATTTAGCTAAACATGGTTCTCGGAATCATTGCATTCTTATGAGGTTAAACAAAGAAATTTTGAATGCAATGCGAGTTTTCTTATAAGTTATTAAGATTACTCTTTTATGAACTAAATAACTAAAACTCTATTTATCTCTGAATTTCAGTTATGAATAGCACAAACAATCAAAACACTTTCTCGATCCGGTCTGTCCTTGAGATGAACAAACTGAACGGATCAAATTTCTTGACTTGGTCGCGGAACCTGAGGCTAGTCCTCAGGCAGGAGAGAAAGGACTATGTCCTTGAGAGAGCTCTCCCCGTGAGGATCGGGTCCAATGCCTCTCATGCAGTATATGATGCTTGGAATAAGCATTATAATGATGCGGTAGATGTACGTGGTCTGATATTGGCTACCATGGACTCAGATTTGCTGAAGCAATATGAGAACATGGAGTCGCCGATAGAGATGATCAGCAGCCTGAAATTGAAATTTCAGGAGCAGGTAAGAGTGGAGAGATACCAGTTGGTTAAGTCTCTCACTAGCTGCAAGCTACCAAATGATCATCCAGTAAGTCCTCATGTCAGTAAAATGATGGGTTACATTGATAACCTGAGGAAACTGGATTATCAAGTTAGCCAATAATTGGCAACTGAGATCATTCTGCAGTCACTGCCATCAAGCTATGATAAGTTCAAAAGGAACTATATCAAGAAAGGCTTAACGAAGACGCTGACTGAACTGCATGATATGCTCAAGACAGTTGAGCCAAACGTGAAGAGTACCCTGTATAATCTCGTAATGGAGAAGGGTAGGTTTACTAAACCTAATGCTGACAAGGGTGAATACAAAGTTGTCCAGATTTTGAATCATGGCAAGCGTGTGTCTTCTGAGCCCGAGTCAGATACATCTTACGTTGGTAAGTGCTGCTACTGTAAAGAGACTGGGCATTGGAAGAGAGATTGCATTAAATTCATGGAAGATTATGAGGAGTTGAAGTTGATGTATGAGACTACTTCCTCAGGTATTCATGTTATTACTTCAAGTTCTACCTTATAGGTATTGGATACTGGTTGTGGCACTGATATTTGTTATAATATGCAGAGCCTAAGCAACAGTAGAACATTGAAGGAAGGACAAGTGGAACTGCATGTCTGGAAGGAGCTATGGATGCTGCCTCAGCCATAGGGTTTTCATTTGAAGATGCCTTTGAGGCTTGGTTTTGTATTAAGTAATTGCTACAATGTACCTGCTTTAAGCAGAGTTGTCTTTCATTTTCTTGTAAGAATTTGAATGTTTTCATTTTGATAAAAGACAAGTTTTGTTCTTTTGATCTCAATGAAATATTAATTGTAGCACCCTATTCAAGGAATGGGTTTTATATCTTAAACCAAAGAGTGCCTAAATGTAACATAAATACCGAATTGGTTTAAATCTGATGAATTTAACCTGATTTTTCTTGGGGTAAATGTTTTGGTCACATAGAGTGAGTCGGATTCAGAAATCCCATAGTTATGGACTTTTGGGCTCATTTGATCGGATATCTTATGAGACTTGAATTCTGCTTACTGGACCAAAAGACAAAGGGCCCATCTTAGCCGAGCTAGAGAAAGGCCCAAAGGCTTATTGGACCTTGAACATACTCATGTATGTGGCCCGATGAGCAGTAATGCCAGAGAAAATTTCCTGTACTTCATTATCTTTACTGATTACTTCAGTGAGTATGACTGTGTTCATTTGATGAGACACGAGTCGGAATTCTTTGAAATGGTCGAAGAGTTCCAGAATGAGGTATAGAATCTGAGTGACAGAAGTATTGAGACTCTGAATTAGATCACGAGTGAGAATACTTAAGTCATTGATGGTGTGATCATCTGAATGAGTGTGAAGTCGTTTCACAGCTCATTTCTCCTGAAAACCTTGAGGTGTTTCTGTGAGAAAGAATCAGATCTTATTAGAAATGATTAAAGATGAGTCACACGAATCTTCCATGATATTCTTTAAGAATAACGCTCTAGAAATATCTAAGTTTACGCTGAAATAGTTCCACCAATATCAGTTGAAAGACACCACATGAATGTGGACTGGAAATGATCCAAATTCGTCTTTACTGAGTATTTGTAGTTGAGCTACTTCGCTGGTTGTCCTAGGGAAACCAAGGCTTGTTACTTTTTACGTCCATTCCGAAAACGAAGTTAGGTTGTTCGGAATTCTGTTTTCTAAAAGGGAAGTTACTTTCCAAGAAGAACAGTGGGAGTAAAAGTATAACTCGAAGAAATTCGAGAAATACAGGAGGCTGCTCAACCTGTTGAGGGAGAGCAGCGGATGGATTTACAGATTTCTGTAGAATCTACACCTGTAGAGCCTGAAGTTCGCAGATCTGAATGAATCCGTCACTAATCCGAGAGTGATTTCTCGTGATTAGTTGCCATGATATGATGATCATTGAAAGTGACGAACCTGCGAAATTCACAGAAGCGAAAGTGAGCCCGGACTCCGAAAAATTACACTGTGTGTAAGTTAGCTTCATCGATCCATTCATGGATGGAAGCAAACATATCGGAGTTGGAATCTTCGTTCTGTTGAAATAGTCAAGGTTTTGACTTGAACAGGAATGAAGTGGAACTGTGCATTTACTAATAGATAAGTGGGAGCGATGTTGCGTTTCTCATAGTGTATGTCATTGACATACTGATTCTCGGAAATAACGTCCCAATGCTGCAGTCGGTAAAGGACTGGCTTGGGAGTTGGTTTTATGATTGACATGGGTAAAGCCACGTATGTTCTTGGATTTTGGATCTAAAGATAGAGATCCAAAAGAGCTGATAGGACAAAGTCAGGATTCTTATATTGACAAAGTCCTACACGTTTTCAGCATTCCAAGAAGGGTTTTATGCCAATGTCACATGGCATTACGTTAAGCAAGATACAGTGTCCTACGATATCTGCTGAGCTTGAATGCATGGATGAGATTCCATATGCGTCGGCAATTGGATCTATCATGTATGCCATGACATGTGCTTGTTTTGATGTTGCTTTAATGTTAAGCAAGACAAGTAAAGACCAGTCAAATCCAGCAAAGAATCACTGGATAGACGTAATGAATATCCTTAAGTATTTGGAAAATACTTAGGATAAGTTCTTGATTTACGGAGAAAGTGAGGTGCTACAAGTTGGTAGAGTCTGAAAGGCAAGTTTCCAACAGACAAAGATGATTTCCGGTCACAGTCCGGTTATATCTTGTGTCTGTCTGGCGGTGCAAGGCACTGTTGCTGACTCCATGACTTAAGCTGAACATTTCGCAGCTTGGGTAGCGGCGAAAGAGGTTGTTTGGAAAGAAGAGTTCATCACTGAACTTGATGTGATTCCCAGCATAGATGAGACTAGCTGCACATCAGAGGTCCAAACACCTTGAGGATAGGTATAACCTATTCCGTGAGATAAATGACAGAGGTGTTAAGTAGATCAGCAAGTTTCAACGATTGAGAACGTTGCTAATCTATTAACGAAGCCACTCCTTAGGCCTAAGCACGAGTCGCGGACTGTAGCTGTAGGATAAGTGATATTAAGATGTAGTCTTAATTTCAGTGGGAGTTTGTAAAGGGCTTTATTTAGTTGTTTTGAAAGGTTCATGTAAACATAATATTTTATGTTTATGAAATCTATGATTTCTGGATTATTTTAACTGTGATATAAATAATCGTTCCAAAATGATTCATGTCATTATATATGGGCCATCGAAGTACATGAGTAGACTTGATCCTGAAACCCGATATTTAACGAAATGACATAAATCATAGTGTCCATAGTCGAAGGTTGTTGAAATTGGAACACCAACAACCACTTGAGACTAGATTGTGTTGAGACTTATGACCAAGTTTCGAGGGGTCATAGATGCGCGGCATCAAAGTCGACACATAGGTATATGTAGGGGAGCATATGACCGGAAATGGCCCGCTGATGAGAACTCTACAAGATATTAATATCTGTGTCATAAGAGGTTCTCATATACGACTATAGAGTATAGTCCTTAGACCTGAGTTCGCATGCATGTGGCTGCACATGGAGTGATGCGCTTTGATCATTGGCTAACGCTGTTTCGTAACTGGGAGCTATAAGGACCTTGGTTGGGTGTATTATGAAGTGTGTAGTTCATAGTGATGGAACAAGATGGGATTTGTCCCTGCCGTTTAACGGAGGTAATATCTCTAGGCCAATCGGAGACTTGATAGCTGGTAAGAGAGTGGCCACTCCCAAACGGACTTGCCCAAGTCGTTTGCATTGTCAGTATCAAATCTGGTCCGATGAACATGGTCTGGCTATATAAGGATGACACGCATCTTGCCTTATGCCAGATTGAGATATTGAGACAAAAGGATTAGGGAATGTAGGATTCCAGTACAAGTGGGAGATTGTTGGGAATGTCCTGAAATCTACCGTACTATCTCTAGAAAGTATGATAAGTGTCGAGATCAGACATAAGTCATAAATACTAGGTGATCATGATGACTTGCTAGAGTCCGCTCTTGATCTATAAGTTTAGGACTTATTACCAGTATTGTATGATCCCAAAGGGTCACACACCATAGCTAACGGGAAAGTTAACAAGGAATTAATACGGTAAGATGCAAGGCATTTACTGTATTTGTACAGAGAATTGGGCCAGACAAAATACAGGCTTTTGTCTGATTTGTGTCATGGGCCCAAAATCCTAATAGGCCATTAGTTTAATAACTTGGGCCCATATAAGGAAGAGGAATGGCGCCTAGGGCTGAGACACAACCCCATCTGCGATTTGCCTGAGCCGTCCTCTCTCTCTCTGTTGTTCCAACTTTGGTCTAGCAGCCTGATCCAGTAGCTTGTAAGCGTGTGGATACCTAGGAGGAGCTGGTCATCATCAGCTCTTGCAGATCTCGATATTCCTTTGATCAATCCGCTGCAATCACAAGGTAATGATCCTGATCTGTTTATGATTCAACTGCAAATCACCTAGATCCTAGATGATTATGTGCTAGGATGTAACCTGACAATTACACCATGAACTCACATAATCCTTCATAAACAACCCCAATAAAAGGCTCGACGAATGAAAATCAAGCTGGAGCGACGAACTTCCAGACGTGCTTTGAGCTTATCGGACTACTCCTCGCAAATCCACCGGAGAAACTCCCTTCTCTTTGGCTTATGGCATCGAGGCCGTAGTCCCCACAGAAACCCTTGTGTCCAACATTCGCAAAAAGAATGCCTACAACACGAGGAGCTAAACAATCAGATGATAACAGACGAGCTCGATCTCGTTGACGAACGGAGGAACCTCGCATTAGCCCGAATCCATAATTACCAACAGGCTGTAGCTCACTAATACGACTCTATGATTAAAACCCGAAGGTTGCTGTAATAGAAAGCGCATACAAGCTAGCACGATCCATTAAGAGTTGAGCCAGACCCGGATGATCACCGATACCCCCTATCAAGCAAAAAATAAGCGGCTCTTTCTACGGTAGGAGAGCTCATCTTACGGAAAGTGTTCGACCATAAAAGGAAGAGAACGCTGGAAAGTTAGGGGCAAAATGGGAAGGACCTTACCAGGTCACCGACGTCGTTCGGGATGGGGTCTACAGATTCAAGTCGGTGGAAATCCAAAAACCCGAGCTGCGACCTTGGAATATCATCAATCTGAAAAAGTATTTTCACTGAAAATACCCCCCATAATCGAACTACGAAATGGCTTGATCCCTTCAAAGGGTATGTAGGCAGCTCGACTTCGAGCACAACGCCCCTCTAAATAAAACTCCTATCGCGACCTACGACCTCAAGCAACTCGAAGAATCATTCTGCAATCCTATTCCGAATTCTCACTCGAGATCGAGCATTTAGTTTACCACTTTTGTAAAGTCAAAATCATTTTAATAAAATTCTTTCTTTCCAAATAAGAGATCTGAAACGGTCCCAAAACAAGTAATCTGAAATGATCTCTTCAAATAAGCGACTTGAAACGGTCCAAAACAGGCGATCTGAAATGACCTCTTCAAACTAGTGACCTGAAATGGTCCAAAAATAAGCGATCTCAACGATCCCAAAACAAAGATCTAATACGACCCTCGAAAAGCGACCTAGAAACGGTCCCCCAAAATCGCACGCGAGCTCGAAGTAAAACGCTTGCTCAACACACATAACCTCAATTTTTTCAACCTTTACAGCTAGAAGAACATGGGGCACCACCTCCTACTCTCAAAATAATCTTATTTGACCTCGCATCTGGTAAAAACTAGGAAAATGGCTTCCCAGATATGAAAGAACTCTACTTCTGCAGCCCCGCGATCACACTTCAAGGTATGCCCAGTTTAACATACGCTTGAACACTTAAGTGATCGAGTTTGACACCAAACCAATTCAATCTTTTTTGAGTTCGATCCATTCTCGTACTTAGACGAACATTCATATCTCTAAGGCAAAACTCTATTAGTTTGACTATTCGAGGTTAACGTGCAGATCTGTTCTAGCTCGACTCAACGTTAGAAAACTCTTTGGCAAAGTTTTCTAAGGAAAAATCAAAGTAATTCGAGCTAGTTCGTTTCAGACCTGCCATATCTTTATTCGAATCCATTCGAAAATAGTTTATCGAGGTAAGTCCCAAAGTACGATCTCATTAAGATTATGAATAAGGCATGCGAGCACAAAGTTAGTTCGATAACCTGACCAATTCTAAAAGGATTTCATTCCTAAAAACTACTAAGGCACAAAGTGAATACTTGAAAGCAAATTTGATTAAAAAGAAAGAGGACATAGTTGAAAGTGCAAGGCTATGTGTTTTTCAAAGTAAAAGCTAGTAACTCAAACGATCTCTCTGAAAAACTTGTGTTTATTAGATTGACCTTTGTGAACTTACAAGAACACCTATTCTCAATCTAATCTCTCACACTCAATGATCTATACCTAATCACTTGAGCTCTCACAAATTCTCTCAATAACACGCTTGACCTAATACTCGGTGCAAGCTACCTATTTATACATAATAGGCACACGCTAAAACCTAGCTCGAAACCTCTAGAAGATACACCTTATCTTCTTAGAGATATTCATAGAATCCTAACAACCTTAACAACTTTAAGATTTAGGATTCTTTTTTATTCCTTATTAATTAAATATCGTTTTAGATACTCTCCAAGATGCATGTCCAGCTCAGCCATACTTCTTGGATTGTCCACCTCAGCTCCAGCTCTCGATCAAGTCAATTCGTTAAGTCCTCATAATGCGTTTCACACATTGCTCGTGTGTATCACTCCTTGAGCTACTCCTTGACTGATACATGAAGTGATTCAGCTACATCTTCAATCTCCCCCTTTTTAGGATTGTGTGTCTCTCAAGCAACTGCAAAGAAATAAGAATACTACACAAAGAACAAGTCGCATTCTGAACATTTGTATTTTTGATTAGATTTCTCAAATCTTAAATACTTGTTCCGTGAACACAAACATGAGTTTCAACAAAAGAGTTTTTGCAATCCAAAACATAACCGAGATGACATTAACAGATTACTACAAAAACCAACTCCCCCAGAATCCTAGACTTATTCCTAAGTGAACCGATTTCAAAAACATTCAAAACAAAAACTAAACTTAATCGGCTTCACTCCTCCATAATCATGTGCTCATAGCTTAGCCACTATCCTCATCTCCCCCTGCTTGGGAGCACACAATGTTAAAAACATAAAGTTAGTAGCTAAAGAACTTATTTTGGAGAGAGAGTCTCACTTGGCATGGCTCGAAGAAGACGCTGAATAACCTCAGAGAAGGTCTGGAGCGCTATGGCAGTGTCTGCAACTGCTTCTCTAGCTGCACGAGGGCTACAACTCCCAACTGGTACACGAACTGATCCAAGACTAACTATCTCATGCATTGTTTGAGTCGAGGATCGTGGAGCTGATGCACTGGAGCTAGCACGAAGTGGCGTATAGTTCCTTGGACTAGCACGGACAACCTCCTTCTTCTTGGCAAGCTTAGACTCCTCAGTCTTGATAAATGCTTCCCCAGATCGTGAGTCCTTTTTGTAGAAGATCGGAGCAATGACTTTTTCTCCTTTGAGCAGTGTGTCTGCATGCTGAACCTTCATGAGGCCAGTGATGATCCTTGGAAACATCAGCCAACAAGAGTCGGAGTCTTTAACCACTCCTAGAGACAAGATCTGCTTGAAGATCATCTTTCTAACATCAGTTTTTATCCTTTGAGCAATCTTGTAGATTAGTCTTGTCCTCTGTTCAGACAGGTGGTGCTTATGAGTAGATGGGATCCAGTTGTAAGTTGTGAGAACACTTAGGGCTGCATAGCAAGGAGGGAGTCCTGTGACAGTGAGATCTTTCCATCCTTTCTTTCCTTCACTGATATACATCGCTATTGTCTCCATGCTCTCTGATTCAGCCTCAGTGTCAGCCTGAACTTCTTCTTCAGTCAACTCTTGAAGACCCAAAGATTCATTGATCGCAGTTGGAGAAAGCTCATATGTGTATCCCCTGAACCAGACTTCCACTTTCTCAACAGATTCTTCAACTTTTACACTTGGTAAACCAGTGTAAAATTCACTGATATGCTCTTTGACGTACTCAGCTAATCCAGTCACAGTTGTTACTAAATTCCCATCCTTAATCAATTCCAGATATCCCCATTCATCCTTTTCTTCCATATCTACCAATCTTTCAGGCAAAATTCCACGAGTTTGAAAAAGTTTGTACCTTTCTTTATCCAAGGATCGGGATACTTTTGGTTTCTTGGCTAGCATTGGTCTCCCATAAGCCGTCTTCACTTTAGAATCTTTCTTCTCTGGTTCCTTCTTCCTTTTCCTTGACTGTAGTCGAGTTGCTCTTTTTGACTGTTTGTGTACTGAGATTTTGGTGGCAGACTCATATCCATCAGACTCAGTCTCTTCATCAGAGATCTCAATGGGCTTTTTCTTCTTCTTGTTCTTTGATTCTTCAGATGCGGTTCGATCGCTTTTCCTTGACTTCTTCTTGCTTTTTGATTTCACAGATCTAGTGAGATCGGTCAGCTTCTCCTCTTTGGGAACAAACTCGTGAGTTTCCTGAGCAAAATCAGCTACCGGCTCAAGTTCTTCAACATTTGCTCCGGTCTTGTCTCCATCGATTCCAATCTCTGTAGATGTCTTCTCGTGCTTAGGTACGTCACACATTTCAGTCGAAACCTCTCCTTTGTTGAAGAAATTCCATTCCTTGTACTTGCCAATTGCTAGCGGATTGAAGTTCTATTGGTTCGTGATTTGAGCTGATTGAGCTTCTTTCTCGGTTGCATGTTCCATTGGAGACCCGATTTGAGCTGGATTAAATCTTCTTGGAACTCATGGTGGCTCGGTCGAATCGCACTCTTAGTCGCTTCTTAGGGTTTTTCGGAGATGAGCAAGAAGTGAATAGTACTTTCTTCTTTTACCGCGAACATATATTCATGACTCTCTACTGTCCCATCTTTTGTCCACTAGTGCATTCTCGGTTTAGTATCGGACCGTCCTGGTTCATTTGAAATTGATTTCCTGTACCAACTGGTTTACTGTAACAGACCATATTATTCTTTCACAAGTCATAAAGTAGTCTAACACATAACCAATTCAACTGCATCCACTGCTAATTCATGAATTAATTGGGAATCCTCACAGCATATGATGACCACCACTTTCACAAGAATCAACTGGCTTTGAAAGTATTTACAAGCTTTTTAGAATTCCTTTGTACCTTTTTGACACAGTGCTTGAACTAGAATGTAACTTCAACTCATCTTGATTCATGCGTCTTACCATCTAGATTTTCATGGCTAGCTTTCACATCCTATTCCTTTATCTTGTCTTTTGCCAGTTTTCAACCTTTATCCTGTAGGAGAGAGCATATCTTTTTTTTTCTTGTATCACTTATTGAGCTAGTTTTATCACTTGACTAGCTCAGTCTTGTACTTACTGATCTTCTTGCTCTCTCTTTCTACGAAACTTGTACTGGATTTAGACAAGACGGAATAGTAGGCAGCTCTTTTCCACTTCATCTTATGACTCCAAACTAAATCTGAGCTAAATGTACATCCTGAGTCACTGCCTGTACTATTTCTGCACACTTTCACAAACCGTCACATTTCACAAATACCAAGTGCATTTCTTAGAGTGATAAAACGATTAAAATCAAGTGGTTTTATGAAGAAATCAGCCAGTTGAGACTCAGTGACAATGTGTTCTATCATTACCTGTTTTTCCTCCACTAACTCACGAATGAAGTGGTGCCGTATGTCAATGTGCTTGGTTCTAGAGTGTTGTACTGGATTCTTTGAAATACTTATGGCACTTTTGTTGTCACAATAAACCAGTAGTACTCCTGAATCCATTCCAAAATCCGCAGACATTTGCTTCATCCATAAGAGTTGTGCACAACAGCTTCCCATTGAGATGTATTCTGCTTCTGTTGTAGAGAGAGATACTGAGTTCTGCTTCTTTCTCATCCATGCAATAAGATTATTCCCCAAAAAGAAACAACCTCCACTTGTGCTCTTCCGATCATAGACACTCCCAGCCCAGTCAGCATCACAATAACCCACCAGACTAATATTTGATCCTTTAGAATACCAGATTCCTAGGCCAACCGATCCTTTAACATATCTGATGATACGTTTGACAGCTTCTAGATGTGACTGCTTGGGCTTGGCTTGAAACCGTGCACATACTCCAACACTAAACGTTAGATCTGGCCTGCTTACAGTTAGGTAGAGAAGACTTCCTATCATTCCTCTGTAAGTTCTGATGTCCACATCCTTTCCTTCATCATCTTTTGTCATCTTGACCGTAGTGCTCATAGGTGTTTTCGCCTCTTTGCAGTGTTCCATTTTGAACCTAGTGAGGAGATTCTTTGCATAGGTTGTTTGTGATATGAATATTCCATCTCTTGACTGTGTAATCTGCAGTCCGAGGAAGTATTTCAATTCACCAACCATGCTCATCTCGAACTCCTTTGTCATGCTTGATACAAACTCATCAACCAATTTCTGTGATGTGCCATCAAAGATGATATCATCTACATATATTTGCACCATCAAGATCTCCTCGTTTTGCTCAAGAATGAACAGAGTCTTGTCTACACTTCCCCTGTTGTAGCCTTGATCCAACAGAAAACCTGTTAGTCTTTCATACCATGCTCTAGGTGCGTGTTTGAGACCATAGAGAGCTTTGTTTAGTTTGTACACATGCTTAGGATTCAGTGCATCCTCAAATCCTTTTGGCTGCTCAACATACACTTCTTCTTGAAGAAAACCGTTCAGAAAGGCACTTTTCACGTCCATCTGGTAGACTGTGAAGTTCATGATGCAAGCCATTCCTAAGAACAGCCTGATTGACTCAAGTCTTGCGACAAGAGAAAATGTTTCTTCAAAATCCACACCTTCGATTTGAGAATACCCTTGAGCCACCAATCGTGCTTTGTTCCTGATCACTACCCCTTCTTCATCAATCTTGTTCTTGAATATCCACTTGGTTCCAACGATGTTTCCTTGTTCTGTTCTTGGAACCAGTTCCCATACATCATTGCGAACGAATTGTTCCAGTTCTTGTTGCATGGAAACAATCCAAAATTCATCATCGATTGCCTGCACATGTGTTTTAGGTTCAATAGTGGATACAAAACATGCAAATCGTACCATTTCTCTGAAGTTTAGTTGGACTCCTCTTGTCTTTCTTTCTTCTTCAGCTTCTCCAATGATATCTTTGACAGAGTGATTGCGGGGAACATGCAATTCTTTGCTTGTTTTTGGTGACTCTTTCACTTGTTCTTTAACCTTCCGTTTCTTCTTGGGTTTGAAATCCATTTGGATCCCTCGAGTTTTCCTTTCTTCTCCTGCTTCTCCAATGATGTTTGTAGCAGAGTGATTTCTAGGAACTATTAGCTCTTTCTTGAGTTGAGATATGTCTTGTATTAGATCAGTTTGACTCAGATCTTTATAACCTCTAGATACTTCATTCCTTCCTTCATTTTCAGATTTGCCTTCAGAGTTTACTCCTTCCCATTGTGTGAATGAGTGATCATCAAATACCACATTCACAGACTCCATTATGAGACTCGTTCTGTTGTTGTACACCCTGAATGATGTACTATTCCCTGAGTAACCTAGAAATATCCCTTCATCGCTCTTGGAGTCAAAATTCCCAAGATGATCTTTATCATTCAGAATGTAGCATTTGCAACCAAACACATGGAAATAGCACATGTTAGGATTTTTTCCTTTCCACAGTTCATATGGTGTCTTGGTGGACCCTTTTCTGACGTACACTCTATTGATGATGTAACATGCAGTGTTGATTGCTTAAGCCCAGAACCTAGTTGGCACATTGTTTCCATGTAACATTTCTCTTGCCATCTCTTGAAGTGTTCTGTTCTTTCTTTCTACCACACCATTCTGTTGAGGTGTTCTAGGTGCTGAGAATTGATGACTTATCCCATGATTCTCACAGAACATTCTCATTGTATCATTTTGGAATTCTCCTCCATGATCACTTCGAATTCGTTTTACACTTCCTCTCTCATTGATCAGCTGAAGTGCCCAGATCCTGAAGCTGCTAGCTGTGTCAGATTTTTCCCTGATGAATCTTACCCATGTAAATCTTGTGTAGTCATCTACGAGCACAAAGACATATCTCTTTCCTGCTAGGCTTTCGACTTGCATTGGTACATTAAGTCCATGTGAACCAAATCAAGAGCTGACTTAGACTGAATGTCAGGAACTCTCTTGTGTTGAACTTTGACTTGCTTCCCTTGATTGCATGGTCCGCATATCATCTTGTCACATCCTTTTATATGAGGGACTCCACGAACAATCTCTTTATTCACAAGAGTAGTTAGATTTCGAACATTCATATGTCCTAGCCTTTGATGCCACAAATTCAGCTCATCCCTTGCGTTAAAGCATTTCATTGTATTTATCCACATGTAACAGTTGTTGCCTGTCCTGACTCCTTCAATGACGGTCTCTTGATGTTCATTGATTCCCTTGCATTCAGTGCGTGTGGACATAACCATCATTCCTTCATCACATAACTGGCTAACACTTATGAGATTTGCTTTGAGTCCCTGCACTAAGTAAACATTCATTAGCTTTGGTACCTCAGTTTCACTGGTTTGTCCTTTACCTAGAATGTTTCCATGAACTCCATCTCCAAAGGTAACTTTCCCTCCTTTAATCGATTTGAATTTTTGAAGATTCTTCTGATCTCCAGACATGTGTCTGGAGCATCCACTGTCAAAGTACCATGGAACTGTTTCTTCCTGTTCGTCTGAGACAAAATCCATTTTACATCTGAATTCAAGACCAACTTTTGTCTTCATGGTCGCATTCATTTCTATTTGATGTAAATCAAATGTCTTGATCCAGATTTGATTCTTGAAACCATTCCAGTAATACCTTCCTTGTCTTCTCAGCCAATTTACTTTTTCCCTGAACCTTCTGCAGTATGCTTTGATATGTCCTTGATTTCCACAGAACCAGCATCCATATGTTCTTTTGTAAGAATCTTTGAAGTTTTTGATCAGCAAATCCTCCTGAAATGAAGTTGATATTCTCGGCTTCCTTCATTCTCCTTCCTGTGTATCCGACGCCTCTATACCCTCTTTCAGTTCTTCCTGCACTCAAGATTTTGTCTAGTTGCTTACTTCCTGTAAGCATGTGAATCTTCTTGTGATGTTGTGTTACCTCTGCTTGCAGTCGAGCTGATGTTTCTTTTTCTTCTTTTAACTCTTGTTCGAGTCTGTCAGCCTTCACAACAAGATTCAGTTTATCCTTCATTAATGTCACGCTTTCATCACTTAGCCTCTTCACGGTCATGAGTTCAAGATTTAGTGACTCAATGATTGCCTCAAAACATGATTTCTCCTTAATCAATTCCATATTTTCCTTTCCTATTTTGATTATAAGGTGTCTCTTACCTCTCCCGGATCTATGCCAGGTTCTGATTCAGAGTCTGACTCATCTTCTTCTCCGTCAAACTCAGTAATGCCAACGAAGGCCACAAAGTTGTTCAAATCATCTTCACTTTCAGTGTTGTCTTCATCAGTATCTTCTTCAGCCAGTAGAGATTTTTCTTTCCTCCTCTTTTGATCATTCACACACTCCAGTTGAGTATGTCCAAGACCTTGACAGCCAAAGCACTTGATCTCCCTTCTCTTGACTGTTGGACACTCAGTTCGATAATGTCCAAAGCCATTGCATTCACGACACTGGATTTCAGCACATTTAGCAGACTTATCTCCTTTGGTTTTTTTTCTTGGAGGTGTTTGATTTCTTTTGAGATGATCCCTGTCCTTGTTCTATCCTCCTTAAAGCTCGATCAAACCTTCTAACCAACAAGCTTAATGGATCATCTTCATTAGTGACATGTTTGCTTGTTTCACTGACCGCCAGAGCTAAGCTGCGTGGTTTCTTAATGCCTTCCAATTCCAACTCATGAGCTTGCAACATACCTACAACTTCTCCAAATGTAAGTTCATCTGTGTTCTGAGACGCTTAGAGCTGATTTGTATGGCATGTATTTGGCTGGAAGACACCTCAAAAACTTCTTGACAAGTTTCTTATCTTTGTATTTCTACCCAAAAGTTGCAGCTTCCTGGGAGAGTGAGCTTAGTTTGGCACTGAAATCTGCAATAGACTCATGCTCATCCATCTTTAGATTTTCAAACCGTGAGGCAAGAAGATCCTTTCTCGAATTCTGCACTTTTTGAGTTCCCTCAAAGTGTGTTTGTAAGATGTCCCATGCATCTTTAGCGGTTTCACACCCTTGAATTAGTTCAAAGGTATTCTTAGAGACGCTGCAATGAATAGCACTTAGAGCCTTGGAGTTGTATTTGGATCTTTTTGTGCCTTCTTCTGTCCAAGTCTCTTCTGGTTTAGGTGTTTCCACGCCTTTTTCATCTTTGATCATGGGCTCCTTCCATGTTTTCGTGACTGCCTTCTATGCCAGTGGATTGATTCCCCTGATCTGCGACCTCATTCTTGACTTCCAGAACCCATAGTTTCCAGCATCAAGAATGATTCTTGTGCTGTTCAAGAGTTCTTGATAGCCTTCCATCTTTCTCCTCAGGATCTGACCCGAATTGATTGCTACGAGTGGTAGCTCTGATACCAAATGAAAGTGCAAGGCTATGTGTTTTTCAAAGTAAAAGATAGTAACTCAAACGATCTCTCTAAAAAACTTGTGTTTATTAGATTGACCTTTGTGAACTTACAAGAACACCTATTCTCATTCTAATCTCTTACACTCAATGATCTATACCTAATCACTTGAGCTCTCACAAATTCTCTCAATAACACGCTTGACCTAATACTCGGTGCAAGCTACCTATTTATACATAATATGCACACGCTAAAACCTAGCTCGAAACCTCTAGAAGATACACCTTATCTTCTTAGAGATATTCATAGAATCCTAACAACTTTAAGATTTAGGATTCTCTTTTATTCCTTATTAAATATCTTTTTAGATACTCTCCAAGATACATGTCCAGCTCAACCATACTTCTTGGATTGTCCACCTCAGCTCCAGCTCTCGATCAAGTCAATTCGTTAAGTCCTCATAATGCGTTTCACATGTTGCTCGTGTGTATCACTCCTTGAGCTACTCCTTGACTGATACATGAAGTGATTCATCTACATCTTCAATAGTGTCCTCGTGATTACAAAAGCCCTTTTGGGCGAACACCAAAAGATCAAAAGCCCTATCGGGCAACACATGTTTCAGAAAAGTTTTAAAAGCCCTTTTCAGGCAACACCAAAACACTTAAAGAAATTTTAAGAACAGAGGCACCAGCTCAGTCGCCCATCTGCTCGTCGACCCTTGCGGCATCCTCTGCAGCCAGACCCTCGACCTCATCACTCACCCTCGAGCTAACTCCAGTCTCCCTTGGGAGATTCGACCCACTCTGATCAAGCTGGGGAGTGGTCTGAGCTGGAGGATTTACAAGTACGACCAAATCATCAGACATCGTGGGAAGATTGAGTTTGCTATTGCTGAAGTCAGAAATGGATGCGGTGTTCATCTCCTCGGTCGCAATCCGCTTCTTCTCAGCAACTTCAGAACTTCTTGAGTTAGGTCCAGTTCGCCGGCAGCGAGCTCGGCAATGAGCTCGATGTTCGCGAGAGCCTCTTGAAGGCGGATCTCGACGCTAGTTTCGACCTTTCTCTGGTCGCTCTTCTCCTTAATCCCGTTTAGGATCTCGAGGTACTGATCATTGAGCTCTTTCCTCGCAGCATGGACCGCGACCTTTATGTCGTGCTCTCTGTCAAAGAGGATCTTCTTCACTTCATCCAGATCCTTAGCAGCCTACGCAACTGCAATCCGACTCGACTCTTCAGCCGCCGTCGCCACATTGAGCTTATGCATGAGGTCCTCCTCCTGGTTCTCGAGGAGCATCAGTCGAGCTTCCATGCCGGCATACTCAGCCAATTTCCCCTTTAGCTTCTCCTCCTTGACCTTGGCAGCCTGAAGCCCCGCATTCAGATCACTCACTGCTTTCTTAGCGGCCTCAAGTTCGCTGGTTTGAGGGACATCCCACAGTTGTTCAAGGCTTCGAGAGACTATATTACATTACACAAAAAGAGTTTCAAGACATATGTAAATATCATCCCATAAACAAGAATAGGAAAGGAAGAAATTCTTTACCTTCCATATCGGTATAGGCCTCCCGCAGGGCCATGTCCCCGACGGCTGGGAGCTGGACGCCGGTGGGTTTGAAGTGGTGGAGCAGATAGGCCACCCCCTTTGGGTCGTCTGCAATGGGCCACTCCTTCTAGTGCATAAAGCGCCAGTTACACGTCCCAACATACCCTGAGGAAGTCGGCCTCTCCCCTAGATCCTGGCTCACCCTCTGTGAGCTCACTTCCCCGTCGACCCTCTGACGCTTTGGAGTGGGAGGTCGGAACCCACCTGGATTTCGTCCAATTGACCCCCCAGAACCATTCGAGTGGGAGCTCAAATGAACCAACTCCTTGGATTGAGATGGAACGACCCCTTGGTTGACTTGTGCTGGAGGCGGGAGATCGGCCTCCTGGATCGCCTCTTCTGGACGAGGAGCTGGCGGAGGAGGAGTCGCCCGAGGGCAAAGAAAATGGCGTCACTCAGATCGCCCTTCTTCACTTTGTTTGCCTGATCGATCGGGTCCTTCCCGTGGGGGCGCGTGGTTCCCCTGTGAGACATCTTATCCTGAGGAGGTGTGCAGGCAAACGATAAATAAAAGATCGGATCAAGATAAGACAACTTCAGATTCGAAGTAATATCAAAGAAAATCAGAAAATCCTTAGCTTCTCCGGTTTTCTCTACTATGCGAAGAGGAGGCTGTATCACCCGAGTCGCGGGAGAATGTCGAGGAGCTGACGGAAGCTGAACTCCTCGGGGAGCTTGAGGTTGGTTCTGAGGAAGTCGCCGGGGCTCCGAGCCTAAGGCAGCTCGTATACGCTCTGCGAAGAAGTGATTCCAATTGACGTCTCCTCTCCTTAAACGAGCTATGAGGCTTTCCGTGATCAAGTTCAGAGCAGTCGAATCGGTAGTCTCTGCAAAACAACACAAAATAAAGAGGGAGACATCAGATATAGTTCGGTGTTCCTATTAAGAAAAAGAAGGACCGAAATAGAGTAAAAACTCTAAGTCTAACCGAAGCTAACAGCCTATCGCGTCGGAATGATGGAGAAGTCAAAATCTCTGACCAGATAACTGTCGATCTTGAAGAAGAAGTATCGATCACTCCAGACGTCTCTCTGGGGTCTCCTCCAAAAGTTTCCCGAAACGGAGCAAATTGTAATACGTTCCCGGAGCTCGAACGTTATACTTGACTTGGCAGACCCTCAAGAGCTCGCCGACTCCGAATTCTATCCCCTCCTCGGCAGCCCTGACTCCGAGTCCGACGACGTAACAGACAAAGTTAGGGGTCATCTCGGGAAAGGCCAGTTGAATATGTGCCAGAGCCCAAAAGACAAGTCGGGGGAATCGAAAAAAACAACCCGCACTTATCAAAATAGGTGTAGGAGGCGCAGGAGTAGCCCTCCCTGACATTCTTCGGCGACTCCGTAAAAAACGGAATCACCATCTGAACTCTAGTCGGAATCCGACACTTTCCCCTCAGTTTTTGCAAGTGTCCCGGGTTCAGGGAGGATTTGGGGTGCAGACCGTATGGCTCTGCTGCTGAACTACTACTCGCCATCATCGTATTCCTCAGAGCCATATAACTTGGTGTCAGAATCGAAGGAGTGAACGAGTGTATATGAAGAAAGATTCTAGAGAGAGGAAGCTCCGGAAACGCTATTAAATTCTAAAAACAAGAGCGAGAAAGGAAAAACCGTAAAAGGGAGAAGAAGAAGATTGCCCTGAATATATAGCACGGACCGTAGTGGGAATCGTGAAGGACGTAACCTCCTTTTTAAAACAAAATTAATACTTTCCTTCCTCGAGATCGACGGGATCTTCTATCTCCCAAAATCTCAACCGTTCATTTTAAAAAATATTAATGATAACCGCGAATCTAATCGTTATCTCGACGAGTTCGAGAATCTAGGGACCTCTCATATTCCCCACGCAGACTCTTTGATCACAATCAGTGATCACAAATCAACAACGGATAATTGATTTGCTCTCCCGCGAATCGAGGCCGACATAACTAATTGGGATATCGAATCCAAACCGTTTGATGACCGACCAGATCGAAGAACGGTGATGGAACTGTCATCATTATATCTCAGAAATCGAGTTCACGCGCCTAGATCAGACTACTCGCTAAGCTCGAATCCTGACCGTACAATCCAATTAAGATCGACGGAAGATATGCTAATCATTAGTTTTTGGAATATCAACGGCGGCACACATCTTTCTGATACTGTCTGCCACCCATTAACCTCGAATCGTCGAGCTAATGGGCTGGGGGCCATTGTTGGTACTGGATTTCGTAATCAGGCCCATTGACTAACAGAATGGCCCAAATGCGGTTAAAAGCCCATTTAGCCATAGATCGGCTAAGGCCCAAATGGACCTTAATGCGTCAGGCAAAGTAGGGTGAGTTCGTCTGGGTCGACCTCGACGAAGGAAGGGTGACTTTAATTGAAGATAAGGTCATCGTCCACTTAAACGACCTCCGTGAATCAAGGAAAAGGGGAGAGATCGTTGCTAACAAGAACATACTGGAAAATCGGAAAAAATGATCGAGTTCGAGGCTATAAAAGAAGAAGAGAAATTCTCACCATGACATTCCAACTTCGAGAGAAAACACTTCGACTAAATAACTTCAATTTCATTTGTATACTTTTGATTCGATTGTATAAGTTCATATTTTGACGATCGATCCTAAACACATCTTTGATTCATAGGAAATCTATATTTACATTCGTTTAAAGTCCAAATGCACGCAATACAAATCCTTGGTGTGAATCACGATCTCATAAGAAGTTCCAGTGGCACTTTGGGGGTACAGTGTGGAAAGATGATATGTTGGTTGTACCGTTAGGTGGTTGCGATATGGTACTAGGAGTTCAGTGGTTGGAGACATTGGGTCCAATCACTTGGGACTTCAAAAAATTGGAAATACAATTTCGATAGAAGCAGAACAAGATAGTGTTGCATGGGATCAAAAAGGGATCGGTACATGAAATGAAAACTAATAAAATTAATAAACTAAGGGGGGAGCAAGCACAATTATCCATGATTGTGTGCAGGAGTTTTTCGAAGCAGAACATGCAATACTATATTCTGTTGATGCGGGTGAAGAGGCACCAAACTCAGATCGAAGGATACAAGAAGTGTTAAGGGACTACGTGAATGTCTTTACCGAACCAACAGCATAGCCTCCATCTATACCGAGACACGACCATCAAATTCCTCTGTTGGAAGGATCAAATGCTGTCAATCAACATCCCTATCGATACGCCATTCATCCAAAGAATGAAATCGAGAAGATAGTTCATATTTGTTAGATGTTGGAACCATCCGCGACAGCTCTAGTTCTTTTGCTTTCCCGGTAGTATTGGTGAAAAGAAGGATGGATCATAGAGATTTTGTGTGGATTATCGCGGTTTGAATAGCATGACGGTGAAAAATAGATTTCCCATTCCACTGATTGAGGATCTCATGGAAGAACTTGGAGGATCGCGTGTTTACTCCAGGATCGATATGCGGGCAGGGTCTCACCAAGTGAGGATGGCGACACATGACATTCATAAAAAGGCCTTCACAACTCATAGTGGGCATTATGAATACCTTGTGATGCCTTTTGGTTTAACTACGCTCCTGCCACTTTTTAGAGACTGATGAATGCAGTGTTCAAGGATTTTTCTGAGGAAATTCATTCTAATTTTCTTTGACGATATTTTGGTTTACAGTCCAACACTTGAACTACATATGGAACACTTGAAACGAGTCTTTGAGCTAATACGACACACAAATTGTTTGCTAAGGAGAGCAAATGCACATTTGCGACTCACAAGGTAGAGTATCTCAGACATTTTATAGCCGTCGAAGGTATATCGACAGATCCGAGCAAAGTGAAAGCGGTATCTGAATGGCTTATTCTGGTATCTCTCAAACAATTACATGGTTTCTTGGGGTTAGCAGGCTATTACAGAAGGTTCGTATGGAATTTTGGAACAATAGCAAGGATGCTAACGTCTCTCACTAAGAAAGATGCCTTTGAGTTGTCTGTAGAAGCAAAGAAGGCGTTTGATTCACTAAAGCAGGCATTATGTGAAGCTCCGGTATTAGTTCTACATTACTTTGACAAGAATTCTGTGGTAGAAACTGATGCATGTGTGATGAGGACATCAAGTCATCATCAACCAAGGAGCATGGAGAGGACATAAATCAACCAACCAAGATCCTAGGAGAGAGGCAGTTTGAGCCCACCAGAGACATATGTGCATGTCTTGGCGCATATCTACCCAACCAGGAAGGCTTAAGCAAAAAATAAACCTGTTCCAGAAACTTAACTCATCAAGGAATCATCACGAAGTGGAAGTGTTTCAAAATCTTTCCAGATGAAGAAGATATGCAAGTTACAACTCAGAAGATTTCCAAAGAACCCACTGGAGACCAACTGCCACTTATTGGAGAGTTCAGATCGTACCAAGATGAATCAAGTTGTAAACCAACTTGTTTTGGAAACCTTACTCAACAGAGGTTCAGAGAGAATTGGATTAGGTTTAAAAGTAATTATGGTTTAAAAGTTATTCAACTTCTAAACCAGGCGATGCTACACTTTCCTTATTTGGAGTCTCACAAGGTTGGTCAGTATCAAACATACTTATAGCAACCAGGAGGGTTTTAAAAACTTATAGAAACACCTCTATACACCCTACTCTAGAGGATTAGGCGAATCCTCTCATTTCTCTACCTTCCCAAGCTTTCAATATACAAGCTAACGGCTACTTTCCTTGTTTGGACAGATTTCCACTTAATGCTTCAACAACTAGTTTCTCATTCAATTCCATTGATTTTCTTCTCTTTTTAGACCATATATATGATGTATTTTGAGCCCATATAAACTCACATTCGTTCTCATTGTAAGACACCTTTGATCATTGAATTTAGTAAAGTATCTTGTTTCTTTCAAAGACCGAGTTCTTGAGAGATTGTTCTTATCTTTAGATTACTAAGTGCGTGATTCACTTTGAGTCTATAGAAACCCACTGTTTTAAGAGTTTTGAGTGATTCAATACTCTTAGGCGTGCCATTGATTGAGTGAGTCAATCTCCTTCACCATCCATCTCTATCATCGCTTCCACCTTCCCGAGATTAAGCTTGGAATCTCTTGGTCATTGAGTGATCATAAGTTGGAGTGATTCCAATCTTGAATCATTTGGTATCAGAGCTTCAAAGCTCCTATCTATCTAGGTTGTATCTATTCAACCTTTATCTCTTTGTCATTTCTATTTTGCAATTTTTCATCATCTAAATCGGAAAAAACATAAAAACTGTTTCTGCTTGTTTAATTCGTTTTATAAAACTAAAAATCCTATAAAACTTCTTTTCCTTTGTTTTCTTGTTAGTTTGGTTCTATATTAAACGAAAATTCAAAAAAAAAAAAAAAATTTAGGGAACTTGCTTGTTTTAAGTTTTGTCATAATTCACTATTTCCTTTATTTTTCCTTTTTCAATATTTTCTTTCTTCTTGAACCTAAACGATTCTGAGTTTGTGTTCTTTAATTTTCCTAGGATCAAGACAAAATCCATAAGATATGAACAAACAAGTCATCTTCGACATGATCCAGACAATTCAAACCAACCTTTCATCGTTTCAAAAATCCTTAGGTCGGATTGAACGAGATCGGTCGGTAGAACATAATGGGTATAAATAAATTGATCCATAACCACCTGACCATCAACGAAGAAGCACAAGACGAGCTGAAAGAAGACCACCAAATATCACACAAAAAATTTCATGGAGTTCCCCACCCCGAGCCACATTCCGAGCCACCATCAAATCCAAACTCAGGTTATGTTTATATGATGGTTATGTTTATATGATGGTTATGAATATTATGGGCCTGAAAGTTTTGAGTTTTCAGAAAAAGGAGCAGATTACCTACAATGGGAGAAAAACATGGACAAATACTTTATGTATTATTCCATTTCCACCGATTACAAACATTCCATCTCTCTTGAACAACTCACCGGTCAAGCTCTAAAATTGTGGGAGAAAGAAGAGTATGAAAGATGGTACTATAAGGAGCCAAGGATCAGAACATGGGAGAGTTTAAAGTTGAGTATGTGTGAGATATATTCACCACAGAGCCTTGCACCATCCGAAAAAACCACTTACATTCAAAAGGAACCAAGCCGAGTGGACCCAATTCCGAGATATGTGCAAAACGAAAACTCCAAACATGTCAAGGATTAAGGTAAGAGTTCTTCTACTAAAATTTCATTAGAGATAATATGTTATAGGTGTCACCAAGGAGGTCATTTTGCTGTAGCATGTCCAACTAGAAAATTGGTAATCCACACATCTCTAGAACCTAAAACGAATAACAAGGAAGAAAGTGATAACCAAGTTAAATCCGATTTTAATTCTTCCAATTCTAGTATCATGCAATTATCCTCGTCTGTTTGTGACAATAAAAAGGACATTTTAATACACTTGTCTAGTTCCAAAAGTGTTGAGAAAGTTCCAGGCGCTAAGGATTTCATTACGGATTAAGAAGAAGCTTCCACAATGGAGAAAAAGATGTCGGACCAAGATCATACCATGGATAACAAACAAGACCACCAACCAACACAAGGAGGGTCCAAACACTTACAGCTCAAATCAACCAGTCAGAAGCATGGCAGAGAAGTCATTGGTTCGTTTATGATCAAGGAAGAACAACCAGATGAAACAGCAAGACACCACAAGCCGAGCCTCAACAAACACAACTATCACGGTAAGGTTCTAGACTCTCAAATTAGGATGAAGGCTAATTTGCTTTCTCTTGGTGCAGATTGTATAGTTTCGAGGTCGAAACTTCTTCAAGAGGGAGAGTATGATGAGGACATCAAGTCATCATCAACCAAGGAGCATGGAGAGGACATAAATCAACCAACCAAGATCCTAGGAGAGAAGCAGTTTGAGCCCGCCAGATACATATGTGCATGTATTGGCGCATATCTACCCAACCAGGAAGACTTAAGCAACAAATCAATCTGTTCCAGAAACTTAACTCATCAAGGAATCATCACGAAGTGGAATTGTTTCAAATCTTTCCAGATGAAGAAGATATGCAAGTTACAACTCAGAAGATTTCCAAGGAACCCGCTGGAGTGATCCTCATCAATGTGGGTAAGGTATAGGTGCAGTACTTATGCAGGAAGGACACCCGTTGGCATTATCAGCCGGCACTTGAAATGGAAGCAATTTAATTTGTCAATCTATGAGAAGGAGTTACATGCGGTGGTCTTTGCGGTTCAAAAGTGGTGCCATTATCTGCTTGTGGGACACTTTGTGATCAAGACAGACCAAAGGAGTTTGAAATACTTGCTGGAGCAAAGGCTGAACACACCAATTCAACAACAATGGCTTCCAAAGCTGTTGGAGTTCGATTATGAGATCCAATACAAGCAAGGAAAGGACAATCTTGTGGCTGATGCATTGTCGAGGGTTGAAGGTTCAGAAGTGTTACACATGGCTATCTCAGTGCTAGATTGCGATTTACTACAGCGGATACAAAGCTGTTATGAGTCTTATGTGGGGGTAAAAGAGCTGATTTAAGGGTTGAAAGTAAACCCTCACACCAAGAAACATTAATCATGGACGCAAGGTATACTAAGGAGGAAGAGTAAGATAGTCATTCCACTGGATACGGACTGGCGTAAGGCTATCTTAGGTTGGTTACATAGCTCTAGCAGTGGTGGTCAATCAGGCCGCGATGCTACGCATCAACGGATTAAGGGGTTGTTCTACTAAAAGGGGATGTCGAAGGAAATTCAATCGTATATACGCAGCTACAGCACTTGTCAGCAGTTTAAATACGATACAGCTGCATTGTGAGAGTCAGAACTCGCACTGTCAAAACTTGTAGAGAAAACTTTTAGGGAACAGAAATTTCACGAGTTAACACACCAAAATAGTAAACCCAGAGGATATTTTATTGATGAGATCGGAAAAAGAGTACAAAGAACGGAAAAGCTTAAGAAAATCGCTAAGTTCTTAATTCTAGATGCTAGGGTTTTTTCTATATCTAAATCGTATGACTACTATCTCCTTATATTGCTGCGGCAAATCGGCTTCGAGGATATTTTCGGAAAGATATTCGGAAATCTTCCTGTTGTTATCACCTTCCATTTTCCGTTAAGATTTACAATTTCATCTCGGATTTTCCTTTTTAGCTCGGAGATATCTTCATCTTCACTTATACGAGTTTATCTTCTTTCTTCGGCAATTATCTTCCCGCTGCTTGACATATTTTCCGAATGGGCCGAGAACGGACGGTCCGAGTCCGTTTGTGCACAAACTTCTTTATTCAGACCAAAGTTTCGGACATACGAATATTGTATGTTTGGGCCCAAATTCGTATTCCCTCTAACTTTATTCGACAACTTGATTTAACGGCCAAGAAAGTTTAAGTCGATGTTTCCGAAGATGGATTACGGCTAGTTGCGCATCCGTAGAATGAAATATCAGCAAATGTTTGATCGTACGCTATCCGTTTGGAAATTTTGGAGAAGCGAAATCCAGCTCGGAATTTTCCAAGAGATGCATTCAGCTTGGAACTTCCGAAAGAGTAAATCATGATCGGAAAATGAGAAGGGAAGAGTTCGGATCCGAGCTGGTTTAGCTCGGAAAGTCCGAGCTAGTTGGTTCAGCTCTGAAATTTTGAGCTGGTTTAGCTCGGTCTGAGCTGAATTCAGCTCGGAGATTCCGAGCTGGTTTAGCTTGGTTCCGAGCTGGTTTAGCTCGGTTGTTGTCCGTTCGGATGTTTCTTTAATCCGTAGTCCCTGTCGAAAGATGTGTTTGTCCGATCGATCTACTGTGTATGAAATGTCGTCTGTTTCGTATGAAATGTCGTCCGTTGAATCTCTTCGTATAATAGGTTATTCAGGCGAAGTTGTCGACATCTCGTATAACTTTCATTTATACGGAACTCCGTTTATCCAAAACGAACATTTGTCTATGTCCGATTATCCGATCTTGTTTTCGGCTATTGTTTTCGTCGAGGGGTTTTCGACCCCAACAGTTAGCCCCCCAGCTCGTCAGACTCGAATGCGATGATGGCGAGGTTATTTTGGTTTCGAGGTGAAAAAAATTGTCCGAAAGAACTTCGATCAATCAATTTTTGTGTTATTGCCCTTGCGGCAAAAAATTGTCTGAAATGTCGTATTTCGGCCGCAATTGATTTTTCTATGTATAATCAATCCGACACCATGCCTAATCATGATCCTTTCTATCATGATTCACTCGAGCATGCTTATGACAAAATGATTTAAGTGTAATCATTTCAAGGTTCCATGCCTTGGTGAAATCTATAAGTATCCACTTCTTCACACTTCATTTTTCTTTCTTCTCTCCAAAGAAAATAACTCAAAGGTAACTTTTCTTTCTAACTTCTCCTTAGCTTTTGTGAGTTTTGCCAAAATTTCCTGCTCCATTCTTGTGAGTTTAGAAGCTTTGGATCTTTTCCAAGTTTGGACTTTTTGTAAGGATGACAAAACATGCGTTGAATCGTGGTTATGCTAATTTTTCTTCTGAAGGAGAGTCTTCCGGGGTCACTACAAAAATTATCCTTATTGATAGCATTATACAATAGCACGGATTTCCAATCTGCTATTGTAGAGAATTTTCAGATTTTTTAAACTTTTAATAGCAATTGTTTAATGCTAAGATAAGGTTTTAATAAGCGGGAACAAAAATTAAGTTTTGGAGTCATATTTTTCAATAAGAGGGAACGAAAATTTAGTTTGGAGCCAATACTTAAAAAATTTTACAAAGATTATTTTGAGAACACAATTCTTTCTATTTCTTTTGCCGATTATTTTCCCTAAACCCTAACTCAATAACTTTCTCTCATTCATCCTTGGTTTCGTCTTCACCTAATTCAACTCTTTCCTATTCCAATATCCATCAGTTTCCGAACCCTTCTTCTTCATTTCCGGTCTCGTTATCGGTCTCATCCCCAAACAACACCCGCCGTCTTCGTCTCTTCATCACCTCCGCGTTGAATCCGCAGATGAAGAAGACCTCAACGGATAGTGGTAACAGTAGTACCAACAAGAAACGAAAGAAGAAGGGGAAAAGTTCGAATCTTAAGGAGAATTGGGAATTGAGAGATGCAGATGCTCTTGAGGAAGATTATGATGATGCTTCTTCGCGTTCTCTAGCAACGTTTAACTCTCCTCCTACCATACCCAAACCACCTGCTGGGTTCATGATTGATGAAACTGGTAGGGTTCTTATGGCCTCTAAGAAGCGAATCGCCACTGTGGTGAGTCAATTCCTTCCCCCCAGCCATCTCTTTGCCGTTGAAGCTAGCCGTAACCATTAACCCTGTCACCGGCCCTAATTTTGTCAAGATGAAATCGAAGGCATGTCCTTCCTACATTTATTTCTTTCGTCCTTGCACAAGTTTCTTTCCTTTGAGCTTAGATTCGGCCAGTTTTTGTGTGACTGCAACTCTGAAACTGCTCCTACCTTCGACAAAAAGATGATGCAGAAACACAACCCCTTGGAATATCCAGACGGCATCTTCAAGCGATGGAACTGAAACGATTGGGTAAGAATTAAGTGACCTCGATTAGGTTCTTCTTCGTCCTCTTATGTTTAGGTTTAATCATAAGATTGTTGTTGTTATATGCTTTTCATTTCTTCTTCAGGAATTCACTTTTCAGGAAGATGACAAGTCTCGTAATAAGCAGGTTGAATATCCAAGAATCTGTGCTTTGGAGATTGTTGGAGGTATTATCTTGATTTTGGTTGTTAACTGGTTTTTTAATTCACTTGTTCTCTTTGGATGTTTTACAAAAAGGTGGAGGACAAGGACAATTGTCCATGCTCTGTATTGATTTTTGTTTTGTCTAGGTCATGCCCATTGCTGCTGCAACCGAGATTAACTCAAGGCTCATCCCTAGTTTAAAAACTCTGCGTAGAACTTTGGAGTCTAAGGTCTGATCTAATCTCTGAGAGTTGCTTTGTAAAAGTTGCAATTTGTGTTTAAGGAACATCTTCTGAGCTTGACACTTTGTTCATTAATCCAGATTTTCTAGACCTCTATCCTCTTCACATATCTGTTGCGTTTGTTAATTTTGCTCTGCATTCTGAAATCTTCCAAACCTGCCTCTTTTCTGGCAGTCCTTCGAGTTCAAAGATATTGTGAAAATTGGAAGAACTCACACTCAAGATGCCACACCATTGACACTAGGACAAGAATTTGGTGGCTATGCTACACAAGTATGTTGTTTGTTCATAAATTGTGTGTTGTCTATCCAAAGTCAAAATCAAATGCAGTCAGGATTTCTTTTACACAAGGTGGAACTGCTGTTGGGAATGGATTAAACACCAAGAAAGGGTATATCTCATTTTTAACTTTATTTCCATCTCAAGTTCAATTCGTCTCCTAATAGTTCACTGCTGGTAATATCTGCTCAGGTTTGTTGTACATATAGCTGCTGCAGTAGCCGAAGAAAAAAGCTGCCGTTTGTTTCTGCAGAAAACAACTTTGAAGCTCTGGTTAGGCTCCAAACGAAATAAGATGATTTTATATGGTTAATTTATGAAATCATTTTCTGAGTTTTTCTGCTTTTTCCATTCTGCACATAATGCTTGTGTCGAAACCAGTGGGTTACTTAACACAATCGCCACATCGTTGATGAAGATAGCCAATGATATACGTTTTCTGGGAAGGTATTATTCTGATCTTAGAAAGTGCGGAGCTTAGAAGCTGAGTATCCAACGTTTCTGTACGCCTTGCCTATGACAAAGACAAAAGTATCAGATAAGGCTCAAGGTGCGTCTGAAACATCATTTCCCTGCCATTGATATACTTCACTGTGACTCTAATAAATCGTGTCACTTTAGGACATTACAAAATGAAAGTGCTTAATGTGCCTCATGTTTTGTATGATCCGAGATGGTCTCGAGTGAGACAAGTTTTGTAATATCTCCTAAGCCCTTGACTACGTTTTGACATGTAGGACTGAGCTTTGTCGATTCAATGGCCACAAAATTCAGAAGAAGCAAGCATAGAAGCCTGAAGTTCGTGATGCAGCCAGAGAAGCTGACATACGGTTAGTTGTCTTTTTCTCAAGACATTTTACTATACCAATATTTTGAAAACTGAAAACTGCCATCGCCAAGTACTGCCCATATGTAAGCCCTACCATCTCATTCCACTCACATGTTTGCACTTCGTTCATATCAGAGATCACATACCACTCCAATATTCAGTATACCAAAAGCATGGTTGTTTATTTTTAGGTGTGAAATGTCTCATGTTGTTGTTTTATATCAAATGACTAACCTTTGGAGTTACTCTTTCGTTGAATCAGGCACTTGTTAATATGATTAGCAACCCAGTGAACTCTACTGTTCCAATTGCAGCAGAGATATTCAAGAAGGCTGGTATGTACGATGAAAAGAAGTTGTTTGGTGTAACCACTCTTGACGTTGTTAGGGCCAAGACATTCTATGCTGGAAAGGCAAATGTCCCAGTTGCAGGTTTGTGCAACTGTCTTTTTCCTCTTTTGGTTATCGTAAGTTTTCCTTCAAATTTGTTTTTCTTAGCTGTGTTCAAGGATATGTTGTCTTGACAAGCCTGAGTCTTTAAATTCTTGTTGTCTATGCAGAAATAAACGTTCCTGTGATTGGTGGTCATGCTGGGGTTACAATTCTCCCACTCTTCTCTCAGGTTACCTCTCACTTCCTCTCTTATGTGGTTGAATGTCTTATTTATTACTACCGTTGTTTAGCTTTGTTCGACTAAGTCACTCTGCTTTGTAAACAATGTAGGCAACTCCTCAAGCTAACTTGTCAGGTGACGTACTCACCGTCCTCGCCAAGCGTACTCAAGATGGAGGCACAAAAGTTGTGGAGGCTAAAGCAGGAAAAGGTTCAGCTACATTGTCAATGGCGTAAGTATTCTATTGTAATAGTTCTCACTTGTGGTTTAATTTCTCTCTTAGAGAATTCATCTCTCTTAGAGTTTTGTAATGCTGTTTACTTTAGTTTTGATTTGTAATATTTTGTGTAATACATTTTTTGTGTTATTAATGAAAGTTCTAAAAGTTCATTTATATTTATTTTTGTATAAATCCAAAATAGAAAAAATTATATTATATATATATATATATATATATATATATATATAAATTAGCCATAATTATCAATTATTATAAAAAGATATTATGACAAATAAAAAAAGCTATAACAGATAGATCCAATAGGAAAGAACAACATCGCTATCATAAGTGTTTTATATCATAGCACGAGCAAAAACGCTATTATATATGGCTGATCTATTATAGCTGGGGCAGACATAGCCATTTCAAAAACGCTATCATAGCGAACAATATTATAGCACAAACAAAAAATGCTATCGTATCTGGCCCACCTATTATAGCTGGGGCAGACATAGCATTTTCAAAAACGCCATCATATATATACCATGGCGTTTTTCATGTGCTAAGAATAAAGATTTTTCTTGTAGTGGGTTTGGCAGTCGACTAGGTCTTGTGCTAGTCAACCTTGTCCCTCGGCCGCAGCAGATGCCATGTCTCCGAAACATGGTCAATGTTTTGGCACTACGATTAAAGAAGAGTTCGAGGACATTCGCGTTAGTCGGGAAGAAGTCCTCCGTTATTGGGATCTCTCTCCGGAGAAGCCGAAGATGACTAGTCTGAGAAAAAAAAGCAGACTTCGAATCCTGTTGGTTCGACATTATCTTCGACAGAGTCGATTGCGAAGCTTCGGCGCGATTTCAAAATTCCCGAAAACGTGACGATCAAGATACCATCTCCCAGTGACCGAGTTAGCTCTCCGCCGAAGGGGTACTTTCCGGTGTATGAATACTTCTTCGAATTGTGCTTTCTCTGGTTTCCGATTCGTGGGCTCATCGTCTGTTATCTTCGACGCCACGGATTGACTCTCACAAAGATTACTCCTCGAAGCTTGAGGAATTTGATCGACATACTAGTCCGAGTTTCGAGTGTGAAGTTAATATTCGGGTGTTACATCTTCGGAACTTGTTGCATGTGGTTCCGATAAGGCGCGGCCCGAGCATTACCTTAGGCCATATCAACATCGGATGGTTGTCTTGGATTTTGAAAATCATGATCGCCAATAGAGGCACCATTTTTTCTATGTTTTGATCGACGAGGCATCCGTTAAAGATGCTTGTATTCCATTGATGATATCGAATGGGGAAAACTCGATAGCGGACTTAGTTGTCTTCGTCGTTTATACCTATCTCCTGCGGATCTTCTAATTTTTCTGTTTTGTTTTAAATTTTCAGCGAGAGATATTTGCTTGACGTGTCCACCGCACCTGGTCGCTCTTGTAAGGGCACTTCAGGAAGGGAATACGGATTGGAAACGGCACTTTACTCTCGAACGCGTTATCCGAGCAAGTCAGATGGACATGATTCGTCGATCGACGGGGACCGACGGAAACGCAGATGATGACAAGCGTCCTGACGACGTGCTTATTCAAGATCATGGTTCAATCTTCCCCATGGCTCGCGGATGGGGTCGAACTTCCCAAATTTTATTTTCCCGGATGTGATGATTGGATCGGTCAAGATCCTACGCTGGGCGAGGATATTCCTGTCGCTTGTACCGATAATGGCGAGGGAATGAACATTCCTCGAGTTCCTCTTCCTGAATCATCGGATCAGGTTGTTGCGCACGAATCTATTTGAAAGCCGAAAAAGAGACATGGGAAAGATTTCGATCTCCCTCAACCTGATTTTGGTCCAGCACGACTTGGCCGCGACAATGGTGGTTTTACGCACACCAATGTTGCCGAAGTCGCCAGTTTTTGTGAGGGCGTTCCTCATCCCAGAGATTTCCCAACTCAGTACAAGGACATTATTTGTGGAGATTCTCTTGTTAGCGTTGGGCAAGATATGTTAAGGGTTAGTTTCTTCCCTTCGGTGTAAGGCATTGTTTTCCTTTTTGGCTAATTCGTTGGATTGTCCGAATTTTTTTCAGGCGTGGGCTTCGATTAATCGCCACGCTGCTGAGTCCGATGGGAAGCTTCGAAGAATTCAGGATCGCGTTGCGAGGCATTCTGTGGATAATGCAAGCTTGGTGAATTCCGTTGCCGTTCTAAAAACTTCCATTGAGGGCGAAAAAACGAGTTTGAAGCGGCGAGACTTTCCCTTGGTATCGAAAGAGATAGGGCTCTTACTGAAGTTGATGCCTTGAGAACTCAACTCGCCGAGAGGAAGATTTTCCGTGAAACGTCTCTTTGGGATGCGGCCGAAAGAGGAAAAAGAGGGATGCTAAAGAAAATCGCGTCTCAATTTTTCAAGATCCGAAAAATCTTCTCGAAGTTTCCTTCCGCCATAGAGAGGCATAGTCAGTTTGTTGCGGCGAGGAGCAATCTAGATCTGATTGCCGATTTAAGATTCAGGGGTCCTTCCGTGTTTGAGTCCGAAGAAGCGGATCTAGTGTCAAGAGCCCATTCGGGTGAGGAGGACTTCTCGAATATAACCGGTTGATTGCTGAAGCCGAGGGTTGTGTTGATCCGTCTTTGTTTCACGGTGATGTCGCCAGATCGTCTCGAGGAGATGTCTGGTTCTAAGATGCGGATTTGAAATGTGTTTGTTGTATAATAACTTTCTTTCCTTAAGACTGTTGGTCGCCGTTATGTACGAACCAATTTATCTTTGAGTATTCGAAAAGTTTGATTGCTTTTAGTTCTTTTCCGCATTTCAGACTCAAATAAAACGTCTTTAAATATGTCGGACTTTTGTAAGAAGTTGTGGTGGCCTTCTGATTCGTTTCGGCTGAGTTTCACTTAGTTTCTCCGAGAGCGCTTGAAAGCCGCTTGGTGGTGTCGACTCGAAAAGATTGCATGTTCGACATGGAAGGTTTGAGCTGATCGGCTCCGATCCGTTAAGCTTTATCTCGGAGTTCCCGTGCCTGTCAGATCGGTTTTTTCGAGCATGCAACTTGGTCAGCTCGGATTTCCATGTCCTATCTCGGATTTTCCGAGCCGATTAGCCCAAAACTTCTGAATCAGTTAGTTCGACAGTGTTTTACTGGATTTTGAGTCCTAGGAGTAGCAAAGAGTTCTCCTCTTGCGGACATATAGTGATTAGACCAGTGTGCTCGGAGGCGCCTTACTGGGTTTCAAAATTGTGTCCGAGAAATAACAAAGCGTATTCCTCTTGCGGACTTATAATGATTAGACCAGTGTGCTCGGAAGCGTCTTACTGGGTTTCGAAATTGTGTCTGAGAAATAAAAAAGCGTACTCCTCTAGCGAACTTATAATGGTTAGACCAGTGTGTGTGGAAGCGTCTTACTGGGTTTCGAAATTGTGTCCAAGAAATAACAAAGCGTACTTCTCTTGCGGACTTAGAATGATTAGACCAGTGTGCTCGGAAGCGTCTTATTGGGTTTCGAAATTGTGTCCGAAAAATAACAAAGCGTACTTCTCTTGCGGACCTATAATGATTAGACCAGTGTGCTCCGAGGCGTTTTACTGGGTTTAGGAGTTTTACGGTTGACTTCGGTACTAATGCGGGGTTTCCCGTCTTACATTCCTGTGTCGGTTGTGTACTCAATAATGACATTGTCGAGACCAGCGTGTTTTGTTTTACTGGGTTTGGATTTTCGGTCCTGTTTTTCCACGAAACTCTCGCTTCGTATCTTCCGTCCATAGAAAATAAGCCGGTATCCGCAGGACCCACCTTTCAAAGATACCGAACCAAGATATACTTGGTTAAAACGTCATTTTACCAGTGTGCTGAGTAGCATTATACTGGATTTTTGGGGTCTATTATCGACTCTAGTACTGGTGCGGCGGATTTAAAGACCTATCGACTTCCCGTTCTCAGGTATTACTATTGACTTCTCGACTTATGTTCCCTTACAGATAATAAACATACCTTGGCAGTATTTAAAATTTATATAGCGTGCTTTTATCCGTTGTTGGATGTATAGAGGCTCAATCTATATAGAACGTGTTGGCTAATATCCGTAAAGGATGTATGTGTTTGTCTGTTGCGGCAATCAGCAGACAAGATAGACTATTTCTAATAATTATGCATGCGACGTAATAGTAGACGAATTCTAAGTTACAAAGTTTATATCCTAATTTTGATCTAAGAGAAATAAATTAAATAAAAATGAGAAAAGAGGTTTATTTTCGTTACCGGACGATTCCAAGCGTATTGTTGGGGAGTTGAACTTTTGCGGACGCGCCGTGCTTCCAACTATGATCCATTGTCCGGGGTTGTTTGAGTAAATTGGCTGTATGAGATGAGTGTCCTGAAGGTAGTCTGAATATGTCTCGACATTAGTTGGAGAAGTTTTGTCATTGGTTGAGAGGAGCGTTTCGCTCGGAATTTTCGAGAGGAGTTGTCAGCTCGGAATTTCTGCGGAAAGTGGCCAGCTCGAAATTTCCGCGGAGAGTGGTCAGCTTGGAATTGCCGAGCTGACTTGTTTGATTAGCTCGGACTTTCCTAGCTGATTTTCTCGGAAGTTCCGAGCTGACTTGTACGAGTAGCTCGGACTCTCCTAGCTGATTTGCTCGGAAGTTCCGAGCTGAGTTTCTCGATTAGCTCGGACGTTCCTAGCTGATCTGCTTGGAAGTTCCGAGCTGACTTGTTCGAGTAGCTCAAACTTTCCTAGCTGATTTGCTCGAAGTTCGGAGCTGACTTGCACAATTAGTTCGAACGTTCCTAGCTGATTTGCTTGGAAGTTCCGAGCTGACTTGTTCGAGTAGCTCAGACTTTCCTAGCTGATTTGCTCGGAAGTTCCGAGCTGACTTGCTCGACCAGCTCGGCCTTTCCTAGCTGATTTCCGAGCTGGTTCTTTTGAGGTTTCCGAGTAACTTTTTCCGACAAGTTTTGGGTTCGAGAATTGTTTTAAAAATTTTTGAATTCCGATGCGGAAGTATAGATATATACGGACCCACTCCCCCCCCCCCTTTTTGAGAGGGGGGACTACTGAACCGATCAAAAGACCGGCTGCCTACGTACCCCTTTCAGGGATCAAGCCGTCCCGTAGTTCAAAGCGCTTCATAATTAATTTTGACGTTTCGAAGTCTTTAGTAGCGTAATTTTCTCAGATGCATCGCGTTCCATCCTTTTACTATCCTGGTGTTGTTCATGGTTTCGAGTTCGTACACTTCAGGGCGGAATTCTCTTGTGATCATGTAAGGTCCTTCCCAATCCGATCTGGTGTTCTGAAGTGCTGGGTTTCGCCAGACTCTTCTTAAGACAAGATCTCCCACAGAGAAATGTCGAATATGATTGTCCGTTTGGCGAGGTGGACAGCTTCTCTCCGATGCATCCGTCTGATGGCCTGATTCGTCATTCCGGGAGCTGTCAGGGATCCGCTGCTCTTGACTTCCCCATATCGTCTTGATTCCGGAAGGGGTTGGGAACTTGATGCATATATAATAAGTTGATGGAACGGATTTCATGGAATTTATCCATGGGATTCCTAGAATCGCTCCGTAGATCGTTGGGCGATCTACCACCGAAAACTCGATGACTTTGAAGATCCCCCCAGCGAGTATTGGGAGCTTGATCTTTCCTAAGGTGGCTATGGTGTCTCCGGTAAATCCTGTTAAGGATGACTGGGAAGGTGTCACCTCATTCAAACTTACGTCCAATCTCTTAAGAGTTTCGCAGAAGATTACCTCTATGGAGCTTCCGATGTCGACGAGTATGTTTGGTACGCGACGATTCCAGATGATCAACTCCACGACCAGGGGTTCGTTGCCTGGGCAACTGGTCTTCGAGATCCACACGTCGTCGAATGTTATCATGCGACTTGAGCGATGATTTAGCACGCTTTCCTTGGCGTTTCTCGTCGGTACGATTGTTCCCCATGGTTGTCGAGGAAAGGATCGATAGACGGCCTTGATCTTGGGCGATATTGCGGCCTTTCCACGATCATGTTTATCCTTTGTTGGTCGTTCGCTTTAGGATCCTCGTCGTTTCCTCTTCTTCGTTTGTTATTGCCAATTGTGGCTTGTCCTTCTTGGTGAGTTCGTTCTCGATCCGTTCTGTTTGGGTCGCTGCTCTTGCTTGGCCTATATTACTGGTTTCCGATCTTTCCATCATCGAAATCCTTCAAACTTATCTTATCTCCTAGCTCCCCAGCTACAAGTTTTGCCGCGAGTTTAATGCCCAATCTGCGACAGTCGGCAGTGTTATGTCCGTAAGATTGGTGGTGATCGCATAATGCTTTCTCATCGTAGGCGCTGGGGTTCCTTGTCCATGTGTTCCATGAACTCTTCTTTCGTTTGGCCGGCCTGTCTTCCTGTTCATTTGAGCCGATCTGGTAATTATGCGACCCAACCATTCTCTCAGGCTGCGAGCTGCTAGTTGGCTTCGAGATTCGTTTCTCGTTGCTTGCGCTTGCTGATAGGCGAGTATCCTTGCTTGGTTGCTTTTTAGACTTATGCTTCTCGGACAAGACCTTCATTTCCTCTTCGTCGAAGATAAAGTCTATTGCTCTATGCAAAGCATCCACCATTTTCTGCGGTCAATTTAGTGAGATCTCCCTCCTAAAATCCGACTCGTACCAAAGTGCTTTCTTTAGTGCGTCGATGCCCACTTTTTCGCTTAAACCTTCGATTCTGGTGGCGACCTTTTTGAATCGTTCGATGAATTTCAAGCTCTCTGTTTCACCTTGACTCAAGGCCCATCGATCAACGTCAAAAGTATCTCTGTCCATGAAAATCGAGTATTGTTTCATGAATTCCTACGATAGCTGTTGAAAATTTCCGATGGAAACACGTTCTAGTCTAGAGAACCATTCAAGGGCCTCTCCTTTCAGATGTTCTACGAACAGAAGACAGAAACCAGCGTCTTTGTCCCTTCGGCTGAGACTTGCCCTTCCCATCACGATTCGGAAAGCCATCATATGAGATTTCGGATTGGACATTCTGTTGTAGATTGGGATTTTGAGCTTGCCCGGATTGTAAATCCGAGTTCCAGTGATTCGAGCTTTGAATGGTGTCTTTCACGTTTCTTCCAAGACGCGATTGATTTCAGGCGCGGCGCTCGTTGCCCGATGAACCTGTGACCGTACAGTTTTGATCTCTGCGGTTGTCTGAGCCAGTGCGTCCCTGAGTTCATCGAGCTTGCTCCGTTTATTGTTTCTTCGTCGTTCAGTCAGCTCATTTGGGCGAGTTTGCTCGATGTCCTCTTCTTCTGATAGTTCATCATCGCTTAATTATGAGACGCACCAATCCGCGTCGATCCGTTCCTTGTCGTCAGAGGGTGGTTCGGTCCGATTTCCAAGCGGAATTGAGTCCTCATTTCTGCAGTCTTTTGTATCGTCTGCCGCTATGAACCTTCGGCCTCGGACCACAAGAGGAGGATCTGTGTTATTGGGTCTAGTTCCCGGAGGAGTTCGTTCGCCCGCGGTTTGCTCGCGGTTGTTGCGACGGATTCCTTGCTGACTCACCGGACGTCGAGAAGTCTAGACGCCTTCGTTCAGTTGGGGCGAATTTCACCGTTAGGGTCGTCCGTGTACCGTTCCCGGTTTTCAGTCTCTCGATCTGCTCCGTGAGAGTGCTATTCGCTTTTTCTTGCTCTTCTGTCCTTTGTCTCAGTGCGACCACCATCTCTTTCAGCTCGGAAAGCGTTTCGTTGATTGTTGCATCTGGGGTGGCCGCGTTTGTAACGTCGCCGCTTGTTGAGGTGTTACCCGTGGTAACGTTGGTTGTGGTGTTGTCGATCAGCGGCTGTTGATCTATCCCATCTCCGTCTCCGTTGGTAACCATATCTTCGGATCCGCTAGTCGATGGTTTTTAAGTGTAAGAAACTTCTATTCCCCATAGACGGAGCAAAACTGTGAGAGTCGGAACTCGCACTGTCAAAACTTGTAGAGCAAAATTTTAGGGAACATAAATTTCACGAGTAAACACACCGAAATAGTAAACCCGGTGGATATTTTACTGATGAGATCGGAAAAGAGTACAAAGAACGGAAAAGCTTAAGAAAATCGCTAAGTTCTTAAGTCTAGATGCTAGGGTTTTTTTCTATATCTAAATCGTATGACAACCATCTCTTCATATAGCTGCGGCAAGTCGGCTTCGAGGATATTTTCCGCAAGATATTCAGAAATCTTCCTGTTGTTATCTCCTTCCATTTTTCGTTAAGATTTACAATTTCATCTCGGATTTTCCTATTTAGCTCGGAGATATCTTCATCTTCACTTATTCGAGTTTATTTTCTTTCTTCAGCAATTATATTTCCGCAGCTTGACCTATTTGCCGAATAGGCCGAGAACGGACGGTCCGAGTCCATTTGTGCTCAAACTTCTTTATTCGGCCAAAAGTTTCGGACATACGAATATTGTATGTTTGGGCCCAAATTCGTATTCCCTCTAACATTATTCGACAACTTGGTTTAACTGCCAAGAAAGTATAAGCCCATATTTTCGAAGATGGATTGCGGCTAGTTGCGCATCCGTAAAATGAGATATCGGCAAATGTTTGATCATACGCTATTCGTTTGGAAAGTTTGGGGAAGTGAAATCCAGCTCAGACTGCTCGGAACTTCCGAATGAGTAAGTCATGATCGGAAAATGAGAAGGGAAGAGTTCGAATCCAAGCTGGTTTAGCTCGGTCCGAGCTGGTTTAGTTCGGAAATTCCGAGCTGGTTCAGCTCGGAAATTCCGAGCTGGTTTACCTCGGTCCGAGCTGGTTCAGCTAAGAAATTCCAAGCTGGTTTAGCTCGGAGATTCCGAGCTGGTTTAGCTCGGTTGTTGTTCATTCGGATGTTTCGTTAATCCGTAGTCTCTCTCGAAAGATGTGTTTGTCCGATCGATCCGCTGTGTATGAAATGTCGTCTGTTTCGTATGAAATGTCGTCCGTTGAATCTCTTCGTATAATAGGTTATTTAGGCGAATTTGTCGACACCTCGTATAACTTGTCATTTATACGGAACTCTGTTTATCCGAAACAGACATTTTTCTGTGTCCGATTGTCTGATCTTGTTTTCGGCTATTGTTTTCTTCGAGGGGTTTTTGACATTCCTGATACGAATTGGACTGACATTTCTCTTGATTTTATTAACGGGTTACTACTATCTTTTGGAAAATCTGTCATACTCGTGGTCGTGGACGGGTTAAGTAAGGCAGCTCATTTTATTGTCTTATCACACCCATACTCTGCAGCTACGGTCTCCCAAGTTTCCTAGTCAACATCTTCAAATTGCACAGACTTCAGAGATCAATAGTGAACGACAAAGACTCGGTGTTCCTTAGTGATTTTTGGCGAGAATTTTTCACCTTACAAGGCGTGGCTCTGAATATGTCATCCGCTTATCATCAACAGAGCGATGGTCAAACTGAAGTGGTGAACGAATGTCTAGAGATTTACCTAAGGTATTGATAGGTTCTAGTTTTATCCCTATTCTACTGCAAGTGCACAGTTATGCTATTGTAGTATTTCAGGATATCGAATCCACAAGGAATCACGGTCACACAATAGATTATATGTTGTCAAGTTAAGCTAAATCAAATCCAGAGAAAGCAGTAAACAAAAGCAATAAACTAGAAGGTGTTTTCAATAAAAGAAAGGCGTCAGACTTAGGAAGTTCTCGGGAATTATGCTAAGCTAGATACTTAACTAACCGCATTCAGATTAAACACAGGTTCAAGAACTAGAAACACAATGCTAAATAATCCAACTCTCGCTGAGATTATTTCTATATCTAGCACCCTAGCGATCCAAATCTCTTTGCGATCCTAAAGTTCTAAACAAGCATTAAGAACATGTTCTATCGGTTCACAATTTTCCTAAACCAAATCTCTTTGTATCTAGTCAAATTGCTCACACTAAGTTTGTTCAGATTATAACTCACACTCTAGTGCTATTGTTAATTATCTCAGATCTAAACCCTAGGTGATCAGTCCAGAATTTAGTATTAAGCACAACTTAGGTGATGAACAAACAGATGATGAATCCTAATCAGTCAATTATCAAACAAGCATAAAACCTTTGTGAGAATTCCTAAATCCAACTAGGTTACTACTCAGACATATCAGTAATCAAACAACACATCATGAATAGAAAACCAGAAACTGAATAGATAAAAGTAAAAGGTTCGAAATTCTTCTCTCGAGGGTTACAAGTAGCAAGAATCAGCCCCAACTCAATATCTCTCAATCTCTCAAGCAAGAACAAAGTAAGAACAAGATAAGAACAAGATAAAAGAATGAATGAGTCTGAAAACCTAATTAAACTCTCTAAACACGTTTTGGGGTCAGTTTAGAATTAGGGAAAACTTCTGGGCAATTCTGCAAATCTTCAAAATTTGTCTTCAACTCTCGGGTATTGTTCTGTCGCGCTCAGTGTCGACCGACATCCAAGTCAGTGTCGGTCGACACTCAATCGTGTTCGAGACACCAACTTCAACTCGTTGCATAAATCACCAGAAACGTCCTATAATCCCATCCTTTGCTCCAAACGCAAGTCTACCTGTAGAAGACTCAATAGACTCTAAAAACCAGGTTAAAGACTGAATATATACAACTATATCATGGTTGAAAACCTAGAAAAACCATGATATATCAACTCCCCCACACTTAGATCTTTCCTTGCCTCAAGCAAGTAAAGAACTAAAGCATAAGAAAAGAGGTTTGAAAACACAGAAACTCATTTTGTCTTAGGAACTTTTGCATTCACATTCACTTAGTAAGCCACTGAAAACATTCCTGCAGAACTCAATACCACAATATACTTCCTCCACACTTAGCAACTGTCCCAAGTAATCTCCACAATCAATTTAGGAAATTCAAGTTCACCACACTAGCCTCTGTATACAATTAGGTGCGGTCTCACAGAGGGAGTATCGAATCAAAGGACACATGGACTCAACCTATTCAGTATCTGACCACCAAACTGTCGGTTTCTGATTTCTTTCTTTTTCCTTTCTCCCTTAGCATTGATTTTTCCCCACTGGGTATCATTTTATTTTTTTTATCAGTACTCTTCCCTTTTTATTGGGGTTTTACTTTGGACCTTTCCATGGATACACAGAAGGTAATAGGGGTCTCTACCACTCCCGTGACCACTTCGAAGCTACTAGCTTATCCTCGGTTTTTATCTCTCTTTTTTTTTTTACTTTCAAGGGAGGGGAAAATCAGAAACCATACTTAAGACAGGATCATAGGCTGTGTCAAACACATCAAAGGAATCCGACCCAAAGATTACCAAGCCCCTAAGTGAGAATTTAAAGTCAAGATTAAGTGTGAGACTAGTGATGGATCCTCTGAATACCTGGTTAGATATGGGTGTCCTTGGTAAGCTGATCCGTTTGGGGTTCTCTAATAGTCATAGATCTCCTGCAAGTCTGTCCAATGGTCACTTAGTTCCTGTTCCAGCGAAAAATTTCCTAGAAAAATCATAGTTTCATACAAATTTTTGACTCAATAAAACAATTTTGAAAACTCTCACATGGGACTGACTCTAAGAAAAAAAAACACAATGTCAGTAGCCACCTCCCCCCACACTTAAACTGCACTGTCCCCAGTGCAATTGTAGCATGAGATCGGTATAAAGCAAAGTATAGGAGAACCGAGACTTGGAACAGATCCCTTACCCGTGGCCGCAGTCGGTGTCGACCGACACCCAGCCTGTGTCGGGCGACATCAAGCCTTGGTCGACATCAACTTGCTCCTAATCGAGCGTGATCGATTTCTGTCCGTGTTTCGAGTTTCAGTGTCGACCGACACTCCTGTCTACAGACCTGTTCTTTACGGCTCTGACACACAAAAACCAGAAAAATCAAAAGACACAAGAACGAAAACCAAAAAGAAAAGAAAACTAACCTACAGTGGGTTCCCTCCCACTCATCGCTCTTTTAACGTCAATAGCTTGACTTTGATGGGAGATTAGACTCCCGGTGGTTTCGACAGAGGCTGCGAGTGCCTCTGCGAAATTCTCCTCATCCAAGGTGGAGAGTAAACATTGTCAGCGTGAGCTCGTCCAAGAAACGAAGGGATGTGATGTTCTCCTGCATTCACAGCAGAGCGATCAGTAGAACCGAGTCGGGAAGATTCGTACCTTTGCTCCGGTGAGGCTCAGATGTTTGGAACTTTTTTCTTAGAAGCAGTTGCAAGCTCTGAAGATGCTAGAGTGGGATCTTGAGAAACCACTATCTTCTTTTCTCCAGGATAAGAAACTGGAGCCTCTCTAGTCTGAGCTTCCTGTTCATCCTCAATGCTAAAGGTTTGACCATCAATCTTTGACCTTCGCAGCATATCCATCTCAAAGTGTAGAGGCTCATCTCCCAGGTGGAGATCAATCAGACCATACCTCACATCAATCTTCGCTCCGGCTGTGGCTAAGAAAGGTCTTCCCAATATTAGAGAATCATCCGGCTCAATATCGTACTTCAGCACCACAAAGTCTGTTGGAACTAAGTAGTTTCCAACTCTGACTGGGACATCCTCAAGAACTCCTTCTGGAATCCTTCTTGATTGATCAGCTAGGACCAGAGAGATCCTAGTGTGTGAAAACTTTGTCATCCCCAATCTTTCTGCCATAGAGTATGGCATGAGATTTCCAGCAGCTCCTAAATTACACAAGGAGCGCTGGAAGCCATTCTCAAAGATGGAACAACTCAGCACAAATATACCAGGATCTGGTAGCTTTTTGGGGACCTGAGTGAACAACACATCACTGACTTGCTTAGGAATCACCACTACCCACTCTTTCAACACCTCGTCCATAGGTAGCATTTTCTCCAAGTATCTCTGCACACAAGGATGATAGGGTGAAGTGTCAGCTTGTGGATCTTCTTTCAACTTCTTATCCATCACTTCCAGCTGTCTAGCTTCATCTAGCTCTTGTTGAGACTTCTCAAACACCTTAGGGAAAGGTGTAGGAGGCTGGTGAGCCTTCTCTTCAGCAATAGCACAAGATATTGGTAAATATGGCTCCTCACGCTCTTGATGTCGACCGACATTAAAGTGGTGTCGGTCGACATTAGCCAATTCTCCACTGATGTCGACTCCATAATCGGGTATGCTCGATTTCCATTCGTCTTGAGAACTCGAAATCTCGTTTGAAAGTGGATGTCGACCGACGTCAAAGGTAGTGTCGGTCGACATTGAGATTTTTGTCTCGGGTTTTTCAGCATATTCAACCAGTTCAGCTGTCTTAATCTCAAATTTCTCTCATTGATTTGATCCATCATCAATCTGAACTGACCAAGCCTTGATGTGGGTGTTCATGATATTCTTTCCCTTGACTGAGCTTGAAATTTGGTTCACTTATGTATCCAACTGCTTCATATGTGTGCTCAGAGACTCATATTTCCCATTAAGATCTTCATACACAGCATCCAGCTTCTTATTGAAATCCACAGTGACCTTATTCTGACCTTCCAGCAACCGCTCCATCATAGCTTCCAGATTGCTCTCATGAGCACTAGTAGCAGGAGGTGTCTGATAGGATGATGATCCATAAGTCCTCTGATAAGAATTACCTTGCTGAAAAGGTTTCTGATAACCAACAGCCTGTCCATATCCTGAAGAGTTTTGGTTACCTGTGAAGGCACTCTTCTGACCACTACCAGCATAGTACTTGTTGCCTTGCTGATTACCAAACCTGTTTCCTTGGAATCCAGAGCCACTGATGTAGTTCACATCCTCTTCTTGGCAGTCTTCTTCAGCCTCAAATACTCCAACTTCCTGAGCAAAGTGAACAACTTTCTTTCCAGTCAACAAACCGTGAACAGTGTCCAGCTTGTTCTTGATGTCAGTGATCTGCAAATTATCAATCTTTACACCAGACTCTTTCCTTCTTCTATCATCAGTCTTGGTGCTATTTCTGCTCACCAAGTTATCAATCAGCAATCTAGCCTGTTCAGGAGTCTTGGTGTTGAAATTGCCATTGCTGGCAGCATCCAATGCAGACTGGTAATAGAGATCAATTCCTCTAAAGAATATGCCCAGTAGCGTCACTTCAGAGAATCCATGATGAGGACAGTCACGTTGGTACATCTTAAACCTCATCCAAGCAGACTTAAGAGGCTCTGTAGGACCTTGAGCAAATGTAAGAAGATCATGTATGAGCTGATCTGAGCGAGCATCATCATAGAAGTGTCGCAGGAACTCTCTCTTCACAGCATCCCAAGTGGTTAACTTCCCAGATGGAAGTTGCTTTAGCCAAGCAGCAGCCTCTCCAGCAAGAGAGTATGGGAAAAGCTTCAGATACAAGAAGTCATAATCCACCCCATTGTACTTCATTCCAGTGATGAAGGCTTCAAAATCCTCAATGTGGTCCATGGGTTGCTCATGTGGGAGACCATGGAAGGGGTGCTGCCTCAGCATAGAGTAGTAGACAGTCTTGATCTCAAAGTCATTCCTCTCAAAAGAAGGAGGAACAATTGCTGACCGGTTAGCATAAAACTCATCGGGACGGTTGTAGTCAGCAAGAGTCCTCTCAGCAGCAGGTGGCTGTCCATTACCTCCAGGATTGACCATCCGCATCTCACCTTGAGGCTGGTCAGGTTCAGGGATTACATGTCCCTCAGCATCAATCCTTTGCCCTGCATCATTGTACGGGTTGTTTTGTTGGTCTCTCAGAACACCCTCAGCATCAGGTCTCAAAATCAAACGATTGTTCATCATTCTTGTTCGTTGACCCTTTCTGTTTGTTCTCTCAAGCTTAGCAAGCTCCTCAAGTCCGAGGTTCAGAAGTTCTTCGCCCTGGTTGCTTCGGGTATGTCAACTTGGCATACACAGAACTCAAAATCACTGTCTCAATCTCGATGTCGGGCGACACTAAGGAGAGTGTCGGTCGACACTGAATGCGTCTGTCGATTCTTGCAGCAACAAAAACAAGCCAAACAAGAGAAAAATCAGTAGCAAAGAAAATAAAAACGATCTAGACTCAACTCTAAAAAAAATCTATCGGCGAACTCAAAGAGTCCCCGGCAACGGCGCCAAAAACTTGATAGGTTCTAGTTTTATCCCTATTCTACTGCAAGTGCACAATTATGCTATTGTAGTATTTCAGGGTATCGAATCCACAAGGACTCACGGTCACACGATAGATTATATGTTGTAAAGTTAAGCTAAATCAAATCCAGAGAAAGCAGTAAACAAAAGCAATAAACTAGAAGGTGTTTTCAATAAAAGAAAGGCGTCAGACTTAGGAAGTTCTCGGGAAATATGCTAAGATAGATACTTAACTAACCGCATTCAGATTAAACACATGTTCAAAAACTAGAAACACAATGCTAAATAATCCAACTCTCGCTGAGATTATTTCTATATCTAGCACCCTAGCGATCCAAATCTCTTTGCGATCCTAGAGTTCTAAACAAGCATTAAGAACAGGTTCTATCGGTTCACAATTTTCGTAAACCAAATCTCTTTGTATCTAGTCAAATTGATCACACTAAGTTTGTTCAGATTATAACTCACACTCTCGCGCTATTGTTAATTATCTCAGATATAAACCTTAGGTGATCAGTTCAGAATTTAGTATTAAGCACAACTTAGGTGATGAACAAACATATGATGAGTCCTAATCAGTCAATTATCAAACAAGCATAAAACCTTTGTGAGAATTCCTAAATCCAACTAGGTTACTACTCAGACATATCAGTAATCAAACAACACATCATGAATAAAAAACCATAAACTGAATAGTTAAAAGTAAAGGGATTCGAAATTCTTCTCTCGAGGGTTACAAGTAGCAAGAATCAGCCCCAACTCAATATCTCTCAATCTCTCAAGCAAGAACAAAGTAAGAACAAGATAAGAACAAGATAAAAGAATGAATGAGTCTGAAAACCTAATTAAACTCTCTAAACACGTTTTGGGGTCAGTTTAGAATTAGGGAAAACTTCTGGGCAATTCTGAAAATCTTCAAAACTTGTCTTCAACTCTCGGGTATTGTTCTGTCGCGCTCAGTGTCGACCGACATCCAAGTCAGTGTCGGTCGACACTCAATCGTGGTCGAGACACCAACTTCAACTCGTTGCATAAATCACCAGAAACGTCATATAATCCCATCCTTTGCTCCAAACGCAAGTCTACCTATAGAAGACTCAATAGACTCTAAAAACCAGGTTAAAGACTCAATATATACAACTATATCATGGTTGAAAACCTAGAAAAACCATGATATATCAGGTATATGTGTAGCGACAGACCTTACCTCTGGAGTAAGTGGTTACCTCTTTCCGAGTTCTGGTATAATACGAACTTTCATACATCTATTCAGATGACTCCGTATGAAGCAGTATATGGTCAGACACCGCCCATACATATACCATTCTTTCCAAGCGAATCAAAGGTGGCCATTGTGGCTAAAAGCTTCCAAGAACGACAGAACATGCTTCTGATTCTTAAGTTTCATCTCATGCGAGCTCAACATCGCATGAAACAGTTTGCGGACTAGCATCGAACTGATTGAACCTTGGAGATTGGCGACTATGTGTATGTTAAGTTACAAACATATCGTCAATAGTCGGTGGTTCTTCGTCACAACCAGAAGCTCGCCCCTAAATACTTTTGGCCATACAAGATCATTGACAAATGCGGAAAAGTTGCATACAAGCTCGATCTTCCAGCCTCCTCTCAGATACATCCAATATTTCATGTTTCTCAATTAAAGCTGCAAGTGGGGAATGTGGAAATTTCAAATCAGCTTCCAACAGTAGTTTATGACGTGATGCTTAAGGAGCCTGAAAGCGTGATGGAGCGGATCAAGGTAAATCGTCAAGGAAGGCCAGCAACAATGGTCTTAGTGAAATGGAGTAATCATCTAGCAGAAGAGGCAACATGGGAGTTTCTCTATGAGTTGCAGAAGAAGTTTCCTTCATTCAAACCTTGAAGTCAAGGTTTTTTCAAATGGGGGAGATTTGATATAGGAAAAGTGTTGGTAACTTAACGACTTGTAACGACCATGACACGTCAACAAGTCAAGTAGGATTTGGTTTTAGATTTCTTATTTTCCTGTTATGATTTGGTGTTATCGGGTTGGGGTTAGGAAAAAGTTACAAGGAATATTGTGTAATCTTGGAAAATCAATCAATATTACAAATGTTCATTCTTATCTCTCTCTCTTTCTTCTTGTTACGTCTGTTATTGAGCTTGCGTTAGCTTGATTACGGTTAAGGATCCGTGTTTCACGAACGCTGGTTCTTGGTGTGTGAAGGAGTTGCAGTTTATAGTTATCATGGTCAAACCCAAAAATCGAATAAAGCTATAGCATATGAAGCGTAAGGCTGACAATACAAAGTGACTGAGACGACCGAGTGAGAAGGACTGCTGGAAACATTGGTTTGGAATTTACAAATTATCGGTTGGTTTAATTAACCGATTTTGGTTATATACAGTCAGTTGATAACTTACAAGTCATATTTTTTTTTTTTAAAGGGCATTCACAAATATATATTTTTTGGTTTTTTGGGTACAATAAAGACAAGCATTAAAGATAAACTAAAGCTAATACTGAAAGCCCAACTATTATCTTCTAATGAGCCTAAACTAGATACAAAGATAGAAAACAGTTTAGCCCAAAATAAACTGGCCACTAACAGAGAAGAAACACTAGGGGTGCAAATGGTTATCATTTTAGAGGAAGAAAATTCAGTGGAATTGACAATTATGCTGAATTACTCCAAAAATCATCCATTTGTCAATTTTTTTATTTTTAGTGGAATATGGTGGAATTCACAAATTCTGCTGAAATTTGTTCCTCTACTATTGAGGAGAGGAAAATTTTCAGCGTAAACCACTCTATTCCTCTATTTATAATTTCACTAATATTATTCCACTTTATTCCTCTAATTACCACCATTTTCACCCTAGATGCTCGAAAGCCCTAAAGCCACCGCCGCCACCACATCTGAGAGAAACCAAAACCTCTGCTGCGACCCGAGCCAAAAAGCGCCTGAAGAAACCACCATCGAGACTATGCCGGAAAGAAGATAGAGAAAGGCTTGAGAAGGCGAGCTGATATTTTCCGGTTGCAGAGCCGGTTCATGCTGCCGCCGATGCTCCGTTCAAGACCCGCCGATGTCCTCCCCACAGCAAGTATACTAAGATCCACCAGCGGTTCGAAAATCTGAAAAGAAACCAAACCACAAACTCGCCACCTCCGACAAAAACCTTCCGCCTTCCAGGACGCAAACCGCACCAAACAATCGGCGGGATCCTCCACAAGGCGACGTCTTCGGGCTTTGAGGAAGCGCATGGATCTCGTCCTAGGGATCCGTTTGCAAAAGACTTCTGTCGCCGTCGAGAAAGAAGCCGATGTGATGAACAACAGTTGAAACCCTGCGCACCACCTAAACTACTCTCGATATCGAACTAGTCACGAAATGAAAACACTTGGGCGAAGGAAAGAGAAAGATAAAAAGAGAATTTCTCCTCACAACACCAAAGAAACCGGCGCCGGAGGGGAGAGATGTGGCAGAGAAGACAACGAAACTAGAAAGGGTTATTGAAGAGAGAGAAAGGGAACATTTGTCCAGATTATTCCGAGTAATATTCAAGTAAAGAGAACTCAATTAAAAAAAAAGTAAATTAAATCACCTTATCTAAATAAGAGTAACATACATATCATCATCATTGATAAATCAAGGAACCGATTTAGCCAAACAAATAATATCTTCAACGAGGATCTAACTCTGTGATCGATGCTTCATTGATAGAACAACTAATTGTTTTTCCAGAAGAATTCGAGCCCTCAGCTTCTGAATCATGGTCCCGGCTACTTTGGAAGAAGAAACCAGGTGCACGAGGCACTTTTAAAGTGACTGTGGTACTAGTAAGCAACAAGATGATTGTAGACATCATAGGACGGTCTTCTGGATTTTCTTGGACACATAAAAGCGCTATATGGATGCATCTTCTAACTTCCTCACTCTGATAACTCTCCCGCAAAGCTGAGTCTAATAGTTCTAGAGCCGAACCTTTTCTCCATAGTCTCCAAGCCTAACATTAATATATGATTTTATAAAACACTGTCCATAATATTTCTGATCATAGTGGTAAAAGAGACAAAAGTACTAACATGTGTGACTAAATTGCCAGCAGATCCATCTGTTTGGTTGAAGCTACTATTCATCTTGCCACTTATTATTTCAAGAACCAGGACTCCAAAGCTGTAGACATCAGATTTCATGGAGAATTGACCGTGCATGGCATACTCAGGAGCCATGTAACCGCTGAAAAAAGCAAAATTGAGGATTACGTTTACACTATATGAGCGACAATCGAAAGGTTTCATTAGGGTAAAAACAATACTTACAAGGTCCCAGCTATCTTGCTAGTATTGGCTCGAGTTTGCTCCATCCCGAAAATCCTTGCCATGCCAAAATCCGCTATTTTTGGGTTCATATCATCATCTAGAAGAATGTTGCTAGCTTTGAGATCACGGTGTATGATTGTGAGCCTTGAATCTTGATGAAGATAGAGAATCCCTCGAGCAATCCCTCCAATGATATTGTACCGTCTTGTCCAATCCAGCTGTTGTCGCTTTATTGGATCTGCACATTCGATAGGATAAGAACAACGAATCTAGGTTTCAATATGATAACACGAATACCAAGAAAAAGTAATGATTAGAAACAAACCAAAGAGGAAATAATCAAGACTCTTGTTGGGAACAAACTCGTAGACAAGTATTTGTTCATCTCCTTCCACGCAAAACCCAAGAAGCCTAACAAGATTTCTATGTTGAAGCTTTGCCACAAGCAGAACTTCGTTCTTGAACTCTTGTGTGCCTTGTCCTGAATTTCTCGATAGTCGCTTCACCGCAACTTCAGTTCCATTTGGTAATATTCCCTTCATATATACATATATCAATCGCTTCTAAGCGTTCATGGAAAAATCAATCAGACATAGCTATATACTGAGTTTTAAATATACCTTGTAAACTTCACCAAATCCACCTTGACCGACTTTGTTGTTCCTAGAAAATTTGTCAGTTGCGGCTTCAATTGTCTTGAAATCAATTTGCAATGACTGTGGACTTGTAATATCATCATTAGCTGCAACAGTAGATGTATGTCATTATGAGTATTTATAAGCATAATCTGTTTCGAAATGGAAAAAGGTAAAAGCAGCTCACTTTCAAGCTTTAGTGTTTTGTATGATTGCCTTCTCTTCAAAAAAATCAATCCTAAAGCTAAAAGCGCCACAAATATGACCGAGGATACAACAATCGCCACTATAACTCCTGTAGAAATCGGTTTGCCATCTGGAGGAGGGGGTGATGTTGTGGGTTGAGATTCTTGAGGATCTTGAGAGCTCTGGGGAGGAGGGGATGATGTTATGTTATCGAAAGCACCGAGATACGGATAAGGATCAAACCGGAAAAAGCAAATAGGTCTCCTGATGCTACCCCCTTGCTTCCCACCGCAACAACGTTGGTAGGTACGAACGTTTGCTTGAAGACAAGCTTCACAATCCACCGAAGAAACCCTCGGAATACACTGCATCAATGCGTATATACTTTCGAAACCGGGCAAAGGAGTTATATTCGCTGCATAATGTCGGCCTGCAAGCGACCCGGGCGTTGTGGAGGAAGCTGCTGATATCATACGCGCCATGAAATCCTCCCATGTTCGGTTATACTCTGAAACATTCCCTGAGACATCTAAAGTTAAAAGCTCTGCTGTCGTCGGCTCTAGATCGATGGAGTTGAAGAACGAGCGGTTAGAGTAACGAACAAAACAGAGCGTCTTGTCGGCTCTCCAGTCCCATGAGTCAGTCTGGTTTGGACAGTTCTGTAATAAACCGACAGACGCAGGTTGAATACAATCGGAACAGACCTTTGGATCAGTCCCTGGGATACAGAGGCCTAAAACATAGATCCTTCCAGGGCCTTCGCCAACAGAGACGTTATAGTATCCTTCTCGAGAACTGACGTTGGAAGCAAGAGTTGGGAGGACGAGACGACGGTTTATATCGTAAGTACTATTTGGTCTGAAAAACAGTGAGTCTCCACATTTTTGTGCAGAGACAAAGCCGAAGCTAAAAACAGTGAGTCTCCACATTGTCAAGAAATTGTTCACATTCATTTTAGGAGATTGGCTTTTCTCTGGTACTTGGTGAAGATCTTGGAAGTTGAAATCTATATAAGATAAACTTTGATTTTGTCCAAAGCATGTGTGTTTAGAATTTTCGTGAAGTAGTTGAGTCAAGCGTTTAATTCAAGTCAACTCGATAAATGTTTTGGAGTATTTTACAAACACGTTAACTATATGATGTAAGTAAAGACACGTACACATGGACCTCCAGAAACATTACTAATATATTAAATAAATTGAGTCCGTCAACTTTAATATCCATAAGCTAAAAAAAGTGTCGCGTGTACTAGTGATCGAATCATTTTATTTATAGAACATGGAACAGACTTGATGTTCGTATGAGCCGGCTCCAATCAGTGGGCTAATGAGTTTGCTTCGGGTCTGTTCCTGAAGAAAAAATCCAGGCGATCGAGGCACATGTAGAGTAATTGAGCTATTGGTAAGCACCTGGAAGATTAAAGACATGGCTGGACGATCTTAAGGAGTTTCTAGAGCACTTAGTAGTCCGATATGGATGCATCTAATTACTTCATCCTTGTCCTAGCTTTCACTAATCTCCCGATCAATTAGTTCTAAGGATGAATCACTATTCGAAAGCCTCCAAAACTGCCAAGAAACTCATATTTAGAATCTTTATCATAGTTGAGCAAAAAATAATAGTTAAATTTTTTTAAAGAAATTGATTTGATTTGTGCTAATAGAATGTTGCCGCTTCAGTCGTCTTATAATCAAATCGCGGCGACTGTGAATTTGCCATATCATATACGTCAGTTGCAACAATAGACGTGATGTTATTATGACTCATATATTAATCCTCTGTTCCAAAATGGCAACATGAGACTTTTAGAATTTTAAGCTACATATTTTCGCTATGATTGTCTCTTCTTCCAAACAATACTAATTCAAGAGTTTGCAGCCCCACGGTTATGACAACGGAAATAACAACCACCGAGATTGTTCCTGCAGAAATTGTGTAATGCCCCGACGCCACCGTTCTTAGGGTCTACATTCACTCTCGGTCCATAGGTCCTGAAAGATTCAAAATAATTGTTTACTAACCCTTCAATCAGTCATGTCTTCAATTACCATATGATTTTTCCTCGTATTTCGTCTTCACTCGCACTATATCACAAATCATTTCCTGATAAGTCATTTATCTTTCAATTATTTCAATTCAAACACGCATAACTTTGGAGTTTTTTTCTGGATAAGTGACCGAAAATATAAATGCACTTTGATGACATAGTTAATTAAATCAAATTAAAAAAAAAAATATTTCCACATAACAATAGAGATGTTACAAATGAAAGAAAATAAAGTAATCGTCACTTGTAAAAATATGTATATACATAATATCATCTTCAACGAGGATCTAACTCTGTGATCGATGCATCATTAACAGAACAAGTAATTGGTTTTCTTAACGAATCAGAGCCCTCAGCTTCTAAATCTTGGTCCCAACTACTTCCGAAGAAAAATCCAGGTGCACGAGGCACTTGTAATGTGATTGTGCTACTAGTGAGCAGCAAGATGATTTTAGACATCACAGGACGATCTCCAGGATCTTCTTGAACACATAAAAACGCGATATGAATGCATCTTCTAACTTCATTACTCTGATAACTCTCCCCAAAAGCCGGGTCTAAAAGTTCTAAAGCAGAATCTTTTCTCCATAGTCTCCAAGCCTAACATTAATATATGGTCTTGTAAAAAAAGACTCCATAATATTTGATTATAGTGTTAAAAGAGATAAAAAGAACACTAACATGTGTGACTAAATTGACAGCCGATCCATCTGATTGGTTGAAGCTTCTATTCATCTTTCCACTTATGATCTCAAGAACCAGGACTCCAAAATTGTAGACATCAGATTTCATGGAGAATGGACCGTGCATGGCATACTCAGGAGCCATATAACCGCTGAAAGAAAAAAAAAACCATACTGAGAATATACTTTACACAAGTGACGATCTTTTCATTAGGGTAGAAACATTACTTACAAGGTTCCAACTATCTTGCTAGTGTTGGCTCGAGTTTGCTCCATCCCGAAAATCCTTGCCATGCCAAAATCCGCTATTTTTGGGTTCATATCATCATCTAGAAGAATGTTGCTAGCCTTGAGATCACGGTGTATGATTGTGAGTCGTGAATCTTGATGAAGGTATAGAATCCCTCGAGCAATTCCTCCAATGATACTGTATCGTCTTGTCCAATCTAGTTGTCGTCGCTTTATTGGGTCTGTGCATTCATACGATATTAACGATAATAACAAGATTACCAAGAAAATTAAGGATTATAGAAACAAACCGATTAGTAAGTAATCAAGACTCTTGTTGGGAACAAACTCATAGACAAGTATTTGTTCATCTCCTTCCACGCAAAACCCAAGAAGCCTAACAAGGTTCCTATGTTGAAGCTTTGCAACAAGCACAAGTTCGTTCTTGAACTCTTGTGTGCCTTGTCCTGAATTTCTCGATAGTCTCTTCACCGCAACTTCAGTTCCATTTGGTAATGTTCCCTACAAATATACATATAAATTGCTTCTTAGCTTCCATGAAAAAAAATCAAGCAGTCATAGATATGTTCAGAACTTAGATATACCTTGTAACTTCACCAAATCCACCTTGGCCGACTTTGTTGGTCTCACAAAATTTATCAGTTGCAGAGTCAATTGTCTTGAAATCAATTTGTAATGACTGCGTACTTGTAATATCATCATTAGCTGCAACAATATATATGGTGTCATGAGAAATTATTTGTATAACGAAATGGAAAAAGGTAAAAGCATCTTACTTTCAAGATTTAGTGTTTTGTATGATTGCCTTCTCTTGAAAGCAATCAATCCTAAAGCTAACAGCGCGACGAATATTACCATGGATACAACAATCACCATTATGACTCCTGTAGAAATCGTTTTGCCATCTGAAGGAGGAGGTGATTTTGTGGGTTGAAATTCTTGACGATCTTGAGAGCTTTGAGGAGGAGACGATGATATGTTGTTGAAAGCATTGCGAAACGGATAAAGATCAAACCGAAAAAAGCAAACCGGTCTCCTTATGCTACCTCCTTGCTTCCCACCGCAACAGGTTTGGAAGTTACGAACATTTTCTTGAAGACAAGCGTCACAATCCACTGAAGAAATCCCCGGGATACAATGCATCAATGCGTATATTCTTCGGAAACCGGATAAAGGAGTTATATTTGCTGCATAATGTCGTCCTGCAAGCGACCCGGGACTTGAGGACGAAGCTGCTGATATCATATGCACCATGAAGCCTTCCCATGTACTCTTATACTCTGCAACATCACCAGTGACATCTAAAGGGTAAATATAGTCTTCTCTCGGCTGTAGATCGATCTGGTTAAAAAATGAGCGGTTTGAGTACCGAACAAAACAGATCGTCTCGTCTTCCGATCTCCAAAACCATGAGTCGGTCTGGTTAGGACAATTCTGTAATAAACCAACAGACGCAGGTTGAATACAATCGGAACAGACCTTTGGATCAGTCCCTGGGAGACAGAGGCCTAAAGCATATATCTTTCCAGGGCCTTCACCAAGAGAGACGTATAGTAGCCATCTCGAGAACTGACGTTGGAAGCAAGTGTTGAGAGGACGAGACGACGGTTTGTATCGTAAGTACCGTTCGGTCTGAAAAACAGTGACTCCCCACATATTTGTGCGGAGACAAAGCCGAAGCTAAAGGTGAGGACACAACAGAGGATTGTCAAGAAATTGTTCACATTCATTTTAGGAGATTGGCTTTTCTCTGGTACTTGGTGAAGATCTTGGAAGTTGAAATCTATATAAGATAAACTTTGATTTTGTCCAAAGCATGTGTGTTTAGAATTTTCGTGAAGTAGTTGAGTCAAGCGTTTAATTCAAGTCAACTCGATAAATATTTTGGAGTATTTTACAAACGCGTTAACTATATGATGTAAGTAAAGACACGTACACATGGACCTCCAGAAACATTACTAATATATTAAATAAATTGAGTCGTCAACTTTAATATCCATCAGATCTTGCAATCTAAATAAGATAAACTTTCGATTTCACTGTAACATTAAGGAACTTGATTTCGTCAAAAGCATGCGTGTTTAGAATTGTCGTTAAGAGTAGGTTATTCAAGCATATTCAAATTAACTATGATAAATGTTTTGGAATGTTTTGTAAACGCGTTAAATTTAGGGAAAGTTGCCAAACTGACTCAAAACATTAAGTCAAATTCAAAAGTAATCCATCCCAAAGTTTTCTTTCAAAAGTCAAAAATTTTGAAACCCTTCTCAAAAAAGTTTTTCTTTCAAAAGTAACTTTTTATGAGTTCTTTTCCTTTAAAAACTCATATTTACGATACTGCTATTAGTTTTAAATAGGGCTGACGATCTATTTCCCCACGAGAACTATTGTATAGCACCAGATATAGCCCATAAGTATGCCTCGTTCTAAATGTCCACAAAAAAAAGTTCGAAATCTATATCTCCCTGAAATAAAAGTTAAAAACTAATTTATCCATGAAATTATAGTTCGAAACCATAAAACCCATAAGCTTGGGTTAAAAACGGTTTATTATTTTTCAATCAACTATTAACCGATAATAATAACAGTAAACCGATTATAAACTTCATTTTGACCCGATTACATCCCTAAACCATTATCAACCCGAAATTGTTAAATCCCTTTAAAAATCTCCAAATTATAACCTTAAAACCCAGAAATTCTCCATTTCAATGGTTGAAATTTCAACTTAATTTGCGGATATCGTAGCCGAGCTGGCTTTTTTTTCTTTGTTCTTCCATAAATCTGATGACCGATCTTAAAATTGAGCCAACCAAACACTTGTACAACTCTTTTTCTTTCTTAATCCACGAGAAGTAGAAGAATAAAAACTTCTCTAATTGCTCTTCCATGGCGGTCTGTGTAGAAATACAAAGTCTTCCTCAGTTTTAGAGTGAAAGATGTACACGGAAGATTCATCATCATCTCTATAAGGCTCAAACTGATAAAGGAATCAATCGTTTACAAAAACGACGGCACATAACTTCGGCGAGGCAATCTCATCTGGGCAGGACTTTCGGAAGCGAACGAGGAGTAGCGATTCACCATCATTGTTCTGTCAGAGAACTACACCACATTTCGTTGGTGCTTGGAAGAGCTGTCTCTTTCCACCAGAAGAAACTCCTGATTAGATTTACAAGTTGTGATTGCCAACTTTTCATTTGTGAGTAAGTTGTTCACGATCTTCAAATTGAGGATTTCTGGGATTTCTTAGAATCAGGGATTTTTTGTAGGAATTTGTCGATTTGGGGGCAAGAGTCTAGTTATATATTTATACAATTGGGTTAGCTTCATAAGAAAAACCAGTTACATTTAGAAAAATTGATACACATGAAAACTTGATCTTTCAATCTTTGACCAACCATATGCTTATGATTCGTTCGAACATAAAAAGAAGAAGAAGATATGTTTAACATTTCTTTTTCTGAAACCAAAGAGAGAGAATAAAAAGTAAAGATAGAAAATGAAAATTTTCGGGTAAAGAAGAAGAAGTTGGGTGGGTCAGTTTTTTTTTGTTCGGTTCTAGTTGGTATAGATTGTAGTTTGGTTTAAGATTATTTAGTTGGTTTATTTTCGGTTTATAAACAATAACCAATAAAATTGAATTTGTGTGTTATTAGATTTTGAAGTTTAATTTCAGGGAGATATAGATTTCGAACTTTTCTTCTGTGGACATTTAGAACGAAGCATACTTATGAGCTGCATCTGGTGCTATATAATAGTTCTTGTGGGGAAATAGATCGTCAGCCCTTTTAAATATTTTATTTTATGTATTGTAATATTTTTAATAATAAACAAAAAGGTGAGTTAAATCTATATATAATTTCAAAATTAAGTTTATAGACATGTTAGTGTAATATATAACAACTCACACACATAATCATTCCTCCCCCTCTCCTCTCCTCAACTCACGAAGCTCCGGCGCCGATCCTCTTCTAGTTTCATTTGGTCTGTAGTCTCTCGGCGAGCCTCTCCTTCCTCCTCCGTCGGCGATCAGGTTCCTGCTCTTCTGAATCCTCTGCGTGTCTCTGTTCTTCTCCGGCGTCCTCTGCTCAGCCCGGTTCTTCTCTTGCGGCCCTTGCTCAGGCTTTCTTCTCCGGCGGTTTCAGCTTGGGGTGTGTCTGTGGCTTGTGGTTCTGATGCCGCTTTGCTTTGCAAAGACTGTCTTTCTCCCTTGGAGATTGGTTTTTGCGGGTGCGGTTGGTGGCCATGGTGTGGAGGTGATCGTCGTTTGTGGTGGCTTGGTTTCAGATTCTATCCGGTTAAGTTGCTGGTTCGTATTTGTTAAGGTGTAGTCCTGAGATTCCTTTGGTTTAAGTGCGAGTCCCATTTTTGTTGCTGTCGGGTTAGAAGATTGGTCTTTGGGTTTTCCTAGTGTCTTGTGTTTAGGTCTGTCCAGTTGTTGTTTGTTTCGGATGTGGTTTTATCAAGGTTCTTTGTGGTCGGGTATTCTAGCTAGCAACGGGCTTGTGTTCATAGTTCCTTAGCGCCGGCTTTCGAGTGCATCTCAGCTTCATCCGTTGGTTTTACAGTTGCCTTTGATCGTATGATTGGCTTCTCTGCTTTGTTCTTCTGAAGTTCATCATGCTAGGTTAGGCCAAGTTTCGATTTGGATCCGTTATCTGGACGTGTTGTTTCTGCAGGAGCATCTACTTTCCTCTCTCCGCGTCCTTTTGGTCTTGGAGTTAGTGAAGGATTATAGTGTTTGTTCAAGGTTTAATTCCCAAATTACAAACTAACACATAATCTTAAACAGATCTAGGTTCTTGCAAAACGAATCATAAAACCAACCAAACCTGGATCATTACCTTTCAGATTGCAGCGGATAATTGATGGTAATGATGAGATCAGTTAGAACAGATGAACAACCTGCTCCTCCTTTGGTATCCACACTCTTACAAGCCGGGATGGCTGCTAGACCAAAGAGATGGATCAGATCAGAAAGAGAGAGTTGGAGAGAGAGGCAAACTCGCGGCCACAAGGAGAAAAATCGCAAGCCTTAGGGTTTCGATTTACTCCTCTCCCATTTAAATGGGCCCAAGTCATTTGACTAATGGCTCATTAATCATTTGGGCCCAAGACACAAATCAGGCAAAAGCCTGCATTTTGTCTGGCCCAATTCTCTGATCCAATACAGTAAATGCCACTGCATCTTACCGTATTTATTCCATTTAACTTTCCCGTTAGCTATGGTGTGTGACCCTTCGGGATCATACAATACTGGTAATAAGTCCTAAACTTATAGATCAAGAGCGGACTCTAGCAAGCCATCATGATCACCCAGTATTTATGACTTATGTCTGATCTCGACACTTATCATACTTTCTAGAGATAGTACGGTAGATTTCAGGACATTCCCAACAATCTCCCACTTGTACTGGAATCCTACACAGGACATTCCCAACAATCTCCCGATTGTACTAGAATCCTACATTCCCTGGTCCTTTTGTCTTAATATCTCGATCTGGCATAAGGCAAGATGCGTGTCATCCTTATATAGCCAGACCATGTTTATCGGAACAGATTTGATACTGACAATTCAAACGACTTGGGCAAGTCCGTTTGGGAATGGCCATTCTCTTACCAGCTATCAAATCTCCGATTGGCCTAGAGATATTACCTCCGTTAAACGGCAGGGACAAATCCCATCTTGTTCCATCACTATGAACTACACAATTCATAATACACCCAACCAAGGTCCGTATAGCTCCCAGTTACGAAACAGCGTTAGACAATGATCAAAGCGCATTACTCCATGTGCAGCCACATGCATGCGAACTCAGGTCTAAGGACTATACTCTATAGTCGTATATGAGAACCTCTTATGACACAGATATTAATATCTTGCAGAGTTCTCATCAGCGGGCCATGTCCGGTCATATGCTCCCCTACATATACCTATGTGTCGACTTTGATGCCGCACATCTATGACCCCTCGAAACTTGGTCACAAGTCTCAACACAATCTAGTCTCAAGTGGTTGTTGGTGTTCCAATTCAACAACCTTCGACTATGGACACTATGATTTATGTCACTTCGTTAAATATGGGGTTTCAGGATCAAGTCAACTCATGTACTTCGATGGCCCATATATAATGACATGAATCATTTTGGAACGATTATTTATATCACAGTTAAAATAATCCAGAAATCATAGATTTCATAAACATAAAATATTATGTTTACATGAACCTTTCAAAACAACTAAGTAAAGCCCTTTACAAACTCCCACTGAAATTAAGACTACATCTTAATTTCACTCATCCTACAGCTACAGTCCGCGACTCGTGCTTAGGCCTAAGGAGTGGCTTCGTTAATAGATTAGCAACGTTCTCATTCGATGAAACTTGCTTATCTACTTAACATCTCTGTCATTTATCTCACGGAATAGGTTATACCTATCCTCAAGGTGTTTGGATCTCTGATGTGCAGCTAGTCTCATCTATGCTGTGAATCACATCAAGTTCAGTAATGAACTCTTCTTTCCAAACAACCTCTTTCGCCGCTTCTCAAGCTGCGAAATGTTCAGCTTAAGTCATGGAGTCAGCAACAGTGCCTTGCACCGCCAGTCAGACACAAGATATAGCCGGACTGTGACCGGGAATTATCTTTGTCTATTGGAAACTTGCCTTTCAGACTCTATCGACTTGTAGCACCTCACTTTCTCCATAAATCAAGAATTTATCCTTAGTATTCCTTGAATACTTTAGGATATTCTTTACGGCAATCCAGTGATTCTTTGCTGGATTTGACTGGTCTTTACTTGTCTTGCTTAACTTAAAGCAACATCAAAACAAGTACGTGTCATGGCATACATGATAGATCCAATTGCCGACGCATATGGAATCTCATCCATGCATTCAAGCTCAGCAGATATCGTAGGATACTGTTTCTTGCTTAACATATTGCCATGTGACATTGGCATAAAACCCTTCTTGGAGTGCTGAAAACGTGTAGGACTTTGTCAATTTAAGAATCCTGACTTTGTCCTACCAGCTCTTTTGAATCTCTATCTTTAGATCCAAAATCCAAGAACATACGTGGCTTTACCCATGTCGATCATAAAACCAACTCCCAAGCCAGTCCTTTACCGACTGCATCATTGGGACGTTATTTCCGAGAATCAGTATGTCATCGACATACATTATGAGAAATGCAACATTGCTCCCACTTATCTATTAGTAAACGCACAGTTCCACTTCGTTCCTGTTCAAGTCAAAACCTTGACTACTTCCGTTTAACGAAGATTCCAACTCCGATGTGTTTGCTTCCATCCAGAATGGATCAATGAAGCTAACTTACACATAGTGTAGTTTTCGGAGTCCGGGCTCACATTCGCTTTTGTGAATTTCGCAGGTTCGTCACTTTCAATGATCATCAGATCATGGCAACTTTCAATGATTATCAGGTTCAACTAATGACGAGAAATCACTCTCGGATTAGTGACTGATTCATTCAGATCTGCGAACTTCAGGCTCTACAGGTGTAGATTCTACAGAAATCTGTAAATCCATCCGCTGCTCTTCCTCAACAGGTTGAGCAGCCTCCTGTATTTCTCGAATTTCTTCGAGTTATACTTTTACTCCCACTGTTCTTCTTGGAAAGTAACTTCCCTTCTTAGAAAACAGAATGGACGTAAAAGTAACAAGCCTTGGTTTCCCTAGGACAACCAGCGAAGTAGCTCAACTACAAATACTCAGTAAAGACGAATTTGGATCATTTCCAATCCACATTTACGTGGTGTCTTTCAACTGATATTGGTGGAACTATTTCAGCGTAAACTTAGATATTTCTAGAGCGTTATTCTTAAAGAATATCATGGAAGATTCGTGTGACTCATCTTTAATCATTTCTAATAAGATCTGATTCTTTCTCACAGAAACACCTCCAGGTTTTCAGGAGGAATGAGCTGTGAAACGATTTCACACTCATTCAGATGATCACACAATCAATGACTTAAGTATTCTCACTCGTGATCTAATCCAGAGTCTTAATACTTCTGTCATTTAGATTCTATACTTCATTCTGGAACTCTTTCGACCATGTCAAAGAATTCCGACTTGTGTCTCATCAAATGAACACAGTCACACTTACTGAAGTAATCAGTAGAGACAATGAAGTACAGGAAATTTTCTCTGGCAATACTGCTCATCGGACCACATACATGAGTATGTTCAATCTCCAATAAGCCTTTGGGCCTTTCTCTAGCTCGGCTAAGATGGGCCCTTTGTCTTTTGGTCCAGTAAGCAGAATTCAAGTCTCATAAGATATCCGATCAAATGAGCCCAAAAGTCCATAACTATGGGGTTTCTGAATCTGACTTACTCTATGTGACCAAAACATTTATGCCAAGAAAAATCAGGTTTAATTCATCAGATTTAAACCAATTGCGGTATTTATGTTACATTTTAGGCACTCTTTGGTTTAAGATATAAAACCCATTCCTTGAATAGGGTGCTACAATTAACATTTCATTAAGATCTAAAGAACAAAACTTGTCTTTATCAAAATGAAAAACATTCAAATTCTTTACAAGAAAATGAAAAACAACTCTGCTTAAAGCAGGTACATTGTAGCAATTACTTAATACAAAACCAAGCCTCAAAGGCATCTACAAGTGAAAACCCTACGGCTGAGGCAGCATCCCAAGCTCCTTCCAGACACGCAGTTCCACTTGCCCTTCCTTCAACGTTCTACTGTTGTTCAGGCTCTGCATATTATAACAAATATCAGTGCCACAACCAGTATCCAATACCTATAAGGTATAACTTGAAGTAATAACATGAATACCTGAGGAAGTAGTCTCATACATCGACTTCAACTCCTCATAATCTTCCATGAATTTAATGCAATCTCTCTTCCAATGCCCAGTCTCTTTACAGTAGCAGCATTTACCAACGTAAGAGGTATCTGACTCGGGCTCAGAAGACACACGCTTGCCATGATTCAAAATCTGGACAATTTTGCCTTCACCCTTGTCAGCATTAGGTTTAGTAAACCTACCCTTCTCCTCCATGAGGTGATACAGGGTACTCTTCACGTTTGGCTCAACTGTCTTGAGCATATCATGCAGTTCAGTCAACGTCTTCGTTAAGCCTTTCTTGATATAGTTCCTTGTGAACTTATCATAGCTTGACGGCAGTGACTGCAGAATGATCTCAGTCGCCAATTCTTGGCTAACTGGATAATCCAGTTTCCACAGGTTATCAACGTAACCCATCATTTTACTGATATGAGGACTTACTGGATGATCATTCGGTAGCTTGCAGCTAGTGAGAGATTTAACCAATTGGTATCTCTCCACTCTTACCTGCTCCTGAAATTTCAATTTCAGGCTGCTGATCATCTCTATTGGCGACTCCATGTTCTCATATTGCTTCTGCAAGTCTGAGTCCATGGTAGCCAATATCAGACCACGCACATCTACCGCATCATTATAATGCTTATTCCAAGCATCATATACTGCATGAGTGGCATTGGACCCGATCCTCTCGGGGAGAGTTTTCTCAAGGACATAGTCCTTTCTCTCATGCCTGACAACTAGTCTCAGGTTCCGCGACCAAGTCAAGAAATTTGATCCGTTCAGTTTGTCCATCTCAAGGACAGACCGGATCGAGAAAGTGTTTTGATTGTTTGTGCTTGTCATAGCTGAAATTTAGAGATAAATAGAGTTTTAGTTATTTAGTTCATAAAAGAGTAATCTTAATAACTTATAAGAAAACTCGCATTGCATTCAAATTTTCTTTGTTTAACCTCGTAAGAATACAATGATTCCGAGACCCATGTTCAGCTAAATCCAAAGTGGGCCACTGGCCGTCACCCAGAATTAGCTTTACTTGGTAAGCATACACACAACTAGTTATATCTCGTATAACTCTCGGTTGTGAATTGGGCCCAAGGCCCAAAACACCAGATGTCTCAAGGCCCGGGACTCCCGATGGCCCAGTCAAGGAAACTAATCTCTTACAACCAAATAATCACTAAAGTCTGGGACTCCCAATGAAATTAGTGACTATATACTACTTTACTTACGCGAAAACAGACACCTCACACTGTAAGCCATATCTGTAATCGAATAAGCGTTAAGTAGCTGACAAGATTGGAAAGACATCCAAACTTGATATTGTTTTTGAGGATTTTTCAGTTTTATTTCCAAAAATAGAAGATTACTATTTTGGGAAACTTACTTATTTTAGAAACTTTCTAAATTTAGTAACATACTAAAAAAGAAATTTCTAATTTAATATTTTATAAATATTTTGGGATTGGGTCACAAATTATAGGCCCAATTCTTGGCCCAAGACCATAGAATTTCAGCTGGCCCAATAATTTGACATAACCGTCGGTTTATTAATTCTGGTCCAAGACCAAATTAATTATCAAAACCAACTGGTTATTTACTAAACCAGACCAGCTCTAAATTATTTGGTCAAACCAAATCAAACTTAGACCAGCCTTCGGTTTAGGTTAAAATTCAATTTTGAATATGAATCCGGTTTAACCAGAAATTAAATAATACCAATTGTATTAAACAATTTTCAGCAAACCGCGATTTGGGTTAACCGCTTGAACCACCAATTAAATTGGATCGGTTCAGTTAAATCCAAAACCGGGAAGAAACACCTAGTGTTTTAGCCAATTTGATTTAACTTGCGGTTTAAGGCTTTAAACACACGATTAACCGCCAATTAAATGGACCGGTTTAATCGGTGTGGTTTGGGCAACGAACCGCGAAGCTCGGTTCAACCGATTGACTATTCGCGGGACGTAATATTTAACGGGCCAAACGATCGGATCCATGATCGGATCATGGACCCACGATCCAATCCGGCCCATTAACGCATGATCCGTTACACGGCCTCATCAAGCGAATTGTGATAGGCCACAAAACACATGATCGATCGATCCTACTTGCGATACAATCAATCGTCGGCTATCGAGCATCAAGGCCGATTCGCTTATGGACATGATCGCATAGAACATGCGATAGGCTCATGTGATCCGATACTACACGGCACATGCTATCGACGGCTTCAAATCAAGCCTTAGGTCGATCAATTGCATCCATCACACGATCACGTGATCCATATGCGATTAGGGCAATAAGGTTTTAATCAATTTTTATTCCTTAATTGATTCAAAAACCATTAAAATCATATGATCCAAATTACAAGAAACTAAAACCTGGCTCTGATACCACTGAAGGATTATAGTGTTTGTTCAAGGTTTAATTCCCAAATTACAACCTAACACATAATCTTAAACAGATCTAGGTTCTTGCAAAACGAATCATAAAACCAACCAAACCTGGATCATTACCTTTCAGATTGCAGCGGATAATTGATGGTAATGATGAGATCAGTTAGAACAGATGAACAACCTGCTCCTCCTTTGGTATCCACACTCTTACAAGCCGGGATGGCTGCTAGACCAAAGAGATGGATCAGATCAGAAAGAGAGAGTTGGAGAGAGAGGCAAACTCGCGGCCACAAGGAGAAAAATCGCAAGCCTTAGGGTTTCGATTTACTCCTCTCCCATTTAAATGGGCCCAAGTCATTTGACTAATGGCTCATTAATCATTTGGGCCCAAGACACAAATCAGGCAAAAGCCTGCATTTTGTCTGGCCCAATTCTCTGATCCAATACAGTAAATGCCACTGCATCTTACCGTATTTATTCCATTTAACTTTCCCGTTAGCTATAGTGTGTGACCCTTCGGGATCATACAATACTGGTAATAAGTCCTAAACTTATAGATCAAGAGCGGACTCTAGCAAGCCATCATGATCACCCAGTATTTATGACTTATGTCTGATCTCGACACTTATCATACTTTCTAGAGATAGTACGGTAGATTTCAGGACATTCCCAACAGTTAGGTGCTTCAGCGTTGCAGTGGCTTCGTCCTTCAGTTCTTCTCTTGCGAGGAGGTGACCGTTCTTGGTTCGTAGATGTCCAGGTTCGGGTTTCACGAGTGTCCGCGTGCAAGTACTGGAGGTCTTGGTTTGCGGGATTGTCCCTTTCGAAGTTCAAGGTTTCGTCTTGTGCTTGGTCTGGTTTCAGCTTCGAGCACTTAGTCCGTTCGGGTAGGTGATTTTCTGCTTAGGTCTTCTCGAGTTCTGGTCGGTCTCTCCTCGGAGTTTTGCTGGTAGTGCTCGTCGTTTGTTTCACTAGATTGGATCATTGCGAGTTCTTGTTTCTCAGCCTTATTTCGACTTCATCAGTTTCTATGGGAGCTTGCCGGAGATCGGTTTTCCTTTGTTTCAGTTTGATCTTTAAGATCTCTTGCTCATCCTTTCTCTATCTTTTGTCTTGTCGTTCGCCTTAGTTTCAAGTCTTTGGGGTAGTCTTTGTAACCACCCGTTTTCGTCTTCTGTTTCTCTAAACTTGTGTTTCATCTCAGTCTCCGGAAGTTCGATCTGTGATCTTGTCGGTTTTGTCTTTGGAAGGATTGCGATCCATGCCAGTCTTGTATTCCGCCTTTGCATTCCAATATAATCCACTAGATGACAAAAAGACATGTTAGTGTAAAAATTAGGTGAATTAGAGAGAGAAAAATAAAATAAAATAAAATGTAAAATATCCTTATAACTTTAAATAATTACAAAATTGTCATTAATCTCAAAATCCAGTTTTTGATGGAATAAACCAGCGAGACTGTTCATTATTGGTTGGCCAACACTATTCATCCGGTAACAAATAGAGTAAATTCAATTATCAGATAACTCATCGTGTAACTCATCGTGTGACTCATCGTGTAACTGAATTAACTTATCCTACAAACTAGTGATCATCTGATAAACTCAATTATCAGTTAACTCATCGCGTAACTCAGTTTATCTTAGCCTACAAAATCAGTGTTTGTCAAACATTGTTCACCAGTAAACTCAAATATCAGTTAACTCATCATGTAACTCAGTTATCTTATCCTACAAAAGTAGTATTTCTCAAACATTGTTCATCTGATAACTCAATTACCAGTTAACTCATCGTGTAACTGAGTTATTTATCCTACAAAACTAGTGTTCGACAAACACCGTTCATCAGGTAACTAAGTTATCAGTTAACTCATAGTGCAACTCAGTTATCTTGTTATGAAATATACATATATAAAAATTATCGCGTTAACTTAGTTTGTCATATTATAAAATTATGTGTGTTGTTGCATGGATAACTTTGTTATCGTAACAAAATTATACCAAATTATATTGATACCTTAATTAAATGTGTGTGTTACATAATTAAATTTGTTTAACGACATATTACATGTAATTATACGGATAACCCATATGGTAACTTTGTTGTCAGTTTATTTCCCTTCTTAACTACTGTTATCTGGAATTATTGTTCACTTACTTCTCATATGATCGTATTTACTGTTCATTACCGTAAAAAATGTTAGCTAAAGTTCTTCTTTAACCGCAAACTCTTCTTCTTCTCCTCCTCCTCCTTCTTCTCTTCTCTTTATCCTCCTCCTTCTTCTCTTTATTATCTTTTTCTTCTTTCGGTGGAAATGGTGAGGAGAGAGAAAATGTGATAAAGTTGTAAATATCCAAAGGCATAAGGGTATTGTTGGTTTTTTTGTCTATGAATAGTGTTATAAATTCTATTGGAGGAGAGAGAACTAATACTGATATTACCGATGTACAAATTTTCTCAACACTCAACAAAAATGTATTTAGCTACGAAAAATCAAAAGTTGTTTTCACAGATTACATTAGAAAGTCGGCTCTCTATATAATCTTTACAAAGTATTTTTTACGGTAGTCTACTAGTCATCGATATTCGAGTCCTCATATCGGGTTCAGGTTGGTTCTTATCATGTTCCGAGTACAACATGTATAAAATTTAAAGTCACATTTAAGGTTCCGATGACTTTTGAGTCGGATTCGGGTCGGTTCTTATCAGATATGGGTTTGTTCATGTCTAAGTATGAAATATCTATAAAAAAAAAAAATTGGTTATCAATCAGTTCATGTATTTTCGGATTTAATTATACCTTAAACCTATAAATTTATTCGAAAATACATCCAAAGCCCATAAATAAAACAAGACATGGAAAAAATTAGCATATCTTATTAAGTCCTTTCAAGTTATATCGGATTCATATCGGGTTCTATTGGATCTTATATGATCGGTTACTAACATGTTCTATCTTTCATAGTAAATACTATATAGAATATACTTGTATAGAAAGAAGAGCACTCGGCTACCGAACAGATCTTGGTAAGAACCTGATCTAATCAATTACCTTTGAATAATCTATATACACCTAATATGGTAAAATGTAAATACCTAAACTGGTTTTTTTTGTGTCGGTTCCAAGTCAGGTCTTCGGATCCACATAAAAATGCCTAGAGTATAATTCAGAAATAAGTTCGATTTAAAATCTATATACAACACAAAATTCAAATACAAACATACTTTTGAGGTTATCTGTAACGCCCCCTTCCCGTTTTCCGCTGACCGACGGGCCAACAATCAAACAAGAACATGACCGATCGAACCCGAGCAGTCATACGAGAAGAGTTTGTCACAATACGAAAGCCAGAGACAGTCCGATTTGAGACAAAGGCTCGAACCAAACCACCTTTGACTCTGTTTACCTTGTTTCCACGATACGAGGCTTTTCAACCCGTACCGCTTCCACGAGTTGTGTTCGGTTCCGACTAAACCGTATATCAGGGAATTATTCCGTTTTTATTACTTTAAAATCATGAACTTTATTCATAAAAATATACGGTCTAATACAAATCATTTAGCAGATACCCAACAAAATCCGCAACCGAAAATAAAGTCAAAATGCTTACAAACCCTAGCCAAATGCCAACCCGAGACTACTCCGAGTGTCCTACGCGTCCGCCGAGCTACGCCAAACCTGAAAAACACAAAAATAGTCTAATGAGTAATCTAAGATTACCCAGTGAGACGGCTCCCAACTAAAGGCTACCAACAATCTAATAATCCCGCCCAAGCCCAAAATAACAATCAAGAACAATAGCTGATCACGTGCTACCAAGGCGTGATGAGCTCCACAACACACAAGCATTCAATTAACAACACAATCATCAACGAAGGAAATCGAGAACACTGCGGCACATGCCCTCGATTAGACTCGATCTACACTAAACGCATCTCTAACGCAATCTCCACACCATGGGCCCCAAACGCGAACTCGGTAACTTCCACGGGAACACTTAGCTACCCCACGGTAACTAAAACCTCCCACAACTTCTAGACGAAACACGTAGTCCTCGACTAGGACACCGTTCTCTGTCCATCAATACGCGGTGACTCGGGTTACCCCTAGATAACCAATGCGTCCATGCAGTCCGGCCCTAGGACGCGACCCCGTATTCTCTGGACAACACACCTACCAGCGTCCAGTAGGTTAACACCATAACAAGAATAACCACCCGGAGGCCCGTGTTCGATCAGGTAACTATCCCAGGATCCAATCGGGTCGGAAGTACCGGAACGCCATCTCTAGACTTGCGGGATTTAACGCACCCTATAGAGTCCTAATAGCAGTAATGTAAACAAGCAGACTCACTGGGACTCTATCACGCAATACCAACAAGGTCAAATAGAACTACCATACCAACCTCCACATCACCCGACCTTACCCAAACTTACCCGGTTCCGCACCATAGTAAGTATCTACCAGTACAATCTACTCGGCCTAACACCGAAGTAGATACACGGTCACACAATTAACAGTCTACTCGGCCCAACACCGAAGTAGATAGACAATCACACAATCAACAGTCTACTCGGCCCAACACCGAAGTAGATACACAATCACACAATTAACAGTCTATTCGGCCCAACACCGAAATAGATACACAATCACACAATCAATAATCACGACACCACACAAACAATTATTTAGGTTTATTAGTCTTTTAATATGTCCTTAACCATTACTCATTCAATCCTTAACATTTACTCATTCAATCCGCTACCTTGGGATTAGTGGATTACTAATCCCGTAGACGGCTCATCAATCACACTACTTCTTTTATTTATCCCTTCCTAAGTATCTTTAATAAGTCCTCGACCTGTCGGCTTAGAGTTAGTAAGATTACTAACTCCCCGACATCTCATTATTCATTAACTTCCATTCATTACCCTTAACCCAACTAATTAACCCACCTCGTTATTATTTTCTAAGTGTGCTATGTCTTTTAACCGTATTTTAATCAACTCATAATTTTCCGTATATAGATTCCTTTAGATACGTTCTTAAATACTTATATATGCATATACGTCCTAGCATGCCGTTCTATATGTATGCATCACCCAATCAAGCAATCAACGAACTATTAATCAATTATTGCAACACCCAATCAAGCAATCAACGAACTATCCATGTTTCCAGATATAAGCTAACTAGAATGCATCCCTTACCCTAACCATTTAATTAATTAACCGAGTTATTAATCAACCTAGCCATTTGAACCAATTCAATCAATCGGGTATGCAACTTAAACTACGGTTTATCAATTCCAGATCTATATGATTCTAACTAAATGCAACACACAATTTAGCCGACTCACAATGTTATTATGACGACGGAGGGACAGATTGACGGACTAGCGGAACAACGAGACCCGGCACAAACCCAACGCTAACTTGAACCTTCCATGAACCGTTGACTTGCTTTGACCCGACCTTAACCCCAACTTGACCGTAATGTTGACCTTAGTGATTCCGATCGAGCCTCTGGACCATCCTCATCTTTTCTCTCCTCTTTTTCTCTCTCCTCCGGTTCTCTCTTTCTCCTCCAGCTATCTCTCTCTTTCCTCTTCCGGTTCTCTCTCTCCTCCAGTTCTCTCTCTCTCCTTCTCCTTCAAGCTTCATCTTCTCTCTCTCCTTCAAGCTTCATCTTCTCTCTCGCCTTTGGTTCTCTCTCCCCCCTCCGGTTCTCCTCCATCTCTCTCTTCTTCTTTTCTCACGCTTCATCTTCTCCTCCATCTCTCTCTCTTCTTCCTCTCTCACGCTTCATCTTCTCCTCCATCTCTTTCTTCTTCTTCAAGCTTAATCTCCTCTCTCTCTTTCTTCACGCTTCTTCTTCTATATCTCTTCTTCTTCCAACACCTCTCTCTCTCTCTTTTTATTCTCTTAACGCATCTCCCTCTCTTCTTCTTCCTCCTCCGGCTTCTTCTCCTCATCTTCCTCCTTCTTCTTCTTCTCCCTCCGGTCTTCTTGTTCTTCTTCCTCCTCCTTCTTCTTCAAGCTTCATCTTCTCTCTCCTTCAAGCTTCATCTTCTCTCTCCTCCGATTCTCCTACATCTCTCTCTCTCTTCTTTTCTCACGCATCATCTTCTCCTCCATCTCTCTCTCACGCTTCATCTTCTCCTCCATATCTCTCTCTTATTCTTCTTCTTCACGCCTCTCTCTCTCTCTCTTCTTCTTCTTCCTCCTCCGGTATTCTTCTTCCTCCGGCTTCTTCTCCTCCTCCTTCTTCTTATTCTTCTCCCTCCGGTCTTCTTCTTCTTCTTCTTCTTCTTCTTCTTCTTCTTCTTCTTCTTCTTCTTCTTCTTCTTCTTCTTCTTCTTCTTCTTCTTCTTCTTCTTCTTCTTCTTCTCACGCTTCTCTCCTTTTCTTCTCCTATTCTACTCACGTTTTTGGTGATGAAAAATGAGTATGAGGTGCCTCTTATTTATAGTTAAACCCATTGATTCACAAAGTGACAAGTGTCACTCCCTTCTCTTCTCCAAATGACACCACATCAAGGTGAGGTGGTGGCATAAGATATGGACAGCTGCTCCTCCTATCTTTCTGCTTAGCCACGCCTCCCACCTCTTCAAAATAATTTTATTCTTTAATTATCGGAGCCTAAGCTTTAGCTCCTGATTGGTTACATTTAAAAGTATATCAAATCTTAAGCTTAATTATCTACTTAAGCTTTTAATTCTATAAATTCCCCATAACTGCTTCCATAAATATTCCAAGCCACATAATCAGATTCTTGATGACTTTAGATGAATTTATCAATTTGAATTACTTCAAACGGACACATGTAGCTCCCGTTATGAATTTTACAAGTTTTGTCGGTTTTATCGGTTTCCTTTCCCGATAGTCCGAAAAACTCATCTATGGTACGTTCTTGCAACTTCTTGTTTTCTAAATGTTTTCTTTCTTTAAAATAAGAACATTCGGCCCGTTTTAGCTCCCGGCTTGTATTTTGGTAAAATTATCAAAATGCCCCTTAACTTCTCAAAGTTACGAAAATGCCCTCCGTTGACTTTTCTGCTGCTCGTTGACCATTTCTTGATACATGGTATTAAATTCTTTCACAGTTACAGGAATTCGGTCCCCGAATTCTATGTTACTAACAAACTTCGAATCGGAAACTGAACTCTGTAAGTTTCCGTCTCTGAATCCAATCCAACTATGCTCTGCTGTTTTTACTCTGCTCCCAAACTAAGCTCATACTCCCGATGCTTACTGACTTCCGAACCACTGGTTTGCACAAAACTCCTATACACCGTTCTTCACTCTGATTGAACATTCATTGATATTGACTGCACGGTTCCACCTTGAATCTTGCTTCCCTCTGGCCATATGATACTGCTTGAATTCCGAATCAACTGCAACTACACTCCCGGTGCTCTACTAATTCTTGAAACATGGTTTTGCTCCAACTCTCAACTCTCATCACACTGACATCTTAAATTTTCCACGCCAAATGGAGTGACTCTCGATTAATCCTGACTTATTCATTTGATTGCTTCACCGATTCTATCTCTGATTCCCAAATCCACCAATTTTGACTGAATTGCTATACTTTCATGAATTCATCTACGCCGACCAATACTCCAGGCTTCTCCACTTTGTCTTGACTTCCCCGATCACACAATAATAACTCGTCTTCCATTCCCGTCGCTTAACTTGTTTCCAATGTTTACCGCTCCCGACCGATATTATGTTCATATCGATTTTATTCCTTCCATTTAAACTGCCATACTCATGCTCGCCTCGAACTTCCTCGATCATTGATCTCCAGAACTGTTCTTCCCACTGATATCCTCGAACGGACTCCTCCACTGACTTTGATGCTTCTGAATCTCTTCGCTAACTCATCAAACTCATCCGTCTTGATTTCTTCTGCCAATGATACCCAAATTCTGTTCTAACACCACACTGGCTTTCTTGCAGGCTCGGGTCAAACTGCTTCCTGAAATAACATCTTGTCTCTCGGGTTCGGGTTCGGTCTCGTGTCCTCGTCAAATCGTCCATTATGTCCTACATCAATAACCTCAACAACACTGGAATGGTTAGACCTTTCTAAAATACTTCCCGATATCACTTTCCTTATATAAATATGGTTACTTAGTCACGTACCCAACGGTCACACATGGCTAAATAACAATATCCTATAATTCAGCTCATTCTCAAATAAGCTCCCTATAAAAACCGCTTTATCAATTCCGAGCTTAGTTCTATCTAAGAGGTTCTCTAACCTTTCTTAACCAACAACAACTTCAACCGATAACTTATTGTTTTGATCTATACAAGACTAAAGGTCTATCACTCCTCCAACTTCTAGCACCCTAACCGAGCAATCCAAATGATTTCGCTAACCAAAACTCAAGAACTACTTTCTAGCACCTAGCGAATCAAACAATTCAAAGATGCTCAACATTCATCTAACAACCGCACGAGATGCTTAATGCACCGAATTTCACTTAAAAATCTAGCGATTAAACAAATGCTAGCAACCTAGCGATCAAATGAATGCAATACTACTAAACCAAATCAACCCTTGAGTAATGCAATGATACCATCAAACGCTCTAGTAACCTAACGATCAATCAAATGCAATGCTTCAAAATCAGCAACTATCAACCTGGCGAGCAATCAAAGCATCAATCAATTTAACACCCTAGCAAGGCAATCAATCACACACAATCAATCAATCAAGCAAATCGGCGATTGCAATCGTCTCTCTGGTTTCTGATGGAAACCGTCTGTTCGGACCATCATTTGTTTTCACATCGTAACTACATTTCATTTACAACCATCATGAGTATGCAATATAACTACTCCGCTACTCAAAACGACAACCGAAATACTCAACATCCATTTTGTAAATAAAACTTCTATTCACCACATAGAGTTTTAAATGCATAGGTCTGTCGAAGTCTACATACTAGCGGTTCTAATCCGTCCCACAAGAAACACCGCTTCACACAACTGAATCGTCAGAGACGAATACAATCCGATACACATCAACCAACGAGTTAGAGCCCTTACTTACCTGGGCCTAATCTATTTCCTAATCTCCAACATGAGCGGTACAACTCATGTGGATCCTAACCGGCAGGTGCGTCAGGAGGATAGAATGAGTGTAGTGGTAGAGGCGGAGCGACGCGGTCTCGATCATGACAGGAAAGGAGCGCAATGCACTTCTCGGCCGACAGGATCTGTGCTGGTGGTGACGACAATTGATACTTACGAGCAGCAACGGTGGTAACAATGGAATAACATCCGGTGGCGGTGGTTGCTGCTGAGTGACCCCGAACTTCTGAGTCTCCGCTAGCTTGAGGAAACAATCCATCAACATGTCTGCCTAGATCGCCAATACGGATGTCGCTTCTGCTGTCGTTGCAACCGAAAACACACACCAATCCTCCTAGGACAACTCTGCTACTAGACTGCACCAAGCACAAAACTGTTAGTACAATCCTAGAAAATTCCTAATTTACCTATTCCCCCGGGTTTGACGGACGCGACTTGGATTCCTAATGGCTGCATTGGCAACACATTTTGACTCGATAAAACATTGAAAACTTTGAAAAACCGGAATTTTCGAACCCGTGACGAACCATGCTCTGATACCACCTTTTGTAACGCTTCCGTCCCGTTTTCCGCTGACCGACGGGCTGACCGGCCAACAATCAAACAAGAACATGAACGATCGAACCCGAGCAGTCATACGAGAAGCATTTGTCACAATACGAAAGCCAGAGACAGTCTGGTTTGAGACAAAGGCTCGAACCAAACCACCTTTGACTCCGTTTACCTCGTTTCCATGATACGAGGCTTTTCAACCCGTACCGCTTCCACGAGTTGTGTTCGGTTTGGACTAAACCGTATATCAGGGAATTATTCCGTTTTTATTACTTTAAAATCATAAACTTTATTCATAACAATATACAGTCTAATACAAATCATTTAGCGGGTACCCAACAAAATCCGCAACCAAAAATAAAGTCAAAATGCTTACAAACCCTAGCCAAATGCCAACCCGAGACTACTCAAGTGTCCTACGCGTCTGCCGAGCTATGCCAAACCTGAAAAACACAAAAAGAGTCTAATGAGTAATCTAAGATTACCCAGTGAGACGGCTCCCAACTAAAGGCTTCTAACAATCTAATAATCTCGCCCAAGCCCAAAATAATAATCAAGAACAATAGCTGATCACGTGCTACCAAGACGTGATGAGCTCCACAACACGCAAGCATTCAATTAACAACACAATCATCAGCGAAGGAAATCGAGAACACTGCAACACATGCCCTCGATTAGACTCGATCTACACTAAACGCATCTCTAACGCAATCTACACACCATGGGCCCCAAACGCGAACTCGGTAACTTCCACGAGAACACTTAGCTACCCCATGGTAACTAAAACCTCCCACGACTCCTAGACGAAACACGTAGTCCTCGACTAGGACACCGTTCTCTGTCTATCGATACGCGGTGACTCGGGTTACCCCTAGATAACCAAAGCGTCCATGCAGTCCGACCCTAGCATCCTCCGGAACACACACCTACCAGCGTCACTCAGTAGGTTAACACCATAACCAGAATCACCACCCGAACGCCCGTGTCCGATCAGGTAACTACCCGAGGATCCGATCGGGTCGGAAGTACTGGAACGCCATCTCTAGACTTGCGGGATTTAACACACCCTATAGAGTCCTAATAACAGTAATGTAAACAAGCAGACTCACTGGAACTCTATCACACAATACCAACAAGGTCAAATAGAACTACCATCTCAATTCCCAGTCTATCCCGCAAGTCCTATTACCAACCTCCACATCACCCGACCTTACCCAAACTTACCCGGTTCCGCACCAGAGTAAGTATCTACCAGTACAGTCTACTCGGCCCAACACCAAAGTAGATAAACAATCAAGCAATTAACAGTCTACTCGGCCCAACACCAAAGTAGATATACAATCACACAATTAACAGTCTACTCGGCCCAACACCGAAGTAGATACACAATCACACAATCAACAGTCTACTCGGCACACACCGAAGTAGATACACAATCACACAATCAACATTCTACTCGGCCCAACACCGAAATAGATACACAATCACACAATCAATAATCACGACACCACACAAACAGCTATTTAGGTTTATTAGTCTTTTAATATGTCCTTAACCTTTACTCATTCAACCCTTAACCTTTACTCATTCAATCCGCTACCTTAGGATTAGTGGATTACTAATCCCGTAGACGGCCCATTAATCACACTACTTCTTTTATTTATACCTTCCTAAGTATCTTTAATAATTCCTCGATCTGTCGGTTTAGAGTTAGTAAGATTGCTAACTCCCCGACATCTCATTATTCATTAACTTCCATTCATTACCCTTAAACCAACTAATTAACCCACCTCGCTATTCTAAGTGTGTTATGTCTTTTAATCGTATTTTAATCAACTCATAATTTTCCGTACATAGATTCCTTTAGATACGTTCTTAAATACTTATATATGCATATACGTCCTAGCATGCCGTTCTATATGTATGCATCACCCAATCAAGCAATCAACGAACTATGGATCAATTATTGCAACACCCAACAATCAACGAACTATCCATGTTTACAGATATAAGCTAACTAGCATGCATCCCTTACCCTAACCATTTAATTAATTAACCGAGTTATTAATCAACTTAGCCGTTCTAACCAATTCAATCAATCGGGTATGCAACCTAAACTACGGTTTATCAATTCCGGATCTATATGATTCTAACTAAATGCAACACACAATTTAGCCAACTCACAGTGTTATTATGACGACGGATGGACATATTGACGGAATAGTGGAACAACGAGACCCGGCACGAACCAACGCTAACCCGAACCTTCCCTGAACCATTGACTTGCTTTGACCCAACCTTGACCCGTACTTGACCGTAACGTTGACCTGAGTGATTCCGACTGAGCCTCCGGACCATCCTCATCTTCTCTCTCCTCTTTTTCTCTCCTCCGATTCTCTCTCTCTCCTCGAGCTCTCTCTCTCTCTCTTTCCTCTTCCGGTTCTCTCTCTCTCCTCCGGTTCTCATCCATCTCTCTCTCTTCTTCTTTTCTCACGCTTCATATTTTTCTCCATCTCTCTCTTCTTCCTCTCTCACGCTTCATCTTCTCCTCCATATCTCTCTCGTCTTCTTCAATCTTCATCTCCTCTCTCTCTCTCCTCATGCTTCTTCTTCTCTATCTCTTCTTCTTCTTCACGCCTCTCTCTCTCTACTTCTTCTTATTCATGCCTCTCTCTCTCTCTCGTCTTCTTATTCCTCCTCCGGCTTCTTCTTCTTCTTCTTCTCCCTCCGGTCTTCTTCTTCTTCTTCCTCCTCCTTCTTCTTCAAGCTTCATCCTCTCTCTCTCTCTCTCTCTCTCTCTCTCCTTTGGTTCTCTCTCTCTCCTCCATCTCTCTCTCTCTTCTTCTTTTCTCACGCTTCATCTTCTCCTCCATATCTCTCTCTTCTTTCTCTCTCACGCTTCATCTTCTCCTCCATCTCTCTCTTCTTCTTCTTCAAGCTTCATCTCCTCTCTCTCTCTTCACGCTTCTTCTTCTTCTCTATCTCTTCTTCTTCTTCACGCCTCTCTATCTCTTCTTCTTCTTCTTCTTCCTCCTCCGGTCTTCTTCTTCTCCGGCTTCTTCTCCTCCTCCTTCTTCTTATTCTTATCCCTCCGGTCTTCTTCTTCTTCTTCTTCTTCTTCTTCTTCTTCTTCTTCTTCTTCTTCTTCTTCTTCTTTTCTTCTCCTCTTATACTCACGTTTTTGGTGATGAAAAATGAGTATGAGAAGCCTCTTATTTATAGTGAAACCCATTGATTCACAAAGTGACAAGTGCCACTCCCTTCTCTTCTCCAAATGACACCACATCAAGGTGAGGTGGTGGCATAAGATATGGACAGCTGCTCCTCCTCTCTTTCTGCTTAGCCATGCCTCCCACCTCTTCAAAATAATTTTATTCTTTAATAATAACAACTTGGAGCCCAAGCTTTAGCTCCTGATTGGTCACATTTAAAAGTATACCAAATCTTAAGCTTAATTATCCATTTAAGCTTTTAATTCTCTAAATTCTCCATAATTGCTTCTATAAATCTTCCAAGCCACATAATAATATTCTTTATTACTTTAGATAAATTTAGCAATTTGAATCATCTCAAACGGACACCCGCAGCTCCCGTTATGAATTTTACAAGTTTTGTCGATTTTATCGGTTTTCTTTCCCGATAGTCCGAAAAACTCATCTACGGTCCGTTTTTGCCAATTTTTGTCTTCTAAATGTTTTATTTTCTTAAAAAGAAGAAAATTTGGCCCGTCTTAGCTTCTGGCTTGTATTTTGGTAAAATTACCAAAATATCCCTTAACTTCCTAAAATTACGAAAATGCTCTCCGTTGACTTTTCTGCTGTCCGTTGACCATTTCTTAATACAGGGTATTACATTATCTACTTACTAAAATTTAAATACAAAGTAGGAATTCTACTTTGTGTAATCGAAATTTGCAGGATACTTCCATGGATATCTATTGAATTTCTAATACAAAGCAGAATTCTGCAATAGTCTGTTTAGAAAAGTTCATGTACGATGTTAGTTGGAAGTCTACTTTTTTAAAATCCATATCCAAAGCAGACTTCCGAGGTAGTTTGCTTTGTAAACTATAAATACATATCAAACTTCCATGATAGCTTGCATTGTAAAGTCTATATAAGAAGTATACTTCTATTATATATATACTCGGTTTAGATTGGTTAGTATACTGCTTAATGTGGATTAGTTTTCTTTAGCTTAATCATAGCTTATTTATATATAGTATTTACAGTAACAAACTAACTAATGAGAGATAACAAACTTATAATCATCTTCTTCCTCTCATTTTCTCCTCTGTATATCAAAGCTATGATTCTTCTTCAGTGTTGTGGGTTCAGAGTTAATATTGTATCAGAGCATATCACATTTCTTCTGTTTCAACATGATTTCACCGATTCCCATTTTCCTACGATTTGCGCATCTTTTGTTCATTGCGATTAAGGAATTTTTCATCGAAATCTTTCTTTCTTTTTTACTTCTGATTCTTCAAATTTACTTTTGATTGACCTTATGAGTATTATATCTTTCTTTCAATCATCAAATCGTAGCTCCTTTCTGCTTTTCTTTCTTAGATTTCGAACAAATCATGGTTCCTCCTGTTTTTTCGATGAATCCGGATCTTTTCGATAATTATTGATATAGTGCGGATTAGTATGAGAATCCGTTATTTCTACACAAAATGATAATAACGGCCTTGTTCTTGTATCAGATCGTCTCACCACAACATCTGATTTTCACTCGTGGAGATGTTGTGTACGTATGACCTTGAATGTACGAAACAAACCCGGTTTCATAGATGGTACGATTACTAAACTTTCTTATGATAATAGAGACTATGGTGATAGGTAAAGATGCAATGAAATTGTGGCTAATTGGTTGATGAACTCGGTTTCTAAGAAATAGGACAAAGTTTATTGTTTATCTCCACTAATGATGAAATTTGGAATAAGCTGTTAGCTAGAATCAAAGAGGATGGTGCACCTAGGATGATATAAAACAACGTCTTAGCAAGATAGAACAAGGAGCCATGGATTTTTCAACATATTATATGGAGCTAGTGTCATTATGGGAAGAACATCGAAACTATGTTGAACTTCTGACTTGTACATGCGGCAAATGTGAGTGTGATGCAACCATATTACGGGAAATATTGCAACATAGAAGTCGAGTTACTGAATTATTGATGGGGCTAAATGAATCATATTAGAAGACTCGTAGACATATTTCGATTCTTAAGCCAATTCCAACAATTGAAAAATCTTTTAATATCGTCACACAATATGAGAGGAAAAAAATCCATTAAACCTTCATTTAAGATTGCCAATGTAGCTTTCCAAGCAACAACTTATATTCAACCTGTGGCTCCTCCTCCACCTCTTGATGTCAATACGTATAATTCAGTTTATAATACGATGAGGTCAGCACAGAAACCGACTTGTACTCATTGTTAGAAGAAAGGACATATTGTTCAGAAGTGTTTCAAGCTACATGGCTTTCCACCTGGATACACGGCTAATACATCTACTACTGGCTTCAAGAATTTATTCCAGCCAAAGATTCCACAGCCTCATCCGGCGATGTATTCTCCTACCCCACAAGAAACAAATCCAATAACCAATGTCTACTTTGAACTTAGTCATTCTCAGTATGTGTATCATCAGTCTCCGTGTATGCCTTAGACTGTCCATCCTACTATCACTTCTAGTTGCAATAATATCACTCTTAACAACAAAACATATACATATTTCATCTCTTAGTTCAATATTCAAGTTCAAGCTCAAGAGAATTCGACTCCTTCCCCATGCATATCCATGCCTGAAACAATGACAGAACATGGTGTTATGGCCTCCAATTCAACCTCTGGTATTCTTCCTTTTCTCTCAGCTATCCTTAAATACCAGAATCATATAATTACCTTTCAAGATCACCGCCTTTCTACTATTCATAATTTCTTACCTCATGATGCATGGATATTTGATAGTGGAGCTTCTAGCCACATATGTTGTTATAATCTTTCAATGTTTACATAACTAATACATGTGTTTAGTGTAACCGTATCTCTTCCAAATGGTACTAGGGTTCTTATTACACACACATGCACGATTCATATCAATGCATTATTAACATTACACCATGTGTTGCATGTTCCTGATTTTCATTTCAACTTGATTACTATCAGTTTCTGTTTTAAATCATCTTCATGTGGTACTCATTTTTTCCCAAATGTTTATTTCATTCAAGAAATGTCGCGGGGCTTGATGATTAGGGAAGGTATACTTTATCACAATTTATACATTCTTGAGCATGCACCTAATTCATCATCAAATACTACTCTTTTCTGTGGAACCCTTTTGGCTAGTGACAAATTGTGGCATCAACGTTTAGCCCATACTTCTCATTCAGTTTTACAAAAGCTAACTCCTCTTTTACCATCTTTGAAGGGTGTCTCTGTTGATGCTACATTGTTCAATATGTCATTTGGCTAAACAAAAACGATTAGCATTTGTTCCTAATAATAGCCTAGCATCTTCTCCTTTTGATCATATCCACTTGAATATTTGGAGCCTTTTTAGTGTCGAGTCTATCAAAGGTTTTAGGTATTTTTATACCATAGTAGATGATTGTACTCTGACAACTTTGGTTTATATGCTGAGAAATAAAAGGATGTTTCAGAGAACTTTCCTTTTCTAAAACTTGTTTCTAATCAGTATAATTCAACTATCAAAGCAATTTGTTCTGATAATGCTCATGAATTAACTTTCACTTATTTGTTAAAACAACATGAATCTTTTATTACTACTCGTGTGCATATACACCACAACATAATTCAATTGTAGAACGTAAAAATCTGCATCTCTTGAATGTAGCACGTTATTGTTTTAGTATATTGTTCCCTTGCAGTATTGGAGTGATTGTGTTTTAACGGGTGTCTTCTTGATCAATAAACTTCCTTCTCCTCTTCTTGCACATAAATCTAATAATGAAATTCTTTTTGGTAAGGTTCCTGATTACAGTTATCTGAAATCTTTTGGATGCTTATGTTACGTTTCAACAATTCAGAAAGATTGCCATAAATTTACATAACATGCTAGACCTTGCGTGTTTCTTGGTTTTCCATCTGGTTACACCGGATACATATGTTCTTTCTAAACTTGTTGGGAGATCAAAGCGTACTACTAAAGCTCCAAGTTACCTATATGAATATCACTGCTCTCTTGTACCTTCATCTTCTTTTACTCCTCCATCCTCAACACCTAAAACCACACCATATCCCATTTCCACTACAAGAAAACATGCTTTTTGTGAATACAAGTTGCGACTAAATTTACAGTCGCTAATTTTGCGACTACCTAGTGACTAAATTGCGATTGATTTTGCGAATAATAGAAAAAGTCACTCTTTAGTCGCTAAATTGCGACCACAACTTATACGTCGCTATTTAGCGACTAAATTCGGCGGGTCGCTAAACCGTTTCTCTTTAGTCGCAAAAAGATGGTATAAAACCATGTTTCTATTGTGTCGAGTCTGTTGTACCTAATTTGTAACTAATTTGTGCGAACAGTCGCAAATTAGTAGCAAAATTTTCTATATATACAAACATCGGCTCCACTTCTCCTCAGCCACACAAACAACAAAGATACACGAAAATGTTGAGACAAAATCCTAAATCTACTAATTTCAAACATTAACATACAAACCTTAAACATTACCCTTCAAACCCTATACCCTAAACTCTAAACAAACCATAAACACTAAATTATAAACAAAAATCTAATAACAAAAACTCTAATTACTATATAATATATAAAATTAAGTACAAAACTTAAAACCTTAAACATTACCCTTCAAACCCTATACCCTAAACCCTAAACAAACCATAAAACTCTAAATTATAAACAAAAATCTAATAACAAAACTCTAATTACTATATAATATATAAAATTAAGTACAACACTTAAAACCTTAAACATTACCCTTTAAACCCTATACCCTAAACCCTAAACAAACCCTAAAACACTAAATTATAAACAAAAATCTAATAACTAAAATTCTAATTACTATATAATATATAAAATTAAGTACAACACCTAAAACCTTAAACATTACCCTTCAAACCCTATACCCGAAACCCTAAACAAACCATAAAACTCTAAATTATAAACAAAAATCTAATAACAAAAAATCTAATTAATATATAATATATAAAATTAAGTACAACACTTAAAACCTTAAACATTACCCTTCAAACCCTATACCCTATACCCTAAATAAACCCTAAAAATCTAAATTATAAACAAAAATTTAATAACTAAAACTCTAATTACTATATAAGATATAAAATTAAGTATAACACTTAAAACCTTAAACATTACCCTTCAGACCCTATACCCTAAACCCTAAACAAACCATAAAAATCTAAATTATAAACAAAAATCTAATAACAAAACTCTAATTACTATATAATATATAAAATTAAGTACAACACTTAGAACCTTAAACATTACCATTCAAACTCTATACCATAAACTCTAAATAAACCCTAAAACCCTAAATTATAAACAAAAATCTAATAACAAAAACTCTGATTACTATATAATATATAAAATTAAGTACAACACTTAAAATCTTAAACATTACCCTTCAAACCCTATACCCTAAACCCTAAATAAACCCTAAAACTCTAAATTATAAACAAAAATCTAATAACTAAAACTCTAATTACTATATAAGATATAAAATTAAGTACAACACTTAAAACCTTAAACATTACCCTTCAAAGTCTATACCCTAAACCCTAAATAAACCCTAAAACTCTAAATTATAAACAAAAACTAATAACTAAAACTTCAATTGTTAAATATATATATTAAATTAAGATACAACACTTATCACCTTAAACATTACCCTTCAAACCCTATACCCTAAACCTTAAACTCTTAATCACAAACACTAATAAACTAAAAAGTCTTATGATTTTTAAAAAAATTCTACTAATCTAATAAACTAAAAAGTATTTATCAATAATTTAAGTATTGTATATATTCATAAATAGAAATTTAAAACTAAATAAAAATGTAAAATAAAATTATAATCTTTTATCATTTTATTATTTTCTAAATTATTTTACTTTTTAATTTACCATTTTTAATTTTCGTTTTAGAAATTTCTATTAATTTTAAACTATATTCTGATTATTATATATTAAATATACCTAAAATAAATCACTTTAAAATTTTAAACTTTTGAAAAAGTTTTTTTTACTTTTTATAATTTTTTTATTTGAAACTAAAAAAAATATTATTAACCATTGTTTTCTATTTTTATGCAATTTCTGATTATTATATATTAATTATACTTTTAATATTTTCTATTGGCCAGAACTCTAGCACAAGGATCAAGCTTCTGGACCGTTGATTAAAATATATCAACGGTCCAGATCAATTTCAGTAAACACAAAGATTTTCATTTAAGCCGTTACATCTTTCTAGTTTACATCTCAACCGTTGGATGTATTAACCTAAATAATTAACTAATGTCTCCTTCTCTTCTCTCACGTACTCGTCCTCTCGCAGCATATCATTCTTCTTCATTTTTTTTGTTGTATCAGATCGTGTAAGGAGAAGAGGAATCTAACCAAAAACTAAGAGGAATCTGACCCCTTCTTCCTTATGCGTGAGTCGTATCCATCGTCCCTTCTTCAATTTTTTTTTTTTGGGTTGTCTCACAAGAACTTGAAAGAACATAGATGAAGGTTGCAGAGAAGACATGAATCAAAGTGTGAGAGGGAGACAGAGCCGAATCGAGAAGAGGAGGAGCCGTCAGACGTCATCCAATCGCCGGATCCGGCGAAGGCTCTCGTGAAGAAATCGAAGATGAAGATCCGGCAAACGTCTCCGCATCTAATCCGGCGATGCTCTTTGCTTGTACCACCGCTCTTGTAGTGTCGCCGGAATGTTTTCCTATGAACCTCCGAAGACGACGACCTAGGCAGAAGAAGCAAATCCCATTGGCCTTCCTACACCGATCTCGTCACCGGAGTCGCATGATGAAGACGACGGTGGTGGTGGTCACCGGAGCCGTGGGATGAAGATGACGGTGGTGGTCTTCACCGGAGCCGTGGAGAATTTTTTTTTTCTGCCTTTTATATTTTTTGTTTTTGTTTTTAATTAATTATTGTATTTTTATTTAATTTTTATTATAATTTTATAATAAATATTGTTTAATTAATTTGGTTAATAAATTAGTATATTAATTAATATTTAAATATTATCTAAATTAGTAGATATCAAAATTAATATTATTTTAATTATTATTATTTGTCGCTAATTAGTTGCTAAAATAACTACATATCAGTCGCAATTTAGTTGTTCATTAGTCGCTAAATTTAGCGACTTAGTAACGACTAATTATAACAAAGTATATATAGTCGCTAAATAGTCGCAATTTAGCGACTAATATAGCGACTAATAAAATTAGCGACGACAGATTAGCGACTAACTACTTTAGTCGCTACTAAGTCGCAAAACATAGTTTTGCGACCAAATAACGACTATTTACGCAGTCGCTAAAAGCCTGATTTTTTGTAGTGTTCCTCTGTTATATCCTATGACCTTTCAACCCTATTTTCTATACTTCTACCTTAGCCTACTTCATTGAAACCAAACCAACAAACTTCCAACAATCAATGACTTCCAAAAAAATGGACTAATGCAGTGGATATGGAGTTTAATGGACTAATGCAGTGGATGTGGAGTTTAGTGCTCTTGAATAAAACAAAACTTGGGATGTAAAGTAATTCCCACCGGGAAAGAACGTTGTTGGGTGTAAATTTTATTTTTACTATTAAATATAGGTCTGGTGGTAGTGTTGAGCGTTATAAAGCTTGTTTGGTGGCTCAAGGGTTTACACAACAAGGTATAAATTATATGTAAACTTTCTCCCTAGTAGCTATGCTGAAAAATGGATGTATCTAATGTAATTTAAGAAAAATGAATGTATCTAATGTCTTTTTACATGGAGATTTGGATGTGGAAATCTTCATGAGTCTCCCTCAAGGTTATACCCTCATGCTGGTACGATTCTTCCTCCTAATGCAGTTTGTCGTCTCTGCAAATAATAATGCGGTTTAAAGAAAGTAAGTCGGCAATGGTACAAACGCTTCTCATCAGTTTTTTTTTTGGGTGTAAACTTTGTTCAATCTTCAGCAAATAATACTCTCTTTGCAAGAGTTACTTCTTCTTCATTTGTTTTGGTATTAGTCTATGTTGATGACATAATGATTACTAGCAATGATATGGTTGTTCATGATATCCAAACAAATTTTCACTCTTAATTCAAGATCAAAGATCTAGGACATGCTAGGTTTTTTCTTAGTTTGGAGATTGCTAGATCAGCAGCAGGTATTTGTGTCTCACAAAGGAAATATGCTCTTAATCTGTTAGAAGACTCGGCTTTGTTATGCTGCAAGCCAAGTACAATTCCATTGGATCCTAAACTTCATCTTACTAAGGATCTGGGTAACCCTTTGCCTCAACCAAAACAATTTAGAGAACGTATGGGACGTCTTCTCTACCTCTGTATTACAAGAACATATATAACCTTTGCGGTTCATCAAATCATTCAGTTCTTATAATCTCCTATGGATATACATATGCAAGCAGCTCATAAGGTCCTCAGAAATATCAAAACAAATCCAGGACAAGGTCTTATGTATTCTTCATCTTCAGAAATATGCCTTAATGGTTTTGCTGATGCTGACTGGGCTACTTGCAAGGACACTCGGTGTTCTGTGACTGGTCTTTTTGTTTACTTGGGGACGTCTCTCATCTCTGGGAAATCTAAAAATCAATCGGTGGTTAGTCGGAGTAGACAAAAGGCAAAGGATCTCAATCTAGATTTAGAAACATGTGAGTTGATTTAGCTGTTACTCATCTGCCATATAGTCATATATAAAACAAGAAATGCAAGCTTTTAGCGCTTCATGATTCCAGTAGCAATCAAATGCATATATTCTCACCGGGCCATTATATCCTGGTCCATTCCATTCTTTTATCCAACGTATGTCAGTGTCAAGTCTTTATCTTCAACCAGACAACACAAAGCTAAATACTTGAGGGGGTGGTATTAGATGTATATATTTGGTTTGGATTGGTTAGTATACGGTTTAATGGGCTTACGTTTCCTTTAGCTTAATCATATATATATATAGTTTGTATAGTTAATAAACTAATTAATAAGAGATAACAAAATTTCAGTCATCTTCTCCTTCTCGTTTTCTCCTCTGTATATCGAACTCCGATTACTTTTCAATGTTGTGGATTCAAAGTTAATAACTTCAACAGTAATTAATATATCATGGTTTTATGGGTTTTAAATTATGCTATAAGTCTTGTATATAGATTCTTTTGAGTATTTTTGGAGTTTTTAGAGTCTATAATTTTTTTTTGCATGTTTGGAGCTTAACTAGAGATTTGGGGAGCATTTGGAGCATTGTAGCCGAGAAGAGGAATTTAGTGCCGACTTACACTCTTGGTGTCGATCAACACCGATCGATTACCCAAGCTTTCTTGTGAGATTCAAGAGATTATGGAGCAATACAAGATTTTCCCAGAAGTATATCATTACAAAGAAGCTCAAATCATGTTTATGACTATTTTTAGTTTTCCAGCCATTTTAGGCTACGCTTATTATATTATTAGAGAGATTTGTAGCAGATCTATTGATTTCTTGTATGCATTCTTATTCAATCATGTTTATTGTCTCAATTATCATGTCTCAGTAGTTTGCTAGTTAGGTTTAGGGTCTCTCATTAGAGTTTCAGGAATTGTTAGGTTAACTGATTAGTTATGGATTATGAACTTTAGTTCTTCATCTAGGTTGTTCTTATTACTTGATCTGAATTAGCTGCTTAGATCATTGATCATAGGTTGATTGTCGCAACAACAATTGTTTAATTAGCTAGAAATTATCTAGGTGAGAAAATTGCTTATTCGCAAGATATTTGGTTTAGGAAATTTGTGAACAAATCGAACTTGGACTAATTGCATGTTTAGACTTTAGAACTCGCAAATAAATTTTGGTTTTCTAGGTATTAGACATAGATAGTTTTTGCAGCGACAACTGGTTCACTTTATCTCTGTGTTTTTTGTTCTAAGACATAGCAGATTCATGACTGATTGATTGGCTTGCATTCTTGATTTCCTGAAAATTCCATGGGCCTGACGTTTTCTCCTTCTTGTTTATACACATCTCCTTCACTACTGTTTCGATTACTTGCTTTTATTACATTCATCTCGTCTAGCTTAACTCAAATCGACAATCTATTGTGTATTATTGAGAATCTTTATTTGATACCCTATATAATACATCTGATTTGATGTGCACTTTCAGCATAGATCTTAGGGATAAAACTCTGTCTATCAATTTTTTTTGGCGCGCACCGTTGCTCTGGGCCTCTTTGAGTGCCAATAGGTTTTAGTAGTAGAGTTTGGACTAGGCATTTTTTTCTTTCTTTTTGTTACTTATACGTTTCTTCTCTTCTTTGGTGTTTCAGGTGTATGCTTAATCGCATAACCAGGAGCAACAAGTAGTCTATCTAAGCAATAAAATGCTAGCAAAGTTAGAGTGCACAAACCACAAAGCACATAGACCAATGGCAATGGTTTAGCCTGTGATCTAACTTCAGGATGCGTTGTGACTTTTTGAGCATGGGCATAACATGGGCAGCAGGGACATGCACATATTTCTGGAGCAGGTGGTCGCGGGCGGACACTTGCTGATTATAACATGCCTGATCAGTTCTACGCGAACATGTCTACGATTTGACTGACAACATTTGAGAGGCAATATTTTAAGCTGAAAACTGCCTACTACACTTTGGTTGGGTAGCATCAGTTTTATGGACTCCCTCATGAGCATCCTATGTACCACATTGAGAGGTTTGAGAACTTGGTCACGAGCATGAAACACAATGGAGTCTCCTATAACTTATTTTTTTATAAGCTCTTCCCTCACTCTCGTGCTGGGGAAGCAGCCTACTGGCTGAAGTAGTTAGCACCAGGATCTCTTGCAACCTAGGAAGACACCAAGAATTCATTTCTCAACAAATTTTATGATGATTCTAGGTCCGAGGAGATGAGGAAACATATCTCTACATTCAAGAAGGGTTCAAAAAGCTTTCAAAAGTGCTTGGATCAGATTAAAGGATTACCATAGAGACCGCGTGCATAATAAATTCAGCAAGGTTCAGCTGCTGGGAACTTTCTTCAGAGGGGTTAATTGGAGATATCAAATGGCATTGGATGCTGCGAGCAATGGAAACTTCAACACGAGGTATCCCAAAGATGTCTATGTGCTAATTGAGAACTTGGCTTCTAGCAATAATACCAAGAATGCATACTTTGAGAGACAAAGGCAAGCTGCAAGCATTGGTGGTTATGATATTGCTGCAGTTAGTGCTAAGTTAGATTCTATCCAAAATCATCTCGTGGGGAAGAAGCCTGCCCAATTTTCTCCTGAGGTTGAAACCTTTTAGGAAGATGAGAGCTACATCATTGGAGTTGGATTTCAGAACAACAAAGGTACATTCACAAACAATAAAAAAATCTTCTGGTTTCACTCCAAGATCTTCCTTCCATAAGCCTTTTCAGAGCAGTGAGTTCACCAGAGATTATGGCAACTCTTCTTACCATTAACCTCCTCCACTAGCCCAAGATATCAAGTTAAATCAATGCTGCGGAAAATTTTGCAGGGAGAACAGAAGATTACATTGGATCTTAGTGGGAAGATCGATGCAGTGTATAAAGATCTCCATGGAAAATTGGAGGCTCTCGCAACTCGAGCTGACAACATGGATGTTAGGTTGACTCAGACTGAAGCACCTGTCAAAGGGAAGATGGTTGAACATGCACATGTCAAAGAAGTCTTTGTTCAGCTTGAGAATGAGCTGGATCATGAGCAGGAAATTAGGCAAAAGGCTGAGACATTCAAGGAAACATTTTGTGAGGAACGTTATGCATCAGCGGTGTCGGTCGACACCAGTATAAATCCACGAGTTTTCGAGTGTTGACGGACCAGAATCGACAACGATTGACACATAAATACCAACATCGATTTCCAGTGTCGATCGACACTTACACCCATGGCATGAAATTTCGAGTTTTGACAGAGCGAAATCGACCGAGGTCGATACACTAGATTTGGTATCGACCAAGCAAGCCTGTGTCAATCAACAAACCTATGGTGTCAGTTGACACACATCAAAACCGAAGCCAGACTCGCCTATTTAAAGTCACAATCGGTCAACTCAAAGCCCAGATGAACCAAAAAGCCTGAAAAGATCCCATAATGAGTCTATAAGCCTAAGGTTACTTTATATAAGTTCCCTAAGACATCCAAACATGAGCTGGATGAGGCTAGGTGCAAGCATTGATGGATAAGGTAATTATTGATATCCCACTTGTTGATGCTTTGAGGACGAACCTTTGTCTGAGAAAGTATGCGATGAGGATGATCTCTAAGGATTGAGATAGAAAAAGAGGGGTGGTGATGGTCTCTAAGCAATTCAGTGTTGTGCTGCAGAAAAAGATCCCATAAAAGCTACTAGACCCAGGAGTCTTTGTGTTAGATTGTTCCATATTCATGGACAACTTCACCATTCTCTATGTGATATGGGATATGGTGTAAACTTTATGCCGTACTCTGTGGATGTACGGTTGGGATTGATGGACTTTCAAGAACAAGGATCTCATTGATTCTTGTTGATCGCTCGAAGAGAATTCAAGAAGGATTTCTTGAAGACATTCCCATCAGAGTTGGAGACAACATGATGAACTGACTAGTGACTGGTCGTGTCTCTCTCTACTTGATTAATTCATTATGTGCATATCCGCCTGATCGGCCAAACATGGCTCGATCATCGGTTAGTTTTGGATGATGATCACATCCAAATCAGACTCATGGTTGGATCTCGTGATCCACTCGATCGATTATATTTGGCTCGATCGGCTGTAAAGGATCGGGTCGCGATCATGGCCTGAACATACGCATGATCGGATCACGATAAACCACTGATCGGCCAGACTTGATCCAATCGGTGGTTAAGGATGGATCACGGTCATGGCACAGTTTGGTTTATGACCATATTGTGTCACAAGCCAACTTGGTGGTTGCATTCAGATGGGATTCACAGCTATGATGAGTCGCGACGGTCGAGTGCGGTTTCAGGGGAATGTGGTCATACGAGTGGGAAAAGGATCAATTACAATTCAGCCTGGGCTCGGCCATGACCAGCGATTTCCCATAATCATGGTTTTTTCCTAAGCCTTAGATAAATGGTTTAGGATGGGGGAATTCATATAAAAGTTAGACCGAATCATAAAGAAGTTAGAGGCCGCATGCATTCACTAAGTTAATTTATAGATTACTTATGCCTCTTTGATTACAGAACCTGAAGTTGATCATGAGGAAGATCGAGCTTAGGAACAAGACAAAGACTAGGCAGACGGGTGGTGGAATAGTCTGGATATTTAGGATCGAACAATTGTACTAGCCTATATAACAAACTTAATGATTGTATCAATTCCATGTTTATTAATGAAAATCTAGATTATTTCATAAGTATTATTGCATATTGACTCTATTATATGAATCTCAAAATATACATACCGAAAATGACTAAGAATAAGAAGAAGACCCTAAAAATGGACTGAGTGGTTCGGTTTAACTTAGAGGCCGAACGAAGACAACGTCCTTGGGCTTACTAGCTGGCATGGGGTGTTTCAAGTTAATATCAGAGCATGCTTGGTTCTAAGAAAATCGGGTTATGGGGGAAACACAACTCATTGGGGAATTAGTGTCTCACGCTAGGTTTATGCTTAGAATCTTGGAGATTTATTGTTAGGATTGTAATAACTTGTTGAATCTCCAAGTGGGGAAAAAACCCAGGAAAAGTGAGAAGGACAAGGGAGTGGCTGAAACCGGACAAGATGCGGTGGATAAGAAAATTCGAACACTCATAGATCAATCGGGACTGTGGCTGGTCAGTCAGGCATAATGCCTGCGATCTCCCCACACATGCTGAGACACGGACTAAGGATCCAAACGTCCGCACAATGGAGAATCAAGAAGATGAGGGCGAGTCTTCAAATGCGGCTCGACAAGACCTGGAGGATGTAGGCAATGACATTGCGGATGGTGATGGAAATCAAGTTGCGGTTTCTTCTTCTGGAGAAATATGGGATGCCCTTAAAACGGTCATGAACCAGCTGACTATCTTAGCGCAGACAATCAAGCCGGATGAGAAACCGGCTAAGGACCGAACAACGGTCCGCGTCACCATATCTTTGGATGACGACCAGGAGGGAGACTTTGCCGAGGTGCCAGAGATTGAGCCACCGCCAACAAGGGTGGTCCGAAGGGTGGATTATCTAAGCCTTTTGAAGTATATCACTAGGTTGGGAACATGACACTTTAAAGGTAGTGCAGACCCAATCAAGGCAGACGAGTGGAGGAGCTGCTTGGTTTGAAACTTCTGCTCCACTCGCAGGCCGGAGGATTACAAGAAGGATATTGCGGTTCACTTCCTGGAAGGTGACACACATAACTGGTGGCTTGCGAACGACGAACGCACAAGAGGACACATTGAGACCTTTGCTGACATTGAGACCGAGTTCAACCGGAATTAATTTCCATCCGAAGCTTGGGATAGGTTGAAGATTAAGTTCCTAGATTTGGCCAAGGACGCAGATCCGTACGAGAATATGAGGAAGATTTCAACCGACTCAAGCGCTATGTGGGAATGGAAATCGAGGACGAAGCGGCACAAGTTAGTCGTTTCCTCTGCGGCCTAATGGTGGAACTTCATACACATTGATTAGTTTGAACCTTCAGTTTCCTCTCGGAGTTGGTTTAAAGGGCGGCCACACTAGAGGAAAACACTACAAAAAAACCGGACTAATACTCAGTCACGATCAACCGTAACCACCCGATCCTGTGATAGGAAGAGGAAATGGGACCAGATCGATGGTGAGAACAAATCCTCGGGAAAGCGCTGTGACTGCACCACTTGTGTGAAGAGGCACAGTGGCAAATGCTGTAAATTAGTTGGGGCGTGTGCTAGATGCAACAGAAAGGACCACTCGATACGAAACTATCTGAGAATAGATAGAGGGCAAGGAGAAGTGGTGAGTGATGATACAAAATCATGCTACCACTGTGGGAAATCTGGGCATTACAAGAGGGATTTCTCGAAGCTGCAAGTGGAAAGGCAGATGGAGCAAAAAGGAAACCCGCAGAGGAAATGAACAACAGGCGCAAGCCAAAAGGCAGGCTGTGGCACCGCTATTTTATGAGCTATCAAAGGAAACATGCGAGGCCAATAACTTCAACTCGATCACTAGTACGTCACTAAGCCCATTATATTCAATTACGAGCATTGCATTGCATCAGCAAATGGGTAGGTACTTAGCATTCTACGATGAATGTCTAGGGACCTTATGCATTGGTGGTGTTGCGACACACACCTTGTTTGATTCCGGGGCAACACATAATTTTGTAAACCCAGATATGATTAGGAAAAGATTGTTCCAGAAGGAACCATGATACAACATTGGCATAGTAAATTCAGTCGGTGGACAGATCATGCCGACGCTAGGTTTGGTCTGAGACATACCCGTCGCCATTGGAGGCGTGAGTATGCCAGCCAACTTGATCATTGTCCAGCATAAAAATCACGAAGTTATTTTTGGCATGGACTGGCTCGTGCGTAATCGAGCTACATTTGATTATCATCGGGGAAGAGTGCAGTTTGAAAGACCGGAAGGAAAGATGGATTTCCATGGGATAAGGCCAATATTGGGAAGTTTAGTGACCTCGGAAATCCAAGCAGGATGAATGCTCATGAAAGGTTGTGAGGCCTACCTGGCTACGATCAACACAACTAAAGTTTTGAAGGGAGTTGAGATCGGTGGAATCCCGGTAGTTAACGAGTTCGAGGATGTGTTTAAGGCCTTGAAAGGACTACAACCTGATAGGTTGGATCCATTTACCATTGAGCTTGAACCGGGAACAGCCCCACTATCCAAGGCGCCCTAATGAATGGCTCCCAGGGAAATTTCCGAGCTTAAGAAAAATGTTGGAGAAACTGTTGGAAAAGGGCTTCATTAGACCGAGTAGTTCACCATGGGGCGCACCGGTTTTATTCGTTATGAAGAAGGATGAAATCTTTAGCCTATGCATTCATTATCGGGGATTTAATGGGGTTACAGTGAAGAACAAGTAACCATTACCTCGGATAGACGAGTAGTTGGACCAGCTTAAAGGGGAGACATGGTTCTCGAAAATAGACTTGGCCTCGGGATCTTCAAATCTCGATCGAGCCAACAGATGTAAGGAAGATGGCCTTTAGGACGAGGTATGGCCACTATGAGTTTGTGGTTATGCCATTTGTCTTAACGAATGCACAAGTGCCATTCACGAAGATGGTGAAAAGGATTATCCGTGATTGCTTAGACGAGTTTGTGAACATATTCATAGATGACATCCTCGTTTACTCAAAAGATCGGGAAACTCACCGAGGTCATATAAAGGCGGTGCTGGAACGTTTAAGGGAACACAAGCTTTACGCCAAGTTGAGAAAGTGTAGCTTTTGGCATAGGAGCATTGGGGTTTTTTGGGCACATTGTGTCGGATCAAGGAGTCTCGGTAGATCGGAAGAAGATTGAGGCGATAAAGGAGTGTCTAAGGACAAGGAATGCCAAAAAGATAAGTAGTTTCCTCGGACTGGCTGGTTATTATTAGAGATTCGTCAATTGGTTTGCGAGAAAAGCTCAGGCTATGACTCGACTAATTGAGAAGGACAATAAGTTCATATGGACGAAGGAATGCGAGGAGAGCTTCTCCAATTCAGATGGATGACGATCACGGTCTGACCAGACTCAAGGTTAGATCGTCTGATTCCCTCGATCGGTTATATTTGGCTCAATCAGCCGTAAAAGATCGGGTCGCTATCATGGCCTGAACGGATGCATGATCGGATCGTGATAAATGACTGATCGGCCTGATGTGATTCGATCGGTGGTCAAGGTTGGATCACAGTCATGGCACAGTTTGGCCTATGACTGGATAGTTTCACAATATAACTTAGCGGTTGCATTTGGATTGGCTTCGCGGCTATATTCGGTCGCGACGGTCGAGTGCGGTTTAAGGGGAATACATCCATATGGGTTGGAAAAGTATCGGTTACGATTCAGCCCATGCTCGGCCATGACCAGCGATTGCCCATAATCATTTTTTCTTAAGCCTTAGATAAACGATTTAGGATGGGGAATTAATATAAAAATTAGACCGGATCATATAGAAGTTAAAGGCCGCATGCATTCACTAAGTTAATCTATAGATTACTTACGCCTCTTTGATTACAGAACCTAAAGTTGATCGTAAGGAAGATCAGGCTTAGGCGCGAGACAAGGACTAGGCGGACGGGTGGTGTATAGTATGGATAGTTAGGATCGAACAATTGTACGAGTAAATAGAGCAAACTTAATTACTGTATCGGTACCCTAGTTTATTAATGAAAATCCAAATTATTCCCTAAGTCTTATTGCATATTGACTCTATTATATGAATCTCATAATATACATATCGAAATGACTAAGAATAAGAATAAGACCTTAAAAATGGACTGAATGGTTCGGTTTCACTTAGTGGCCAAACGGAAACAACCTCCTAGGCTACACTTATTTTATTATCAGGACGATTTGTATTAGAGATTTTGGGGCTGATCTCCATAGATTTTGAATCCCCTTTTGTTATCTATTAATTTCTTTTGTGTATTCTTATTCAGTCATTTTTATTGTTTAAACTATCATGTCTTTGTAGTTTGCTAGTTAAGTTTATGGTCTCTCATTAGGGATTTCAGGGATTGTTAAGTTTTTTGATTAGTTAAGGATTTTGAACTTAAGTTCTGTTGGAATTCCTAGCATTTCCTAATCCGATTAGGCAACCCTAAGTCTGAATTCCGAGCGTAGGATCTCAGGGTTTATGTAACTGAATCATGGATCTCGCGTTTACCTTGTTCTGGCAGCGGAATATGAATCAAGTAAGACAAGATCAAGAGCGATTCAGATGCCTCGCCTCTATCGTAGTCCACACGCACACAACCTGGAAAGTCGGGATGCTAGTGCCGGATCTGGGAATCAAAGAGAGAGTTTTTTTTTTTGTTTTCTGTAATCAAGAAAACTGACGGCCTCTTCTGGTCGACCATATAAGCCTATATATACGACCTATTATGACTAAACCATATTTCGGGTTTAACCGAAAAAGTCTAAGTCATAAACCGAAACATCAGTTTCGGAATCGACCCTGTGTCGATCGATACACCAACTGTGTCGATCGACACATCTCTCTTTAATCGATATTGATATGTATCCAATACACATCATCTTGATCATCACCATGATGATCATTCCCATATAAAAGCTTCCAGATTGCTTAGGTATGTGACCCTATAGGATCATATGATACTGGCAGTAAGTCTACAACTTACGGACTGCAAGAGGCTTCTAGCAAAACATTGCAACCGCCCAGTATCATACAACATGTCTGATCTCGACACACGACTATCGTTAGAGTAAGTACAATGTGATTTCAGGACATAATCCCAACAATCTCTCACTTGTACTGGAATCACCTATTCCTATAATCCCTTCGTCTCTATATCTCGATATGGCATAAGGCAAGAGACTGTGTCATCCTTATTATAGCCAATATCATGTTCATCGAACTCCTGATCTATACTGATAAAACAAACGACTGACAATCACCTCGTTTGAGCACGGCCATGCATTTTCTCAGTATCAAATCTTCGATTGGCCCTGAGATATTTATCTCCCGTTATATAGGAGGGACAAATTCCATCTTGTTCCATCCTTGTTTCTACACATACTTCAAGATACGCCTAGGCAATGCCATTATAGCCGCCATTTACGGAACGACGTTTGACAAGGTTAAAGCGCACCAATTCATATGCTAGAAAGCATGATGAACTCAGGTCTAAGGACTATACTCTATAGTCATAATGAGAAACTCTCATGAAACAGATATAACTATCCTGTAGAGTTCTCATTAGCGGGTCATGTCCGATCATATGTTCACCAACATATATCTATGTGACTGACTGTGATACTCATATCATTGACTCCATGAAACTTAGTCAACAGTCACCTCACAAGCTAGTCTCTCGCGGTTGTCAGTGTCCCACTTTGACAATCTCGACTAGGGACAATCATAATTTATGTCATATTTTACTTATGGGGTTTCATGATCAAGTCCTCAACTTGATGACCTATAAAATGAACATAAAATACTTTGGGACCATTACTTAATTATCCAATAATTAAATAATACCGATGTCAGTTTTAACTTACACAAACATTGCCATAGCATGTTTATATAAAGATTATAACATAACTAAAATAACTCCCACTGGAATCAAGATCATCTGTTTAGATATCTTATACCTACAGCAACAGAATAAATCTCGTGCTTAGGTTGTGGGAGAGACTGCGGTGTTTTTGCTTGAAACAATTCCAACAAACCACACCGCCATTCAGATAAAAGCACTATTCTACGGTCCACTGCTTGGAGCCCTTCCAACAGATAGCACCGCTATTCAGACAAAGAGATATGCCAGGTGGGAACCGGGAATCTTCTTTGTCCGTCTAACTACTTTCAACTGGTTCGTCACTTCCTCAGTTCACCACGAACCTATCCTTAGTGTTTCTCAAACACTTGGGATATTTCTGGCAACTGTTCAACGACTTTTACCGGAACATATTGGTATTTTCTCGTCTCGCTTTATGCGTAAGCTGCATCTAGACGAGTGCAAAATATGTCATTCATGATGGATTCTATTGCAACAGCATAAGCAATCATACTCATTAATAATAGCTCAGTACGTGTTCAAAACACTTCATCTTGCTAAGATTTTTGCCATAAGACCTTTGGTGTGAAGCCATTCTTGGAATCATGCATATTGGAACTGTCCAACACCTTATCTATATAAGGATTCTGACACGATCCGATTAGCCTATCCAATCTATATCAATAGATTCTTATTCCAATAATTCACGAGGCTACTCCCATGTCTTTTGTTTAAATTTGACTTCCGACCCAAGTCTCTCAAGACTTAACCGACGGAACGTCGTTCATGAGATTAAGTACATTATGTACATACGGTGTGAGAATTGCAATTACGCTCTCACTAGTCTTCTTGTAAACGCATGGTTTCAGTTGATTCCAACTCCAAGATGTTTGCTTCAATCCAGAAATGGATCGGTGAAGCTAACATGCATACCCAGCCAATTTTCGGAGTTGGGGCTCACCATCGCTTCTTGAATTTTGCATGCTCATCACTTTTCAATGATCAACAGATCACGACAATCGGCTACGAGAAATCACTCTCGAGTTAGTGACGGATCCTTTCGGATCTGCGAATTTCAGGCTCCACATGTGTAGATCCTACAGCACTTTGTAGATCTCACCGCTGCTCTCCCTCAACAGGTTGAGCAGTCTCCTGCGTTTATCGAATTTCTTCGATGTGTACTTTTACTCCCACTGTTCCTTTTGAAAGTATGATCTTTCTCAAAAGACACAGTTCCGGACAACAAAACTTTGTTCTCGGATTGGTTATAAAAGCATTAAGCCTCGGTTTCCTTAGGACAACCAGCGAGGTAGAACTTATCAGGTTTGGGTTCAAGCTTATCAGCTATCATCCCCAAATTATCAGAAACAACTTACTTGAAAAACTTCCAGTCCACATCCAATGTGGTGTCTTTCAATTGATTCTGATTGAAACCCTTTTCTGCGCAAACACAGACCTTTCTAGAGCGTATTACTTAAAGGATTATGGAAGATTCCTGTGACTCATCATTAATCGGAGCATATCTAGTAAGATCCAATTCGTTCTCTCAGAAACACCATTTAGGTTTCCAGGAGAAAAGAGCTGTGATATGACTTCACAGTCACCTAGATGATCACCCAATTCTTGACTCAAGTATTTTCCTCCGCGATCTAATCAAGGATCTCAATACTTCTGTCAAATCGGTTCTATACTTCATTCACATCTTTACTTACTGAAGTCATCAATAAAGGTAATGAAGTACAGAAGGTTTCCTCTGGCACTAATGCTCATTGGGCCGCATACATCAGTATGTGTAAGGCCCAATAAGCCTCTGGCCCGTTTTATTTCATCTCTGCTAAAAAGGCCTTAGTCATTTGGCCCAGTGAGCAGAATTCATACCTCATATGATTAATAATCAAATGAGTCCAAAACTATGGAATTTCTGAATCCGCTTCACTCTATGTGGTCAAAACGACTGTGCTAAGGAAAAATTGCGTTCAAGTCATCAGACTCAAACCGTTTGGTATTTACGTTATATGTACAATCGTACATTGGCTTAAGATATAAAATCCATTCCAAACGGGGTGCTACCATAGAATATTTCATTAAGATCTAAAGAACAAAACTTGTCTTTTATCTAAATGAAAAACATCCAAATTCTTACAAGAAAATGAAAGACATCTCTGCACAAGGTAGATACATAGTAGCAATTACTTAATTTCTAAAACCAAGTATGAAAGGCTCCTACAAGTGGAGAATCTCTACGGCTCATGCAACAACCATTGCTTCATACCAGACACGCAGTTCCACTTGTCCTTTCTTCAACGTTCTACTATTGCTTAGGTCCTGCATATTTCAAAAATATCAGTACCACAACTAGTATCCAGTACTTACGTAGAACTTGAAATAATAACACAATACCTGAAGAAGAAGTACCATACATCTTCTCCATCTCTTGTGAATCTTCCAAGAATTTAATGCAATTTCTCTTCCAATGCCCAAACTCTTTACAGTAGCAGCATTTATCAACATCAGATGGGCCTGACTTGGGCTTAAAAGATGACACAGGTTTATCCCGATTCCAAATCCGAACGGCCTTGCCATCACCCTTGTCTAAACAAGATTTCTCAAATCTTTTACCCTCTTTGATATTTTGCTCTGCTGTCTTGAGCATGCCATGCAGCTCAGTCAACGTCTTCGTCAAGCCTTTCTTGATATAGTTCTTTATGAACTTATCATAACTTGACGGCAGTGACTGCAGAATGATGTTAGTAGCCAACTCCAAGCTGACAGGACAATCCAGTCTCCCCAGGTTATCAATGTAACCCATCATTTTAATGACATGAGGACTTACTGGAGCATCCTCTGGTAGCTTGCACCCAGTGAGAGACTTCACCATCTGGAATCTCTCAACTCGTGCCAGATCCTGAAACTTCAGTTTCAGGGTGGTGATCATCTCTATTGGCGACTCCATGTTCTCGTATTGACTTTTCAAGTATGAGTTCATGGTAGCCAACATCAGACCACGCACATCTACCACATCAATATAATGCTTATTCCAAGCATCATATACTGCATTCGAGCGATTGATCCCAAGCCTTTCTGGAAGAGCTTTCTCAAGGACATAGTCCTTGCTCTCCTGCTTGAGGATTAATCTCAAATTCCGATACCAATCCAGGAAATTTGATCCATTTAACTTGTCCTTCTCAAGGACGGATCGCAATGAGAAAGTAGTCTCAGACATAAGCTGAAATCCAAGAAAAACAAAGATTTAGTTATGTATTCCATGAGAAGTCTTATCTAATAAGAAAACTCGCATTATATTCAAACAATGTTTCCTCTATGAATATAATGATCCAAGATCCATACTTCACCAAAATCTGAGTGGACGACTTGCCATCACCCAAAATTTAGTTATCTAGGTAAGCAAATCATTGCTAATTGCACCCAGTACAACTCTTGGTCGCAGATAAAACAATCCATGTCTCATCTACTCTGACGTCTCTGGGCCCAGAACTTCTGATGGCCCAGTCAAGTAAGCCAATCTCTTTAGTCTTGTGATCATTGACAGTCGCACTGCAAGTCTATCAATGATCACCTGTCTTACTCATGTAGTAGTGGATACCAAGGACTCCAAGACTATCCAACAAACGACACAAGTCTTGACAGTAGACAAGATTTGGGCAAGACATCAAGGTTACTTGATATTTAGTTGAGGAAACTAAACTCTGAAAGGTTAGCATATCAATCTCTTAGGTCATGTAATTGTTGATGTCAAGCACTGCAAGTCCATCAGCATAATTTCCTGCCTTACTCACGTAATTGTGGACACCAAGCTCTTGGCTAGACTATCACACAACGCAATGAGTCTTGACAGTTGACCATATTGAAGCTAAGCTTTGATCAAGGTTTAAAGTCTAGTTTGGTTTCTGCAAATTCAAGGTTCAATAACCAGAATTGTGAGCACTTTGTCGATCGACGCAGACTATGTCTGTCGATCGACACTACCAAACAAAAAAAAAAACCGGATTTCAATAACCGGTAATCCAATTAACTCGGTTCATTGAACCGGTCATGTCGATCGACACAATCCATGTGTGACGGTCGACATAGACCTAAACCGGATACAGTTTTGATAATCGGTCCAATCCAATTGAACCGACTTATCAGATCAAACTGATCTTTACTATTTAAATCGGTTTATACTAATTGAGATAACTGGTTCAATCCAATTGAATCAATTCATCCAATTCAAACCGTTTCAACCAGTTTCAACTAATTGTGATAATCGGTCCAATTCAATTGAACCGTTTTATCCAATCAAACTGATTTTAACCAATCGATTTATGCTAATTGAGATAATCAGTTCAATCCAATTGAACCAATTCATCCAATTTAAACTGATCTGTTCGGACTTAACCAAGCATGATAACCGGTCCAATCCAATTGAACCGATTAACCAATCGCAAGGTCTGTGTCGACCGACACTCAACCTGTGTCGATCGACACAACAGGCTTTCTGTTTTTCTTCGCGAAAAACCCTAGCCACCGAGTCTGTCGATTTCACCATTCTGTGTCGACCGACACACCTAGTGTGTCGATCGACACTCTGCGAAAACACAGAATCATTTTTGATCTGAATCGATCTAACCTGTTCTTATTCATACTATCTTATGAACGAATTTAAATCATCAAATTCTACTAAACATGCTGATTCAATGATAAAACCCTAAGGCTCTGATACCACTGTTGGAATTCCTAGCATTTCCTAATCCGATTAGGCAACCCTAAGTCTGAATTCCGAGCCTAGGATCTCAGGGTTTATGTAATTGAATCATGGATCTCGCGTTTACCTTGTTCTGGCAGCGGAATATGAATCAGGTAAGACAAGATCAAGAGCGATTCAGATGCCTCGCCTCTATCGTAGTCCACACGCACACAACATGGAAAGTCGGGATGCTAGTGCCGGATCTGGGAATCGAAGAGAGAGTTTTTTTTTTGTTTCCTGTAATCAAGAAAACCGACGGCCTCCCATTCTGGTCGACCATATAAGCCTATATATACGACCTGTTATGACTAAACCATATTTCGGGTTTAACCGAAAAAGTCTAAGTCATAAACCGAAATATCAGTTTTGGAATCGACCCTGTGTCGATCGATACACCAACTGTGTCGATCGACAGATCTCTCTTTAATCGATATTGATATGTATCCAATTCACATCATCTTGATCATCACCATGATGATCATTCCCATATAAAAGCTTCCAGATTGCTTAGGTGTGTGACCCTATAGGATCATATGATACTGGCAGTAAGTCTACAACTTACAGACTGCAAGAGGCTTCTAGCAAAACATTGCAACCGCCCAGTATCATACAACATGTATGATCTCAACACACGACTATCGTTAGAGTAAGTACATTGTGATTTCAGGACATAATCCCAACAAGTTCTTCATCTAGTTCTTATTGCTTGATCTTAATTAGCTACTTATATCATTGTTCATAGATTGATTGTCGCAACAACAATTGGTTAATTTGCTAGAAATTATCTAGGTGAGCGAATTTCCTAATCAAAAAGGATTTTGGTTTAGGAAATTTGTGAACAAACGAACTTGGAGTAATTGCATGTTTGGACCTTAGAACCCATAAATAAATTTGGTTTTCTAGGTTGTTAGACATGCAACAACAACTATTTCACTTTATCTATGTGTTTCGAGTTCTAGGATATAGAAGAATCCTGACTGATTGATTGGCTTTCATTTCTGATTTCCTTTCAATTCCCTGAACCTGACGTTTCCTCCTCCTTGTTACACACATTTCATTTGCTACTATTTCAATTATTTGCTTTCATTACATTCATCTCGTCTAGCTTAACTTAAATCGACAATCTATTGTGTATTCTTGAGAGTATTTATTCGATACCCTGTATACTACATTTGATTTTATTTGCACTTGCAACATAGATCTTAGGGATAAAACTTTATCTATTAGTAATCTGATTAGTAAAATCCAAGAACAAAGCACACTTTAAGCATAAAATGCTTTGTAAATATATTTAGGAAGCAAACCTTTAACGCATCGACCGCCACTGTTCTTGGGTCCCATGTCAACTCTTGGCTTGTGCGCTCACCTCCGTCTGACGGCCAGTGCGTTAGCTTGAGAAGCTCGAAAGACTTGTTTACTGACTCTCCAATCACAACATAAACTTTCCGCGTGCTTTGTCCTAACTCGCATGATATCACGAATCACTCCCAGGTAGGTCTTGCATCTTTCAACTACTCCATGTCAAGCACAATTAACTCTAGAGTTCTCTTTGGACAAATGACCAAAAAGATAAGTGCACTTTGGTGAAATAGGTAACTAAATAATTTTTTAAAGAATTTACACATATACCACAAACCGTGATGTTACAATTGCACCAGTATCGTTATCCTTGACGGTGTGAACCGACATGACTCCACACACATTTTCGGATCCGGCTCTGATACCACTTGTAATGCCCCGACCATCACCGTCCATGGACTCCATGTTTACTCTCGGTCCACCCTCGTCTAAAGGCCGGTGTGTTAGTCTGAAAGGCTCATAAGACTTGTTTAGTTATCCTGAAAGCACCACACAATCTTTTCCTATGCTTTGTCCTCACTCGCACGATATCACGAATCACTTCCCGATAGGTCTCCTATCATTCAACTATTCCACCTCAAGCACGCTTAACTATGGAATTCTCTTTAGACAAGTGTTCGAAAAGATAATCGCACCTTCGAAACATAAGTAACCAAGTCAATTATTTTAAGCATCTCGTATATATCACTAACCAGAATGTTACAAAACTCTTTTGCAGTATGTGAAATCCAAATTCAGAAAATTAATTTAGGTTATAGAAGAGAGCATTTGGCACAAAATATTTTTATTAGATTAAAGTTTGCACAGAAAAAAAAAAAAGATTCCTTCTGTTTCAAAATATAAATTTTTTTAATTTTTTTTCGAAGCACAAAAATGTTGTCATATTTCTATGCAAATTTTAAATTTATTAAAAAATCTGTGACTAATTGTATTATGCAGTCTTCTTGGCTCTCTAGTCGAATAAATCTTTCTAGCTCGGACCATGATAAACAAAGAACACCAAAAGCTTTTCCGGAAATTTACAACCCTTATTTTACATTGTTTATACACACACACACATATATATATAGCTATTACAAGAAAGAACAATTCCTGACATAAAAGCTATAAATCTGCAAAAGTTCTGAATATGCAGATTTCTAGCAATTACGGACGGTTCATGTATGGAGTCAGTATTCGACCTCCAATGCTGAAAGCTGATTCTTAATCTACTGTCGCGATAGGTATGCTGAGAACATCAAATACCATGGAAGCCAAATTTCCAAATTGATGTCCGTTATCTTTCCAGTAGCTCAAAATTCAAGATCTAGAACAATTTCCTTTCTAGCCCTGGCTTATCCAAAATACATCTAAATGTGTATTAGTGATGCCCACACCAACATCAATGCTTCTTTCCAACTCTAAAAGAACTTGTATAATAAAGCAACATCAAAATTATGAGCCTATTACTATAGAATTCTAATATTTATGTGAGAAAACTCACATTATCAAGATTATCATTAAGCGGATATTCATTAACTAACTCATGTGGATCTCATGTTGCTGAAAAACTTGAAGAACTAGTTGAAGGTCGGGAATGATAATCACCATAGAGAAAAGTCAAATTCTCCTTAAGTTCTTTAATCCTCAACTTAGAAGTAGGAGGATCCACTATTTATAAGCTCTTTCAAGCATTTGAAACTTCATCCTTGGATTTAGAACAACTCCCATGGCTAATGTCAGACTGTATTGCTTCCAATACTAAGTTAATTTCTTTTTCTTTTTCTCAGCCATCGCTTTCACATCATCATCATCACAAGTTGAGTACTTCTTCAATAAAAGCTCAATCCTCCATACCTGTGTGAAATACACATTAGAGGTTGGGTACTTCGAACCTGAGAAATGAGTTGTGATGACACTGAAAGGCTTCAACAATTCAGACATCATTTCTCCATGGTTCCACTCATATATTTTTTGAAGACAAAGTCTTATAATTGTTTTCATAGAGCTCCATGCTAAAAAAAGCTTTCCTGAACTAGCGCTCTGACAAGCATCTCATATGTCGAGTTCCATCTGGTTTGGACATAAAGTGATAATCCTGCTCCACTCTTAATCCCAACTCTCTCTATACAAGTTGCAAAGGCTTCTATTCTTGATTGAGACACTTTCACATATCTGACACTTTCAAGAATGCTAAACAAAAAAATCCTTGACCAGATCTAAACCTTCTTTGACTATGAGATTAAGATATGAGCACAACATCTCACATGCATGAACTTCCCCTCACACAACAAAGAGAGAACTGTCGTCACCAATCGTCATCTCAAGCTGGCCTTTGAGGATTCTCATCATACTAATATTTGTATTTTCATAGTATAAAGTTATTGAGAATACCTTCTTCTCTAAACCACATTCGCTTAGACAACCAAGAATCTGAACAACAAGTGCATCACCTATGTGTGGAGGCTTCAATTCATAAAAAGTAGAGTCTTAGGGACTTTTTAACTTCTAGCTAGCATCAATAAAATGAGTTGTTAAGCAGATATAACCAGTGACCATGGGACGATATGACCATAAATCAGAAGTGAAACACACTCTTCCTTGATTCTTTGCAAGCCTCTCTTTTAGTTTTTCTTTTTCTATCTCAAATCTTCTAACAACATCAGCTGCAGAAGTCTGTCTACAAATTGGTTGGCAATCCGGATTCAGATACTTGTCCCCTGATCTAAACTTCTCATACTCAACATATTGGAACCGTAAATCATGATATATAATAACCTTGGTAGGCATCACTCTATCTACCTTGTGATCATATGCATGTCTAACTCATTTCTTAGGCACCATTGAATACATCTCTACGTGGTGAATCAAGTGATGTGTTCATAGCTTCTTTGTGCTTGTGCTCTGATCACTAGTAGTGTACCACAATGTTTGCACTTAGCCCTTTCTTTTCCATCATCTCCTAAACCAACTGATAAAAAATCATCCAAAGATGAGAAGTTTTCCATCTCTTCCGTGGAGCTCGGGTTGATTCAGTTATTTGAGTTTCACAATGTTGTGGTTCTTCCATTTTTGTCTATCTCACCTCAAACATGAGTTTCCTCCACATTCACATCTATATAATCATTTTGTGCATCTAGAAATGTTTTTGTGAACTGAGAATGAAGACCCATGCTGCAAATCAATGGAAAAGTGAAAGTCAGAATTGACTAAATCAATGTCAAAGTGATAATGGTTGCTAGTTTATATGAATGACATGATCATTTGTTTCCACCTAGAATTCCTTTGCTGGAGAAGTAACTACATAACCAGATCATGACTCAAGCCATGACTGACACTAAACAACTGACCAAAGGATAAAGAAGAGATCGATCCCATAAACTGTGAGAGTCGAAACTCACACTGTCGATATTTGTAGAGTTAAACTTTTTAGGGAACATAAATGCAATGGTAAACAACACGACAAGAGACCCGGAGGATATTTTTATTGATAAGTTGTTCGGAAACAAAGTACAAAGAGCAAAAAGCTTAAGAGAATACTAAGTCTAGATGATAGGGGTTTTCGAGATGGTTTGATCGTAGGAATTCCTTATTCTTATATAGTCCCGACGAGTCGGCTTCGATGACATTCGCCTGCAAGATTTCCGGAAATCTTCCTGTTATCGTATATTCCATTACCGTTGGGATTTACTTTGTGCTCGGATTTTCCTCTTCTGCTCAGATTTTTTTCTTCCTTTATTCTTCGAGTTTATCTTTCCATTTTTATAATTATCCTTCCGCGGTATAACTTGTTCCTCCGAATGGGCCAAATAGGGACGATCCGAGTCCGTTGAGTGTAAATTCCTTGATTCGGCCCAAAATCTAGGAAATATGCGTCTTGTGGGTTACGCCCAAGTTCGTATTTCGTATAAATTATTCGAAAATTCTGTTAACGGTTAAGAGTCATATAAGTTATCGTTTCAAAGGTGGGTTGCAGCTAGTCGCGCATCCAGAGAGAGATATTGATAAATATCCGAGCATATGGTCTAAGCAAAATGTCCGTTTGGAAGATTCGGGGAGTGTGGTCGGAAGTTCCTAGGGAGCGTGTTCTGCTCAGAAGTTCCGAGGGAGTATGTCATGCTCGTAAACAAGATGGGATGTGCTTGGATTTTTCTAGCTGGTCAGCTTGGAATTTTCGAGCAGATTGGTCAGCTCGGAATTTCCAAGCAGATTGGTCAGCTCAATTTCCAAGCAGATTGGTCAGCTCAGAACCTCCAAGCAGATTGATCAGCTCAGAACTTTTGAGCTGGTCAGCTCGGAAATTTCGAGCTGATATGCCCGGATTTTCGAGCTGGTTAGCTCAAAATTTTTGAGCTGCCTTCCCTGCTCGGAATTTCCGAGTAGCTTGTTTGAATGTTTGAGCTTGTCTGTAGATTCTGTCAAGTGATGTGTTCGTCTGATTGACTCATCTGGAGTTTCGTACATTTCGTATAAAACATTATCCATAGAAAACATTATTCATATGATATGTTTATCCATACGAACGAAACCATATTTATACGAAACATTGTTCATACGAAGCGCTTCATATAAAACGTCATTCATACGAAATGTTGTTTATACAAAACTTTGTTCAAAGCATTTCGTATAAAACGTCATTCATACGGAATGCCGTTTAAATGAGTTGTAGGGAACGACCATATTCGATTGCTCGAATATTGTTTCAGATATTGTTTTCATCGAGGGGGATTTTGACCCCAATAGTTAGCCCCCAGCTTGTCAGACTCGAGTACGATGATGGCGAGTTTTTTGAGTAGTCGAGACGAAAACAATTGTTCGAAAGTTTTGTATGGCTGCTTTTCTTTTCGATGTCAGTTTACCTATGATAGAAATTTTTTTGAATTTTGGTCGTGGATTTGTCGACTTCTAGTATGCCGAGCATGGTGGGTTTTTGGAATGATATTTCCGAGCAAGCTTCGCCCTAATTCTCCGAGCAAGGCGGCCTATTCTGGTTGGTGCACGCGAGGAGTCTTTCGGACAATTTGGTCGTAATCGATTCACCCGTGTGAAGTATTCCCGATCTCAAGGCCATGCCTAATTATGACTTGTTCTATCATGATTAGCTTAAGCATGCTTATGCTAAGATAATCAAGTGTAATCATATCCAAAAAATCTATGCCTTTGTAAAAATCTATATGTATTCACCATTCTTCATTTCACTCCTAACTTTTTCACCTCAAAGGAGAATCTTCTGGAGTTTGGCAGTCGACTAGGTCTCACGCAGATCAACCATGTTCCTCGACTGGGTTTGTGGGCGATTTGAATTTTGAAACAGGTGTCATGTTTCTGAATATCGATCAATGCGTTGGTGACGATTCTGATCGCATGAACCCTTCTCATGTGATGGGCGGTCCATCGATCAAAAAGGAGTTCGAAGATACTCGTGTCAGCCAATAGGAAGCCATGCGTCATTGGGCTTATCCTTCGAAGCGAAAAATGGTTCGACCCAAGAAGAAAAACGAGAGGAGACAGATTCTGGATCCTCCTGGTTCGACCCTTTCTTCGGAAAAGTCGGTTGAACAACTTTGGTGTAATTTCGGGTTCCTGAAGATGTGACGTTCATGGTCCTGTCGTCTTGCGATCGGGTTAACTCCCCCCCAACTGGCTATTTCTCCGTGTATGAATAATTCTTCAAATCATGCTTCTTATGGTTCCCGGTCCATGGGCTGATAGTTTGCTACCTCCGACGTCATGGATTGGACCTTATGCAGCTCACTCCTCGAATGTGGGGTCGATATCCACGTATTGCACCTTCGGAACATGTTGGTCATATGTCTGATAGTGAAAAGTGGCCCCGAATCACGATCAGCTTCGGGCGATCGTTACAAATTTTGATAATCACGATCCTCAATGGAGACATCACTTTCTTTACGTATTGATCGATGAAGCATCCGTCGAATGGGATTGCATCCCACTGATGAAGTCGAGATGGGGAAACTTTGGTAGCCGATTTAGTCTCTTCGCTTTAGGCTATTTTATCCATTGTTGGCTGATCCTTAAATTTTTCGATTGTTTTTATTTCTTGCTGAGCCAGACCTGTGTATGTCGTGTCCGTCGGATCTGATTGAACTTATCGGGAAGCTGCAAGCCGAAGGAACATATTGGAACAGAAGCTTTTCTGTCAAACGAGTTGCTCAAGTAAGACGAATGGATATGGTGCGCCAAATGGCGAGGGTCGAGGAACATATGGCCAACGAGGAGCGTTATGATGATGAGTTAATGCAAGAAGCTCGACTGTGGCGCTCCGATCCCTGAGTTCGATTTCTACGGAGGTGAAGAATGGGCTGGTCAAGACCCCACTCTTGGCGAGGGTATCTTTGTTGCTGATGATGGCGTCAAGAGACATTCATTCTTGAAGTTCCTCAAAGACCGGTCTCCGGGTTGACGGATCAGACCATCACGTCGAAGTCCAAACAACGACGGAAGAAAAGACACAGAAAGGATGCCGAAGTTCCTCAACCGGATCCGGAGCCGACTCAGTTTAGCCGTGGCGAAGACAGCTTCATGTATTCTAACGCCGTCGAGGTGGCCAATTTTTGTGCAGGAGTTCGTCATCCCAAAGATTATCCTACAAAATACGAGGGTATGGTATGCGACAGTTCTCTTGTTGACGCGGGACAAGATTTTCTGAAGTTTAGGATATGGTATGCGGCAGCTCTCGTGTTGACGTGGGACAAGATTTGCTGAAGGTTAGGATTTTTCTCTTTCGACTAGAGTAATGTTTTCTTCTCATGCTGCTTGATTGGATTAATTTGATTATGATCGTAATAATTTTTGTCGTACGTGTGGGCATCGGTTAATCGGCATGCTGCTGATTCTGACAGGAAGGTCTGAAGAATCAAAGATCGTCTTGCTAGGCATTATGTCGACAACTCGACGTTGAATAATTACGTCGCCGAGCTAAAGACATCGCTTGAAAAGAGGAAGGTAGAGTTCAAGGCAGCGAGGTTTTCGCTCGATACGGCAAAAACTAAGGATCTTGCCGAATCTGAGGTTTTGAGAACCCAACTTGCGGAGAGAAAACTTTCCCATGATGCGGCTCTAAGAGAGGCGGCCGAGAAAGGAAGGAAAGGAATGTTAAAAAATTTGAGTCTCGTTTTTCTAAACTTCGCGGCATCTTTTCGAAATTGCTGATGGCTAAAGGAAAACTGAGCCGGTACCTCGAGATAAGTAGCAACCTTGACATGATTGCTGACTTGAGAACCGAGGGCCCTTCCGCATTCGAATCCGAGGAGGCAGAACTTAGATAGAAGAGAGATCGCTTGGAGAGGATCGATGTCCTCGAGTATGTCGATTGATAGCTGAGGCCAAACGCTACTTCGACCCATCTCCATTTTGGACGATGTTGCCAGTCAATCTCACAGGGATACGCCAATTTAGAGCGAAGTGGCGTTATGTCGCGTGAAATTTTAATATCTTGATCATTGAGTCTATTGATGCTTATCCTATGTTGTAACTTCGTTTCCCGAAACGGTTGGTCGCTCCGGTTTATGAACTTCGTCTTGCTTATTTTTTAAGAAAACTACTTGTTCCAAGTCTTAATTATTCCAAGTCTTAAGACCTATTGTTAGATGCTTTGAGATTTGCTATAATGTTCTATCATGCCTTTTCTTTTAAACTTTAAGCTGGGCGATCATGCATTGATTACGAGATTCTCGCAAAGACCACGGTGTCGGGTACTTTGATATGTTTCCTCGAAATTTCTGAGATTCTTAGACGTTTGAACATGTTTGCTCGGAATTTCCGAGTAGGGTTTTTCGGATGTTCAGAAGTTCCGAGCATGTCTGCTCGGAATTTCCGAGCTGTTGTGCTCGGATTTCCGAGTTGGTTTGCTTGGAATTTCAGACGAGCTGTCCTGTTTGGACTTCCGAGCTGGTTTGCTCGTAATTTCCGAGCTGATCTGCTCGGATTTCTGAGTGTGTTTAATGATGTAATAGTTGGTCGAGCTTGCTAGGATGGCTTGTCCTTCGGATAAGCCTAGTAGTTGCGTTGATGTCATGTCGACTAGTGCGGAAAAGTTGAGTAGAATTCGTCGGAAGAATAATTTCCTTTATTTACTTCGTATAAATATATGAGTTGGTTGCGTATAACTGTTTGAGTTGGTTTCGTATAACTCAAAGACTTTCTGAATAGCTTCGTATAGTTCCCGGGGGAAGGTGTGATTTTGTGTTTGATTCTTGGCGCTTTAGGAGTGTTGCGCTTGGAAGTATATTGGGTTGTCTTTTGAGTTTAGACATCAGGAAAATATGTCCGTCTCACGGACTCGTTTTGGTATTAATGTATGAACATGGCCTGTATAAGAGTGTTTTGCCGTGTTCTGATTCAAGTTCTATGTTTGAAAGTTGGCGAGATATGCTCAGCTTACAAACTTGTGGCGATTAGACCATCGTGCTCAGAAGCGTTTAACAAGGTTTCGAGTTAGGTTCGAAGGTTAGCGAGATATACTCTACTTACAAACCCGTGATGACTAAAACCAGTGTGCTTGGAAGCGTCTAACTGGGTTTTGATTTAAGTTTGAATGTTAGCGATATATACTCTACTTACGAACCTGTGATGACTAAGACTAGTGTGCTCGGAAGCGACTAACTGGGTTTTGAGTTAAGTTCGAAGGTTAACGAGATATACTCTACTTACGGACCTGTGATGACTGAGACCAGTGTGTTTGAAAGAGTCCGCCTGGATTTTGTAATTTACTTCGAGTTCAGTACTAGTGCGAGATATCTCGACTTATATTCCCTTCGTCGACAGCAAATTGATGTCAGTGGATACCGGCCAAGAGTACTCGACCGGGACGTCGTTTAGACCAATGTGCTAAGGAGCGTTTACTGGGTTTTGATTCTTACTTTGAGCTTGGTATTCCCGTTGTCAATAGTAAGTTGATATCATGTAGGACTCACCTCGCGGATATCAGACCAAGGTATACTTGGTCATGATGTCGTGGATGAGTGTGCTAAGCAGCGTTACTGGGTTTTAAGGTTTACTCCGAATTCAGTACTGGTGCGAGACATGCTCGACTAATGTTACCTTCATCGATAGAAAACATACCTAGGAGGTATTAAGAATTTATATAGCGCACTTTTATCCGTTTGTTGGATGTATAGAACCTCAGTCAGTATAGGACATGTTGGTTAGGATCCATAAAGTATGTGTTTGTTTGATGCATAGAACCTCAACCCGTATAGGATATGTTGGTTAGGATCCGTAAAGGATGCATTTGTTCGATGTATAGGACCTCAATCCATATAGGGTGTGTTGGTTGCGATATGTCGAAGATGTATTTGTTTGTCTGATGTGGCTAGAAACATACGAGATAGAGAATGCAAATGTACTATACTTGACTTGGGATGATATGACAGTTAATGAATTAGACTGGTTTACTAAACTATGAAGTTTGAATCCTAAGTTTGATTCTAAAACAAGTAAATCAATTGAAAGTAACAAGAAAGTTGTTTATCGTTTACCGAAAAATTCCGAGAGTATGATTGGGGAGTTAAACCTTTGTGGAGACGTCAAGCTTGTGCGATCGCGATCTGGTGTACCGAGTATCTTGAAGTAGTATATTGTGAAGCGCTACGTGAGTAGGATATCCGAAGGATACTGTCCGAGTGGGTCTCAAAATTGGTTGAGTTCACGAGTGGATAAGTTTTTGCCGCTAGTCGATGACAGTAGCTTGCTCGGATTTCCTGAGCAATCGTTTGTGCTCAGAAACTTGAGCTGGTTTGCTCGGAATTTCCGAGCTGGTTTGCTCAGAATTTCCGAGCTGGTTTTCTCGGAATTTCCGAGCTGATCTGCACGTATAAAATTGTCATTTATACGAAACATTGTTCGTACGAAACGTTTATTCATATGAAGTGTTTATTCACACCAAACGTTATTCATACGATGTGTTTATTCATCTAAAACGTTATTCGAAAGAAATGTTTATTCATACGAAACGTTATTCGTACGAAATGTTGTTCGGAAACCTGAGCTGGTTTGATGGGAATTTTTGAGCTGGTTTGCTCGGACTTCCGAGCTGATCTGCTCAGAGTTTTCTGAGCTTATCCGCTCGGACTTCTGAGCTGGTATGCTCGGAATTTCCAAGCTGATCTGTCCGGAATTTCCAAGCTTGTATGTTTGTATTTTTGAGCATCTTCGTTCGGATAGTTCTGTGTAACTGGATGTTCCGAGCAGTTTTGTCCGAGGAGTTGTATCTGACAAGGTTGCATTTGAGTCCGAAAATCGGTTTTGAAATTTTTTGAATTTCCGATGTGGAAGTATAGTTATATACGGACCCACTCCGCCCCCCTTTTTGAGAGGGGGACAGCTGAACCGATCAAAAGATCGTCTGCCTATGTACCCCTTTTGGGGATCAAGTCGTCCCGTATTTCAAGTCGTTTTTTAAAAAAAATTAGACGTTTAACAGTCTTAGTGGCGGTATTTCGTAAGATGCATTGTGTTCCAGCATTTCAGTATCCTGATGTTGTCCATAGTTTCGAGCTCGTACACTTCGGGGTGAATCTTTTTCGTGATTATGTATGGCCCTTCCCAGTCTGATCATGTCCTTCGAATTGTCGGATTACGCCATACTTTCCTTAGGAGCAAATCTCCTTCGAAGAAACGTTGACTATGATCGTTTGATCGATGGGATTGGTATCTTCTTTCTGATCCGTTTGTTTGACGATCCTGCTTGGTTCTTGGCTGTCTTCGGTTTCCCCAAAATTTTCTGACTCCAAGGGGCGTTGGGAACTTCAGACAGAGATGATATGTCGATGGGACGGCTCTCATGGAGTTTATCCATGAAGTTCCTATGATTGCGCTGTAGATTTCCGGGTGGTCTAGCACCGAAAATTTAGCGATCTTAATGATCCCTCCGGCCCGTACTGGTAACTTAATAGTTCTGAAAGTTATCATTTCGTCTCAAGAAAACCTTGCTAATGATGATGAGGAAGGTGATACTTCGTTCAAGCTAACATTCATTCTCTTTAAGTTATCATTGAAGATCACATCCACGGAACTTCTTGTATCGACTAGGATCCTTGGTATGCTACGATCGTTGATGGCCAGCTCGATGATGAGAGTATTGTTGCGTGGTTGATCGATTCCCAAAATCCAAATGTCATCGAACGTTATCAGGTGTTTTAGGATCTGATAAGGCATGTGCCAGTGGGCACTTCTCCTTGCCTTTCTTTGGTAGCTGTTGATTCTCCATGGCTGTCAGGGATAAGGATTAATGGATGGCCTCATGTCCTGGCGGTACGGCGATCCTTCAATGATAATATTTATCCTTTGTTGGTTGCTTGCCTTAGGATCCTCATCATTCCTTCGCTTCCGTCTGTTGTTACCAATTTCTGCTGGTTCTTCTCGAGGGTTTTGCTCCTTTCGGGCTGATTCGGCTTATTGCCTTGCTCGGTCAACTTCTGGTTTCGTTGTCGTTAAAGTCTTTGACACTTACCGCGTCTCCGAGTTCTTTGGACACGAGTTTTGCCGTGATTTTATTGTCCAGTCTACGACAGTCGGCAGTGTGGTGCCCGTGCGACTGATGATGCTCGCAGAATGCATTTTTTCGTACGAGTTAGAGTTCCTTGTACACATATTCCATGGACCTTTCCCTCGTTCAGACGACCCGCTTCCTCGCTCGTTCGAGCTGACCTGATAGTTGTGTGATCCACCCAACTTTTCATGTTGAGCGCTGCTACTTGTTTTTGAATTTCGTCTGTCGTTGCCTGCAATAGTGGGGAGACTAACATATTTGTTTGACTGTCTCGTCGATTTGTGCTTCAACGACATGACTTTCATTTCTTCTTCGTTTATTATGAAGTCTATTTACCTGTGCAAGGTGGCCACCATCGTTTGAGGTCTATTCAGCAAGATTTCCTTCTCTGAAGTCGGATTTGAACCACAATGCTTTCTTTTGCGCGTCAATGCCGACTTTGTTGCTTAAGCCTTCGATCCTTGACGCCACCTTCTTGAATCTTTTGATAAATTTCCTTAGGCTCTCTGTAGGGATTTAATTCATCGCCCACGGATCGACGTCAGACTATCCCGATCCATGAATATGGAGTATTGTTTCATGAATTCCGAGGATAGATGTTGGAAGCTATCAATGGAGTAACGTTATAGCCTGGAGATCCATTTGAGTGCTGCTCCTTTCAGATGTTCTACAAACAATAGGCAGTAACCGGCGTCCTTCTCTATTTCCCTTGGATTGGCTCTTCCCATTGCTATGCGAAAAGCCATCATGTGAGCTTTCGGATAGGTTGTTCCGTCATAGCTCGAAATGTGATTCGTAGGTTAGAGATTCGTGTTTTCGTGATTTGAATCGTGAACGGTGTCTTCCGTGTCTACTCCAGGACGCAATCGATCTCCGGTGCAGCGCTCATATCCCTGTGAACTTGCGATCGTACAGTTTTAATCTATGCAGTTGTTGGCAACAGCGCGACTCTAAGCTCATTGAGTTCGTTTCGCTTCTTTGTTCGTCTCCGTTCAAATGAATCGTTTCGTCGAGTCTGTTGGACGTTTTATTTTTCCTCTAGGAACTCATTGTCGCTCCGTTCGGGGACATATCGATCCACCTCTATCCTTTCTTCCTCGTCATCGGATTGTTGGTCAGCTCAATTTTCAGGTAATCTCGGATCTTTGTCTCCGCAATCCTCGACATCGATTGGCATCGCGAGCCTCCGCAGTCGGATTAACGGTGGAGGATTCGTTGTATCGGGCCTAGCTGCGAGAGGATTCAGTTCGTTCAAGACTTTTGAATGAGGTTGCGAAGGATTTCTCGCTAAGTAGCCGGGCGTCGAGAAATCGAGTTGTCTACGTTCGGTTGGGGCGAAGTTCACTGTCCGGGCGTTCCGTTCTCGATTTTCGGTTCTAAGTCTTTCGACTTGTTCCGTGAGCGTGCTATTCGCTTTGTCATGTTCCACAGTCCTCTGCTTCAGCACAGCCACCATCTCATTCAACTCGGTCAACGTCGCGTTGATTGTTGCATATGTTGCGGTTGTGTCTGTGACGATGTTGTTTGTCGCAGCGTTGCTCGTTGTGACGTTGCTCGTCATGGCATTGTGTGCTATGGTATCGTTGTCTATTACGTCGATAGCCAGTTGGTGATATGTCCTGTCTCGGTTTCAATCTCCGTCGATGGCCATATATTCGGATCTACTAGTCGGTGGTTTTTAAGTGTAAGAAACTTGTATTCCCCACAGATGGCGCCAAACTGTGAGAGTCGAAACTCGCATTGTCGATATTTGTAGAGCTAAACTTTTTAGGGAACATAAATTTCAATGGTAAACCACACGACAAGAGGCCATATGATATTTTTATTAATAAGTTTACCGGAAACAAAGTACAAAGAGCAAAAAGCTTAAGAGAATTTTAAGTCTATATGCTAGGGTTTTTCGAGATGGTTTTATCGTAGGAAGTCTTTCTTCTTATATAGTCGCAGCGAGTTGGATTCGAGGATATTCGCCTGCAAGATTTCCGGAAATCTTCCTGTTATTGTATAATCCATTTCCGTTGGGATTTACTTTTATGCTCGGATTTTCCTCTTTTGCTCGGAATTATCTTCTCCCTTTATTCTTTGAGTATATCATTCCATTTTTATAATTATCCTTCTGCGGTTTAACTTGTTCGGCCAAATGGGCTGAATAGGGACGATCCGAGTCCGTTTTAGTATAAATTCCATGATTCGACCCAAATTCTAGGAAATACGAGTCTTGTGGGTTAGGCCCAAGTTTGTATTTCGTATAACTTATTCGGCAATTATATTAACGGCTAGGAATCGTATAATTTATCGTTTCGAAGGTGGGTTTCGGTTAGTAGCATATCCAGAGAGAGATATTGGCAAATGTCCGAGCATCTGGTTTAAGCAAAGTGTCTTCTTGGAATATTCGGGGAGTATGTTCTGCTCTGAAGTTCCTAGGGAGTGTGTTCTGCTTGAAACTTCTGAGGGAGTGTGTCATGCTCGGAAAACAAGATGGGTTGTGCTCGGAATTTCCTAGCTGGTCAACTCGGAATTTCCGAGCAGATTGGTCGACTCAGAATTTCCGTAGATTATGTCGAGTGATGTCTTCGTCTGATTGACTCATCTGGACGTTCGGCTAAATGGTTTCGTATATTTCGTATAAAACATTATCCATACAAAACCATATTTATACGAAACGTTGTTCATACAAAGCGCTTCGTATAAAACGTCATTCACACGGAATGCCGTTTATACGAAGTACGGAGAACGACCATATTCGAGTGCTCGATTATGCTTTCGGCTATCGTTTTCATCGAGGGGGGTTTTGACCCTAACATAAACTATGCTATAAATCGAAAAAACCCATCACAAATATGCAAAACCCAAATCATGGAAGAGTACTAAATCAAGAAACAATCAAAATGACTTAAATGCACTAACGTGGGGTTTCCACGGTTGAAGAAGGTTTAGCGCATGGAGTATTTTTCATCAATGGTAATATTACAAAGTTAGAACCCACGTCAACATACCCCAAAGTGAATCAAGATGTAACACCCGCCTCCCGGTTAAACCGGAGACGCGACATTAGGACGCTCGTTGAACCCATTTCGGTCCAACCGGGACGCCTTCTCAACTGGTCCCAGGAACCTGGCGCTCTCTTCGTATTGAAATCCACCAATTATGTCACACGACCGAATCAATCCTGCATCCGGACCTGCAAGCAAACGGGGACAAGGGAAAAGGGAAAGGAGGTCTGAGTAATTGTTTCAAACACAATTACCCAGTGAGGGGCGGATTTAAGGAACCCGCGATCCCTGCTTACGCCACAAACCTACGAAGCACAAGTCCTAAGCTAATAGCATCTTACAAACATCACCCGAAGGCTTTAATCACGCAGCCTATGTCCCAATGGACTTCTACGAATTGAAGCGCAACCAAATCTACCAAAGAAGTGCATTAAAATAAATGGCTCCGAAGCCCGCCATTGGCCCCAAAGCCCAACTCCAACTCCAAATCCAACTCACAATCGGGGAGCTCGCCGAAACCCCCCTTACGACGATTCAAGGGTTGCGTACCAAAACTCGTTATACGCAAGCCGTCACGAAACACCCTTTCGGGGGCCCTACCACAGTTCTAAACCATCAAGCACACACAACGTTTTCAGTTTAAGCGATAACCTAGCATTCTATGTTCCACAATCAACCACATCATGCGCATATAATTATCCTATACTACCTAGGAAAGACGGTATTAACAAGGGACTATCTTCCGGAACTGAATAGAGTAAGCAAGGGTCAAGAACCGATCCTCACCTTGGCCAAAGAGGTGCATTTTCGTAATTTAGGAGATTCATGAGACCGAACGGACGACAGATCTGGAAAGAGGGCAAAAAATATATCGACTTAGGCTTTTGAATCGCTCAAATTGGATTTAAGACGGGCTAGATATGATCGAAGGAAGTTTATAGTTCAAATCCTAAACCGAATCAAATTGAATTGGGAATTGGTTTGGGGCTAAACCGGAAATTGAAATTGATTTGGGCAAACCAGCTAAAACGAACGGAAATCGAATTGGACCAAAAGAAAACCGGATTCGAATTGATTTTAGAAAACCGGATTAAACCAAAATCAATTAAGCTAAACCAGAATCGAATTGAAAATCGGGAATCGAACCGAACCGGACCAACCAAACCGGACCGGCGGTCAACGGCGGCTCCGTTCGGCGGCGGCGGCGCGTGACGGCGGCGGTCGGCGCGTGGCTCCAGCGCGTGGATCTCACGCGCCCGGCACTCCGGTGGCACGTGGGGGCACGTGCGGGCACGTGCGACGGCGGTTCGGCGACTGGTCGACGGCTCCGGCTTCGTCTCGTCGAGGCGGTCACGATGGTATGCTCGGTTTCTCGGGATTCAGTGTATTTTTGGAAAAAACGAATAAAAACAAGCTTTTTGGGTTTGAAAAACCTAGATCTATGGGTTCGGGGGTTACCTGGATCAAGGGGAAGCTCGGGAACATGAATAGTGAATTCTAAGCTCGAACAGCTCCACACTCCGACAGGGCTTCGCAGCAGAAAAGAGAAATAGGTTTAAGGAGGTGAAAGGGTTGGTATTTATAGGGAGAAGCTAGGGTTTTAGGATTAGGGTTTTGGGCTTGGGTAATGGGTTGGGCTTTTCTCTTCTTTTTTAAAAAAAATTTTGGGTTACTGAATTTGGGCCATTACACAAGATTCTTCAGCTAAAAGCCTAAAACTTCATTGAAGCAAAAAAGATACAGAAACATATTCCTTCTCTTGGGTTACAATCAACAAGCTAACTTAAAAAAGTAGAGACAATGAATTCTCAATTACAAAGTCCAAAACTTTAGGTTTCAGTTAGATATTAACATCAATAAGGGAGCTGATTTTATATTTTACGAACTCAGAAAGAAAACAAACTAACTGATGACGAAAATAACCATCTTTCATGGAGTCAAAGTTAAAAAAAAACAGAGAAGAAGATGAAGAGAAGAGAAGAAGTTTTACTCGTAGAGAAGGAGAATCAGAGGAGTAGAAGATGGTGGTCATCGAAGGGAAGGCATTGGAGCGAGATGGAAAGGGGTTTTAGCGTTCGTGCTCCAATTCGCCGAAGATGAAGACTCGAACTGATTCCTCGTGCTCTGGTCGAATTGGGAAAATGGAAACCTAGCCAAAAATAACATCGTTTGGCATGGATAAAAGACAAAAAAATACCGGGTCTAACAAGGTACAAGATCAAATATTGTAAGAACCTTTTTAATAAATGAGTTTAATTGGGTAAACCCTTTTAAACCAATATAACTCATATTGATAAATAACACTAAATCGATTTTATTTTAACAAAAAAACCCATTTGGACCCACAAATTTAGTGTCCATCTTAACATCCCTAATTCAGTGTATCTTTGAGAATGCTTATGAAGCTGCCGCGAACATCTCTCCAACCATACTCTATATCTCACTCTAAAATAAAGTAAAAAAATGAGTTTACTCCAAATATAGAGTAAGTAATAGTTTTACTCTATTTTTTTAGTCATCACTCTATTTTAGAGTAAAAAATAGAGTGAGATTGGAGTAAAACCCAACTCTATTTTGAAGTGACTCTATTTTAAAATAAAAATAGAATTTTACATTGGAGATGCTTTTATAAAGTAAAAAAAAAACTATTATACATTATTCTTTATAGATAAGTCTTCAGTCAAGAGATTATTCTTCATTTTATTTCTGGTTCGACAATGTTATCAGACATGTGGAGGCTACACGGCAACCTCTTACAAACAATTTTCGAAAACCCGCTTCGATGTGGATTCGGTGAATTCATTCGTACAAAAGCAACATGCACGATGTTGCGAGACTTGGCTGAAACTGAAGAATTCTATAGAAATGTTGATTTCTTCTAACATCAAATACCTTTATTTCCATTGGAGGCAGAAAACGCATTCGTTGAAAATTGAATTACGTAAAATAATCCTACAGCCTACTCCTAAAAGGCATGTCTATTTGCGTGTACAACAATCAACATGCTGAAGGGGTATATATGATAAAACGATCGTCTGAACAAAGTTGGGAAACAGGGAAATACATTTACTACATGTTTGTGCGGCTAATCTACGGGCACAAAAATTTGGAAAAATGTGGGCTTATGCTATGTCGAGAATTAGCAAGGAGGGTGCGAATGCAAATAACCGCTCGAGTTGCACATCCATGACCAGATAATCCATGTAACATATGGTTAGAGAAAGACAGAGAAGTAGATGTCAACAACATCATGAACTGCAAATGTGTTATAATAAATCGATGGCTACGCTATTGGGATGAAGGGTGGAAGCAACCAAAAATGTGCAATGGATGCTTCTGGACATTAGAATGCATTTTATTTTGCAGGTTAGCTCGAAATAAATTTGGCACGTGGCCAAGAGTTTAATAAAATAAAGTGATTGGGGGACTACATTTTATAAATGGTTATTGTTAAGACTTGTTTTGTACTAACTATATGAAACGTTATTGCAGACTTATATTTAGTTGGTAGATTTAATGTTGTCAACGTTATTCGTTGATAAGAACGTAGATAAGTCTTACAAAACATATATAACTCTTACAAAATAAAGACACTGATACTCCAAAGAGGAGTCTTACAAATCAAAGATAAGTTAAACACCGATTAGACCCACAACACATGCCACTAACTCCTTCAGCTTTGCAATCTCTTCACCATTGTTTTTCATCTCCATACGCATTTTTTGTATATGAAATTCATGGTGTGATAAGCTTTGAATCCTCTCAGACTGCTCTTTAACCTCCCTCCTTAACTTAGTCATCTCTTCTTCGATAGCGTGAACCCAGTTTTCCAAATGTGGTAGCCATCATTCTGCACATAAATACATATATAAACATATATCCAATATTGCCATTAAATTTCTAAATGTGATCACCTCTTCTCACCTCATACACATTGCAGGTAAAGTATGTCATTCCTAACTCGGCTTCAGTTTTGGTTTGAGAGGTCTCCTCGATGATTCGTCCACTACATGTACATCTTTTTGGAATGCCATAATCACCATTGGCTATGGCATAAAGTATGTTGATTAGCATTTTGTTCCTCTTTGCATCACTATAGCTCGGATCCATAATGAAGATCTAAAAGTATATAGAAAGAAGAAATCAATTAAGCAATCTCCTTCCCAAAAAGTCTACAATCACTCAAACGAATATTAAATCAATTTTACGATAACTAACTCAACACACAAACAAGTCTACAACCATTCAAATGAAACCTCTAAACAAGTCAACAATCACTAAAGCGAAACCAGAAATAACTCTACGATTAAGTCTATAAACAAAAACAAAGTCTACTATCAAATACAATTGTTATTTAAAGTAAAAACGAAAGTCAACCATCATATCAATACATAAATCTACCATAAAATATATCCACAGAAAAATTCAAAAAATACAAATATCACCGGAAATATATGTTTCTTCATCGGAATCACCTATCACCACCACATTTTCACTAAAAACGCCAAAATCGTCTCCGTTTTATTTGTGCAGAGTCATTGTCGCATGAGGAGGAAAGATATAGAGTCACGATTTTGAAGATGGAGTAAATGAAGAAGATTACGATTGAGAAAGGGAAGAAAACTTACCAACGTTTCTGGAAAATCGCCAAAAGTCGTCGATTTGCAAAGTCATAGTCCCATGCGAAGAGAAGAAGCTAAATAGAAGCGACTAAAAATGAGAAATGGAGAAAGGTAAGAAAATTACGACGGCGAAGAACTAGGAAACTTACCGTAAACTTGCAAAGAATTCGTCGGAATCGTCGACGAAAAAGCGCTACTTTTCGCCTTCTCCGTCGCCAATCGCCAAACGTTTCACCTTTCTTCATGTTCTCTGTAAAAAGTGAAAACGAACCGCTACTAATGAAAGCTATCTTCATTTTTTTTACCTTTTTTATTTAATTTATTTTAATACATTAAATCTACAACCAAGTAACTTAAGATAGAAGATTACATGCAAATAACATAATCGTATAGAGAAATAAATCTACATTTAAAGGTAAACAAATCTACCAAATAGATAAGAGAAAAACCCTTTAAAATACCTGACTTTAATTATATTTTCCAAGAAAATACATAAACTTTTTTCGTTGTCATATAAATATCCAACTTTTTTCTGATTGTCTTTAAAATATCCAAACATTCAAAAACGTGTATTTTGACATCGATTTTTAAACACTGTTAACTCATTAAACCAGAGAATTAATTAGTTAATAAACTCAACTTAAGTTAAGTAAACCGAAATGACCATTTCTCTTTAAACATAAATCGATTTATCCTTATCCTAAGAAACCCTAAATCGATTTTTTTTTCAATCTATGGATTTTTACAGAGACTTTCACTTGAACAAACAATCAATTTTTAAATCAACACCTCGTCAGGATCTAAGCTTGATAAAATCGATTTTGAGCTTTTTATTATTTATCAAAGATGTTCGATTTGGAGGAATCTCAAGGAGAAAAAAGAAATTAAGAGCTATAATCCCTGGTTCATTTGTCAAATCCAGAAGATAAGAAATCATGAGTTAAATATTCTTATATTTATGTTCGCGTGTCTCTCTAGGTGACAAGAAAGGAAGAAACTGAAGTGACATATTCTTGTTTTTTGGAATTGATGAGTAAATTAAATTGTGAAGAAAGGAGAAAAACTGAGTTAAGAAGGGGTTTTGGTGTGAGTCCTTCGTTCGTAAAGGTGATAGTTTTTTGAGTTTTCCATTGTTTTGTCTACCTTAATTCTGTTGTAAAAAGAGAAATTTCATGAAATTCTCTTTCGTTTTCAAGGGAATTAAATTTTCTGGGTAAATCATAATATTTTCCTGGACCTTATTTAGCATATTTTGTTTCTTCCATCTTTTGTTTTTCTTTTACTTGGACAATGATTTGTGGATCTGTGAAATCCAATCTGAGATTTTGAAGCTGGGTTCTTTTTTAAACAAAATTCTGCAACAAAGATCCTACAAAATTGAGAAGAATAGTAGAAATGTAAGGCTGAGATTTTTTATTTTTTTTTTGCGATTGAAGGAAAGATTTGATTCAAGGGTAAAAATATTATTTCACACGATTTAACACTAATCTGAATTAATAAATTAACAACGTTATAATAATTCCGTTTAGTAAGTTAACTATAGTTAAAAATCGATGTCAAACTACACGTTTTTGAATGTTTGAGTATTTTAAGGACAACAACAAAAACATTAGATATTTATATAGCAACGAAAAAAGTTTGTGTATTTTTCTGACAAATGTAATTAAAGTCAGATATTTTTAAGCAAAAAAAAAAATTAAACCAAAAAATCTATCATAGAAGGAAAGACAAAACAAAATGAATTTAAAATAAATCAACTTAACAACAAGATTACCAAAAAAAGAAAACAAATCTACTAAACAAATTTTTAACATATATTTTTCCAGATTTATGCGTCGTCGTAAAAAACAAGTCTACCACTTCGCTGACGGAGTTGTCGCCGGAATTGTTCTTTTCGTCGTCGGAAGTCGTCGTCAGAATCGCTTTCGTTTTCGCCGAAAAACAAATTTTTTAATCATATTTTTATAGATTTTAATTTCTTTTTATTTATTTAAATATATAAAATTTATTATATAATTAGTTTTTTGTGGCATAACTGTAAATAAAGGTTGAAAGTGTGGTTTACAAGTCATTTGGTCAAAATTTTCAGAAACAAAATATTGCCAAGGTTGTTGTAGTAATAAGCTACTTTCGAAAGTTGTTTCAACACATTTCTCTTAATTTAGTTATAAAGTTTTTTTAAAAAAAATTATAAGATTTGGTAATAATAAAAAAAAATGTAAAGATATTATGAATAAACTAGAGGCAAATCGCAAAAATTGCACAAAAAAACATGCATTGTCACAGATATAGCAACAATAAAAAAATCACAAAAATAGCATTTATTAAAGGGATAAAGACTAAATTAACCCTAAGCTTAAACCTTAAATACTAAACCCTAAACCCTAAATACTAAATCCTAAACCCTAAATAATAAACCTTAAACCCTAAATACTAAACCCTAAATCCTAAATATTAAACCCTAAACCCTAAATAATAAACCATAAACTCTAAATTATATAATGCTATAATTCAAATAATGCTAAAAATGTCAATTATTTTTCTTAGTGCTATATTTATGATAAAATATATTTTTGTGCTATTTATATTTTTTCTCATAAACTAAATATAAATTGATTCAGTATTGTTACCCTTAATAAAATGATTAATGATAATGTCATATATGTAATAAACACGGTAGTCAAATGTTAGTTCAAAATGATATTATATTTTAATAGATTATATTACTATACTCTAACCAGTCACTCACTCAATTTTCGCAAATCATCCCTTTCTTGCTAATACAAACCCAGCTCGAACTTTCAGATATGATCTGTTAGAATCTCGAATCTCACATTGCTAATGAGACATGAACCATGTTTCATACTAGGATCAACGGCATTCATCAAGTTTCATGTTTTCGAAAGTGATTCATTCGGATCATTCTACTATATATTATATTTTGTACGTGTTAAAAATAAAAACTAACGGACACAAGACTGACTTGTAATAACCATCTTTTACACAAGAAGAAATGCAAATAATGAAAATACAAATCTCAACGGTGAACGGCGCCGTGGCCACCGGGAGAGGCCTTTCTCTTTTTAGCTTGTATAGTCTCGCCCTAGATCTATGTTTCTCCAGCTCCTCTCCGTTGTTTCCCTCCTTTTCTCCGTCGCTGTTCCCGTCGCCGTCGTCCGTTTGTTGTCACCTGTGCTGCAGTGTTCTTAAGCGTGTGTCGCCATTCTTCGTTGTTTGGTGGTGTTGGCTATGGTGGACGAATAGCTTGCTCTGGTTTCCTCTGCGCTTTGAAGTTCCGGCGAGATGGCTGTTTGCGTTGGTCTCCTCCGTCGAGGCTTTTGCTCAGGTCGTCCTCTCTGGTGTTGGATCTTGGTCTCCGGTGTTATCGTTGCGCCGGTCGTCGTCTTTTTCACGGGTTGTGCCGTGATGGTGAGTATCTGTCTGGCTTGTTTCTCGATTTGTAAGGCTTTAGGGGTTGGGATGTGAATCGATTTGGTTTTGCTGGTTAGGTCTTGGGGTTAGTCGGTCTAGTTTTTAAGGTCTCTGCTTTTATGCTTTTGGTTTAAGCTCGTTAGGTTCTGGTTTGTTCTCTTCATGTTTAAGTGCATGATCGGATGGTTCAATTTCTAGTTTTAGCTTATTAGCTTGTGGTGTTTTGATTCATTGCGGAGTTTGTTGTGAGTGCTTTCCAGTCAAGTTTATTATCGAATTTTATTTTCGGTGTTGGCCGGGTGGTTTGACTTCATTTTCCCTTTTCTGGTGAGATTTGGGTTTGGTTTGGGCTTCTATTTAGGGGTTATACGAGCGCTAGGAGTGCGTCTCTGCCGTATCCGGAAGAGTTAGTGGAACTTTCTTATGTTCCGTCTTGTCGGGTTATGAAGTTTAGGTTCTTTAGGTATGGGAGTGTGATTCTCAGTCGTGTCTCTGGAAGTTGGTGTTTCCGTTTGGTGGGCCATGGGCTGCTTCAGTAACTCTCGCTCAAGATTCTTTGCAAGGATTTGGACTCGCAAGTTTATTTCGTTATTTCTATGTTTGGATTTCATCGATTGTACTTATTTAGTTGTAGGTTTTAAGTTGCTTATTCTGTTGGTTGTGGTTGCCCGTTGTTTGGGTTTTGGTTGTCTGTTCTATGGGCTTTGGTTGCCAGTTGTTTGGACTTTAGTTTCCTATGCTTAGGATCTTGTATTAACTTCGTTTTATGAATATAATCCCATCAGTTGACAAAAAAAAACAAATCAGAAGGTTGGGCAGAGCTTGGAGAAAGATAAATATGTTCATCCGGTAGAAGAAATATGGACTAATATTTTTTTAAGTTTTGTCAAGTATAGATTCAACCAAATCTGCCTCTGATCTGCCAGGAAAAAACATATAAACAATAGACTTTTTCCATCAATACGAACGGAAGTTGTAAATATAAAATTTAATATAGCAGAGCAACTTACTTGTTTTGTGCGTACCTAAAGCCGGTTCTGTTGGCAATAGAGACCAAAGCTTTCTTCCATTTCTTGGTCCTTTCATCAGTACTTCCCCATATCGCCACAAGGTTGTCATTTTGTTTCAAGTCACTTGGATTTACCTCGTAGAAGATGGGAATGACTACAAGCATTCCCATATCCATACGTTTCTTGATCTCCACCAGTTCTTCCAAACAACATGCCGAGTTTGTGTAGCTCTTTGTAATAATCACCAATGCGATCTTGGACTCCCCAATGTGGACGAAAAGCCTCTTAAGTTCGTCGTCTCTAGTAACATCCCCATCATCCATAAATACATTCATCCCATTTCTTTTCAAGGCGGCTTTCATAAAACTGGAGAACTTGTGACGGATCTCCTGACCTCGGGAACTTACAAACACTCGTGGTTGCGGCACATTCTATATGTTGGTGGTCCTACCTAAGTGGAGGAGATCATTATGGGGTTGGCCACGGACATTTTAATATGTAAATATATGTTTATATTTTGTTCTCTGAGTGTGAGTGTGTGACTTCAGTGTCGACAGAAAAGAAAGCATAAGAAAAATAAAAAGGCAGAGAGAGCAAAAGATGAGAAGAAGAAGACAGGGGGAGAAAAACAGTTTTCGCCCAGTTTGGCCAAGCTGACGATCGGACCATCAAACGAGTTCTGATCTTGATGAAACTTTGATGGAAGCTTCATGACTCAGTGATCTTCAGATTCAGCGGTGGGTTTTGCATTTCAACGGTTGGTTTTTTGTTAATCGGAGTTTTAGTGTAGCTGTTCTGTTTCAAGCGAGCTGAGACCAGTGTTCAGTGTTTGGGAAATCCAACGGTAAGATCTTCTCTTATTGAGCTGAAATTTTGCAGAGGTGTTCTTGACTTCTTTATCTAGTATTTGTACGGTGAAGATTGGATTTAGTGACCGTAATCCTAGTGAACGTAAGGTCGTTTGGTACTGCTTATTTCGAGGCTCTTGTATTGCTTTCTTGTTGAAGTTCTTGTGTTGGAGATTGCTCTTGTTGAGCCTTATTCTCTGTGGTTGTTCTGTGGAACAGAGAGGACATGGTTGTACTAAATTTATTTGATATAGTGGATTTGGAGTGGACTACGGTCCCGTGGTTTTTCCTTCTCACATCGAGGAGGTTTTCCACGTAAAAATTGTCAGTCTCGTTTACATTCTGTTTTACATTGTTTCTGCCGTTGTTTACGTATTTTTCTCACAGACTCACACAAGTGCGGGAAACCATATTCCTCTGCGCCGTTGTCGCATTCCGTGTTTCCCCAACAGAGTGGTATCAGAGCTTGTGGTTAGTGAGCTTTGGATTTCAGTAACTTTGGTTATTGGTTCTGCTTGTGTGAGAGATGGAAAATATGGGAGGATGATCAGTTTGAATGGTTATAATTATCATACATGGAAAGGCAAGATGGAATATTTGCTTTTCGTGAAAGAATTTCACGTACCGGTTTTTCAGGAGAAGAAACCCGATGAGAAAACGGATGAGTGGAAGTTGCTGCATCGGCAAGTCTGTGGTTCGATAAGGCAGTGGATAGATGATAATGTTCTGCATCATGTTGAAACAGAGACTAATGCTCGTTCTTTGTGGTTGAAGCTGGAGCAGTTGTATGCTCGGAAGACCGGGAATAATAAGATGTCCATGATCAAGAAGTTGATTGAGTTGAGGTATCAGGATGGTACTCCGATGACGGATCACTTGAATGCGTTTCAGGGATTAATCAACAAGTTGTCGGACATGGGTATTAATTTTGAAGATGAGATTCACGGTTTATGGCTTCTTGGTACATTAGCAGATTCTTGGGAAGTGTTCACGATGTCTCTTTGTAACTCCGCAGCGAATGGTGCTATTTCGATGGACTTAGTGAAAAACAGTGTGTTGAATGAGGAAACGAGAAGGCAGTCAAATCCTAGTTCCTCGCGTTCAGATGTTATGGTTACTGAGTCAAGGGGGAGGAGTTCATATCGTGAGCCCAAGAAGGAGAAGAACAGGAGCAGAAGCAAATCTAATAGATTTGCGAATTGAATGCCACTACTGTCATAAGAAAGGGCACTTGAAGAAAGATTGTTGGAAGTTGAAAAAGGACAGCAAGCAAGGAAATCGTCAAGGAGATGGTGAAGATCGGGTGACTGTCACCGAGGATAAGTTTCTTATTCTTGACGAGGGTGATGCCATTAATGTTGAATGCCAGGACACCAATTGGGTTGTTGATAGTGGAGCTACTACTCATGCTACATCGCAGCGGGATTTGTTCACTACATATACTCCAGGTAGTTATGGTTCAGTTAAGATGGGTAATGATGGTTTGGCTCAGGTTGTTGGCATTGGTGATATTTGCTTGGAGACTAGTCTTGGTACAAGACTTCTGCTTAAGGGAGTTAAGCATATCCCAAATATTCGTTTGAATCTGATTTCTACAGGAAGACTTGATGATGAGGGTTTCTACAGTTTATTCGGTGGTGGTAAATGGAAGCTCTCACGTGGTTCTATGGTTATGGCTCGAGGTAATAAGTCTTCATCTTTCTATTGGATGCAGGCTAAGGTCTCCAAAGACATTGTTAATGCAGTGGAGAATGATGATGCCATGGAGTTATGGCATAAGAGACTCGGCCATATGAGTGAGAAGGGATTATTTGTGTTGTCAAAGAAGGAGTCTATTCCAGGGATCTCCGGTATGCACTTACAGAAGTGTGAGCATTGTTTTGCTGGGAAACAACACAAAGTTTCGTTTAAGTCTTCTGCACCTTCGAGAAAACCCGAGATACTTGACTTGGTGCATTCATATGTGTGTGGTCCAATGAAGACAAAATCTCTTGGTGGTGCATCATATTTTGTCACATTTATTAATGATCATTCTAGGAAGTTGTGGGTTTTCACTATGAGGACGAAGGATCAGGTTTTGGGATATTTCAAGCATTTTGTGGCATTGGTTGAGAAACAGACGGGAAAGAAGTTGAAGTGTATCCGCAGTGATAATGGTGGTGAGTATTCTAGACCATTTGATGCTTATTGCAGGGAACATTGTATTAGGCATCAGTTCACGCCGCCTAAGACTCCACAGTTGAATGGGTTGGCAGAGAGGATGAACAAAACGATTGTCAAGAGGATCATATGTTTGATTTCGCAGTCAGGCTTACCGATGACTTTCTGGGGTGAAGCTTTGAGTTCAGTTGTTCACGTGTTGAATTTTTCACCAAGTGATCCATTGGATGGTGACATTCCAGAGAGAGTTTGGACCGGCAAGGATGTTTCTTACGGTCATTTAATGGTCTTTGGGTACAAGGCTTTTGTGCACATTCCTAAAGACGAAAGGTCGAAGATTGAGATGAAGTCACGACAATGTGTGTTCATTGGTTATGGTCAGGATGAGTTTGGGTACAGATTTTATGATCCCGTTGAGAAGAAGCTCATAAGGAGCAGAAATGTTGTGTTCATGGAAGATCAAACGATTAAGGACATTGACAAGTCCGAAAAACCAGCTCAGCGAAATGAAGGTTTGATTGATTCAACGGTTTTTCCTTCTACATCAGTCCACGGTCAGAATGAGGGTGAGGTTCATGTTGATACACCTGGTGCAGATGATGCTCCCGCACATGATGATGACGGTATTGGTGATCATGGTGAAGATCATGGTGAGACACCAACTACCGAGAACCTACCTGCTGTTAGAAGATCCGAGAGAGGTCCAACACCGTCGACATGGTATAAACCTACTGAGTATGTGTTACTTACTGATGGGGGAGAACCAGAAAGCTTTGGTGACGCTTTAGAGGATGAACACAAAGAGAAGTGGTTAGAAGCCATGGGAGAAGAGATGAGTTCTTTTGATGAGAACGGCATATATGAGTTGGTGAAGTTGCCTAAGGGTAAAAAGGCGTTGCTTAATAAGTGGGTGTATAGGATTAAGCATGAAGATACCAGTTTGCTACCTCGATACAAGGCTAGATTGGTTGTGAAAGGTTTCAGCTAAAAGAAGGGGATTTATTATGATGAAATTTCTTCTCCTGTTGTGAAGATGTCATCCATTCGGGTTGTACTTGGATTGGCAGCGAGTCTTGATCTAGAGGTTGAGCAGATGGATGTAAAGACAGCTTTCCTTCATGGTGATTTAGAGGAGGAGATTTACATGGTACAATCAGAAGGCTTTGTGGAAAAGGGCAAAGAGGAGTTAGTTTGTCGCTTGAAGAAAAGCCTTTACGGATTGAAGCAAGCACCGAGGCAGTGGTTCATGAAGTTTAAGTCGGTTATGGGGGAGCATGGTTATAAGGAGACTACTTCAGATCATTGTGTATTTGTGCAGGTGTTTGGTGATGATGATTTTATCATCTTGTTGTTGTATGTTGACGACATGTTGATTGTGGGCAGGAACTTGAGTAGAATTCAAGAGCTGAAGAAGCAGCTGAGCAAGTCCTTTGCTATGAAAGATTTGGGTCCAGCGAAGTAGATTCTTGGTATAATAATTGTTCGAGATAGAGGTGAGAAGCTGATTCACTTGTATTATGAGAAGTACATTGAGAAGGTACTTCAAAGGTTTCACATGGACAAGTCTAAAGTTGTAAGCACTCCTCTTGCTACACACATGCAGAGAAGGAAGATATGGTGAGCGTTCCATATGCTTCTGCAGTTGGTAGCTTGATGTATCCTATGGTATGTACAAGACCAGATATAGCTCACGCAGTTGGAACAGTTAGTCGTTTTCTTTCAAAACCAGGAAGAGAACATTGGAATGTTGTGAAGTGGATTTTGAGATATCTTCGAGGGACTTCTAGTTTGAAGCTTACCTTTGGAGGTGATAAGTCATTGCTGGTGTGTTACACAGATTCTGATGTGTCTGGGGATGTTGATTCCAGTAAGTCTACTTCGGGTTACTTGGTAACATTTGCAGGAGGAGCTATGGCATCGCAGTCAAGGTTACAAAAGTGTGTTGCACATTCTACCCCTGAAGCTGAGTTTATAGCCGCAACGGAAGCTTGTAAGGAGTTGTTGTGGATGAAGAATTTTCTTGATGAGATTGGTTTCAGGCAAGAAAAGTATGAGCTGCTTTGTGACAGTCAAAGCGCAATTTGTCTCGGGAAGAACTCGACATTTCATTTGCGTTCGAAACACATCAACAAGAGGTATCATTGGATACGTGATGTGGTTGCTTCTAAGGAAGTGGAACTTGTGAAAGTTCATACGGATGATAATGGAGCTGATATGATGACTAAGTCATTGCCGAGATGGAAGCTTGAAGTTTGCTGAGAGATAGCCGGTATGACTGTTTCCTCCACATAGTCGGAGGGGGAGTTTGTTGGTGGTCCTACCTAAGTGGAGGAGATCATTATGGGATTGGCCACTGACATTTTAAAATGTAAATATATGTTTATATTTTGTTCTCTGAGTGTGAGTGTGTGACTTCAGTGTCGACAGAAAAGAAAGCATAAGAAAAATAAAAAGGCAGAGAGAGCAAAAGGTGAGAAGAAGAAGAAAGGGGAGAAAAACAGTTTTCACCCAGTTTGGTCAAGCTGACGATCGGACCATCAACGAGTTCTGATCTTGATGAAACTTTGAGGGAAGCTTCATGACTCAGTGATCTTCAGATTCAGCAGTGGGTTTTGCATTTAAACTGTTGGTTTGTTGTGAATCGGAGTTTTAGTGGAGCTGTTCTGTTTCAAGCGAGCTGAGACCAGTGTTCAGTGTTTGGGAAATCCAACGGTGAGATCTTCTCTTCTTGAGCTTAAATTTTGCAGAGGTGTTCTTGACTTCTTTATCTAGGATTTGTACGGTGGAGATTGGATTTAGTGACCGAAATCCTAGTGAACGTGAGGTCGTTTGGTACTGCTTTTTTCGAGGCTCTTGTATTGCTTTCTTGTTGAAGTTCTTGTGTTGGAGATTGCTCTTGTTGAGCCTTACTCTCTGTGGTTGTTCTGTGGAACAGAGAGGACGTGGTTGTACTCAATCTATTTGATATAGTGGATTTGGAGTGGACTACGGTCCCGTGGTTTTTCCTTCTCACATCGAGGAGGTTTTTCACGTAAAAATTGTTGGTCTCGTTTCTGCCGTTGTTTACGTATTTTTCTCACAGACTCACACAAGTGCGGGAAACCATATTCCGCTGCGCCGTTGTCGCATTCCGTGTTTCTCCAACACTATAGACGTTAATTACAAGTTAGTGAGTGATTAGCCACTAGGTTCAGTTTTGATGCATGTAAACTCAATGAATGTAAATACACAAAAAGATCTAAGTCTTTAGGAACCAAATATATTTGGTTCTAATGCACTTGTCAGATTTAACAGAATGGATTGGCGCTAGAGGTTTATGTTACGTACATCTGATATTGAAACGTTCTCTAACATTTCCTTAACCTTCTCAACGATTCCATTGACAAAGATGACTTGGTTGCTTTCAAAACAAATAAAGAGACATCATTAAATATTTATAACCATGGTTCTGATGGATAAATAAAATCGTCGTTTTTGAAGGATATATACTTTAGAACGATATGTTATAAATTTCATACCGAGACTAACAAACACTTAATCTTGTATATGAAAGATAGTGTCTATTGACGAATTGCAGTTATGTAAGATGAAAGTTCCTTAATTTTAACAGTGAATCATTGTCAATTAGTTTTTTTGTTAATGCATTGTCAATTTTTTTGTTGATAAAAATCTATAAACTTAAGAGCCTTTAAGTTCCGGACAGATAAATTATGATATATAGTTATTTAAATCAAACCTGTTATAAGTCAAGCCCAAGCGAGATGCAACTGAAATCAAAGCTCTCCTCCATCCGTCGAACCTCTCCTCTGCATCCTCCCAAGCATTCTTACTAATCTTCCTGGCTTTTCTCCGTTCTTCATGCTCCAACCGCAATAGATTGTAGTCGAAAGTACTTCTTGCAGCCTGAAGTTTGACGTGACAAGTCTCAACCTCGAAGAAGATAGGACAAGAATCAAGCATCTTAAGATCCATTTGTTTCTCGATCTCCACCAACTCATCCAAGCACCAAGTCGAGTCAGGATAATTCTTGGAGAAAATCACAACAGCGATTCTTGAGTCTCTTATAAGCTTCAAAAGGTTTACCTCTAGGTGCATCCTCGTCCGTTATCACATTAATGGGTATGTTCGTTTGTCAGACGCAAGCGGCTGCGGCTGCGGTCTGCGGCTGCGGTCAGACGCAACAATTGTTGTTTGTTTGACAGATCCGCGTCTGGCCGCAGCCGCAGCCGCATATCTGTTCATTTGTTAGACGCGAGTTTTTCCGTAGACGCAGACGCAGATGCAAGCATTTCCGGACGCAGACTCTGAATTTTCTTGCAGTCAAAAATTCTGGCCGCAGGCCGCAGCGTTTAGACGCAGCCGCAGTCACAAGAGACTGCGTCCGTCAAACGAACAGACTCAATATCGTTCTTTATCAACGCGTCTTTGAGAAAGCTGAAAAAGTTGTGGCGAACATCGCTGCCTCGAAAACTTATGAACACTTGATGCTGCGATGATGGAGCTGTGCCCTTCACGGCCAATGCCATCTTTCGCTCCTTTTATGTCGGTCTTTCTTTATAAATGGTTATTGTCTTGGTTTATGTGAAATTGTCTTTTCCTTCAGTCTTTTATTTATATTTTGTAATGTTGAAATATCCAACTGTTCTACTTTGTAACCTTGTCAGTATCGTTTTTTTTTGTCGTCTGTGAGATTTCATTACTGGGCCGTAAAAAGGCCGACAAGTACAAACGGGCCAAAGAATATTACAAAAGTGATTACGGGATCAAATGAACGAGATAAGAGATTAGATTGCCACGTGTCGAAGCTAGCAACAATCCGCGGTAAGCATTCCACGCGTCCTGCTACGAACCGTACCGCCATGCAATCGCCGACAAACCGGAGAGGAGACCGGTGCCTAAGATTGCCGGACCGAAACTGTAAACTTCTTGGACCGCTTGTTGTTCCAACTCCCACAAAGAAACGCCGCCGCATCAATCGGATAATAAGAAAGCCCCTTCAATATTCCTCACCGGATCTCGCCGAGACCATGGAGGCGCCACCGCTGAAACGGCACAAACGAGAAGCCGAACCGATTCCCACCATAAGCTCCTCCTCAAAGAACAGTGGACGAAGGCAATATTAATCAACACGAACTTGGAGAAATTCAGATGAAGAGAAGAAGCCAGCGAAGATGGATGTCGGAACAAAAGCATAGGAGTGAGAACAAATCCGACATAAAAGTCGAAAGAAAAAGTCGGAACAAATCCGGCAAAGACAACCAGACAAAAGTCTGGATTTATTACACCAAATAGATCGGTGAGAGATAACAAAACCTTTGGAAAAAAATTATTTCACTCACATACAGATGGAGAAATAAGAACAGAGTAGAAATCAGAAAAAACCCCAATTATAAACAACAAAAGAAGAACCACAAAATCAAAAGTCTCTCCTCCTTGGGAAAGATGAATTCCGAGAAAGAAGCGTTGAGAAAAAAATTCTCTCTCTACTAAAAAAGAGGAGCAACTATATCTTTCTTTCTCTTCATTTATTGTCAGTATCATTTAAAATGGTTAATCAGTATCATTTATTCACTCACATACAAATGGAAAAATAAGAACAGAGTAGAAATCAGAAAAAACTCCAATTATAAACAACAAAAGAAGAACCACAAAATCAAAAGTCTCTCCTCCTTGGGAAAGATGAATTCCGAGAAAGAAGAGGTGAGAGAAAATTCTCTCTCTACTAAGAGAGAGGAGCAACTATATCTTTCTTTCTCTTCATTTATTGATTGTCAGTATAATTTAAAATGGTTAATTGAAGAATCACTATTCTTTTATTAATTTATCCCCCCCCCTAATTTGGAGCTATCTGAAATCACTGACCAATAAGGAAGGGTCAATTTGTCTAACATTAATAAAGAACTAAAAATAGACATTATGATCTGCAGTTAGGTAACGCTAGTTAGGTAACGCGTAACTGGTTTCTCTTACGCATAACATTAAGGATTTCTTGGTGATCTATATGATACAAAGTATGTCACTTTAAAAGTTATTACTCATCGCAAAAATGGTACGAAAAGAGTTGCAAAAAACATTACACTAATTTTTTTTGTAACACTTTCTCGTCCGGTGAATTGCATTTACTATATTTTTTCATCTTTTTGTACATTTTAATACCTTTTTAATGTTTACCATTAATCTTGTATTTTTTTTTTTGTTTTTGTCCAAAATGGTTTTATCTTTTTCTTTTTTTTAAATTTTTTTTTTTTTTATCCACGGATGAACAATACCCGCAGATGAACAGTAAAAACATATTTGATTTATGGGTAGTTTCTTCTTAAGACTTAAAACATGTGGACTAGATTGATTAGTGATTCCTAACCACTTGTTCTGATGGATAGCAGGTGCTTCACCGATAGACATTGTAGACTATGCAGCCAAGAATTCACATATCGTGAAAACCATACCTAGTAAACACAATTTTAAGAGCTCATTTGGACAATATCGACTACTCATGGACACTAACACGATCATATCACATGTTATACGCTTCTGATAAACAGAATGTGGTAAGAGCTCGTATGATCGTGAATCCGTGGATACACAATTAGTCAGGTCCCACTATCCATCCAAAAGCCAAACGTTCACAGATCGCGAAATCATACCTAGTAAATACAATTTTAAGAGCTCATTTGACAATATCGATTATTCGTGGACACTACCACGATCATATCGCATATTAAACGCTTCTGATGAACAGAAGGTGGCAAGAGCTCGCATGATCGTGAATCCGTGGATACACAATACGCCAGGCTCTACTATCCACCCAAAAAGCAAACTTCGCGTGGCTACTTGGTATCCATTGGGAGTGTTTAGCATGTGATGTGAATGTGACACTGTCCACGAATAGCCGATACTATGGACACCTAGTCTAGACTTTACACTCGAAACTTTTGTATTAAGTCCGAATATTTTCTATTGGATTCCGGTACATCGACCGATTATATCTCCAGTCCGACAGTTTATATAGTCGGAAACCTCACGTGCGTCATCCTATCCAATATCAAAAATAAAAAAAAAGATGAAAATAAATAGATAAAGTAAGAAAGAAAACAGAGTAGAAAATAAAAAAATAAATAAATAAAACTAGAAGTAAAAGGAAGAAGCATTTTCGTCCAAATGTCTAGAAAAAAAATTAAAACCAGATACAAAATTGCTATGAAACATACGAAGACATATTGACTATTAAAAACATAAGAAAGTATACTTGGTACAATTATTCCCTTCCTCGTCCGCTACTTCTTACAGCTTTTAAGAGCATCTCCAACAAGGGTTTTTAAGCCCAGTCTCTTAAAAAAATATAATAAAATATTGTGGATTTTACATGGGATCCACATGAACAGTTTAAAAACAGTTTCTTAAAATCTTTATATAAGGACCCGTCTCTTACATGTGGCGTCTTTTGATTGGTCAATTTTTTTTTTTAATTTTTTTTTTAGTTCATCCGAAAAAAAATATATATATATATATATATATAAAATACAAATTTAAGAAACCCACTAGGAGTTTCAGGAGATGCTCTAACAGTTTCGTAACCGTTGAACCATTTCCTCTAACTACTAAAAAGCCCATATCGCTATAGATCAATAGAAACCTACATTTTATATTAACCTCAATATTAACGACGTAAACACGGAAACTGGATTAGTTACGCTAATTACGACTAAAATATCAGTTCGTTCAATTAATTGAGAATCCCTAATATAAGTTCTTTGATTTTGACTATTCTAATATTTTTAAAGTTTTTTTTGCAGACAAGTTTTGAAAAACTGACATGTGTTATCTATAATTTTTTCTTCTTACATGTCTCTGACCACTTTTAATTTATATATTAACTAGTATTATGTCCTTGCGTTACATAAACATTGTAATTTCATTTCATTAGTTTAGAATAACAACATTGAATATTTTTTACTCAGCTCAAAAAATAGTACCATAATATATTTTATAATTTTAGTGACTAATGTGTTAAAGAATAATATTTGGGCTTAAATATATATTAAAAATATTTTATATTGAAACTCATTAGGCCCCCCATATATGTTTATGAGTTTTATAATTATTTTATTTTAGACTATATTTGTATATTTCTCTGATATTATAATAGTATTTTTTAAAACATTTTTATCGTGAAATTCAGAATTATCGTACATTTGTTTTGATATTTCTTTTCAATATATGTTAAAGAAATTTTGGTATTTGTTGTATGTTTTGTGTTTTTTAATGTTATATTTTGTTTACAGTAATTTTATTTTATTTTATTTTTAAACTATATTATTTGTATTTTTTCTGTAATATAATATTGATCGTTTTATATTTTTCACCAAAAAAATCTTTTTACTATTTTTTGTATCAATTTTGGTTTTTCCCTTTTATATTAAAGTTATATCTTTTAATTTTTATGGTTGTTTTGTATTTTGTATTACTCTTTAATATAGCTAAAATAATTAATAAATTTTATTATATGGCTTTGATTTTATCTTTATCTTTTCAGATTTTTTTGTTTGTTTGAGGTAATGTTAAAAAATGTTAGGCCGATTAGGTATTAATTATACACATTTTCGTGGTGTTAAGACTCTTTTTCTTCTGAGTTTAGCCGTTGATATTTTATAACAAAAAAAACAGGAGAAAACAATTTGGAAAATTGTTTATTTATCTATTTAACAAAAGATAATTGTTCTTTAGTTTTTCTTATTTCTACTAAACATGTTTGTAGTCTTCTTTTGAAGTGTTTTGTCTAGCTAATCCCTTTTTAATAACTAAGGATGAAAGGTCACTTGGAAGCTAATATTCTAGCTAATCTTTATATAGCAGGATAAAATTATAACCATGCATACCAATTTTCACAATATTTCTTTTGCAAGGTTTCCCCAAGAAATCAGCTCATTTTCTGATTATTATTTTTTGGCTTTTTGTTCTTAGTCGATCTCACGTACGTTAACTAACGCACATTTTGTTACTTTTTTCCATTTTAACACCAAATTTGTATTTCAGTTCTCTTGTACATCTTTAAATAATATTAATATTGTATCTATTTGTACACAATACATATATATATATAATTAAACTTGTGATTTTTATTTATTTATTCGAAGGCCACAACATTTATTTGGTCATTAGAAAATATAAACACTGAAAATATAACAATATTTTTTTAGTGAAGTTAAATGAACCACAAGTCATTGGTCATTATTAATCCATGGTGTAAAAAGGTAAAAATGTTTGTCATCTTTATAAAATAATGTGTATGATTAAAAAGTCGCAGTAGAATTTATTTAACAAACTCGTTGTGCAAAAAGAAAGGAAAAAATAGGATCCAAACAATGCTAAGTGCATTTTTTACTGTGTTCAGTAGATAATGAATGAACTATTAAACGTATACAACTAAAGCAACTCTTGTGATTATGATTCCCTCGCCTGATATTCAGAACATGAGCATCACAGTACAATGATTGATCCTCCCTATCCTGCTCATTAAACATCCCATGTTTCTATTCTTATGCCTAATTTTTTGGCTAAAGGTTTCATGATTATAACAAAGTCAGTTTTACCTGGAAACATAGAAGAAGGTCTCCAACATTCACTCTCCTACACTCAGATGGTTCTACAGGAATAGATAGCAGATCTTCTGTAGAATTGGGGTGCTGATATCAGGGAAAGTAACGGCGCCATCTTTTGATTCAAAAAAAACCACTTAAAACCAAAATCATAGTTACTTCCTCAGATCTCCCATCTAAAATAGAGATTCTTACAGTCATATGAAAAATCCTTATTACTTGGATTTGCTTCATCATTAAAATCGAAAGATTTCAATTACGCAATTGAATTTCCAATTGAGCATAATCTTTCGAAGATTTCGTTTTGATGTAGATTTATATCCAAGTCAGATATAATTGACAGAATCCATCAAAATCAAGTGTGATCACCAAGAAGTCATGAACAGAAACCGGGATTGCGATCACTAACCCTACATCTGCGTTAAAAAAAAGAAGAATATGTGACTTTATATCTTCTGGTGCTAAAAGGTCCGTAAGCTCTTCATTGTAGAGCTCAGGAAATGAAACTTTCAAACTGTATTCAGCAGCGCTTTGTGCTTCCAGTTGTCGAATATATGTTTAACCGCTCTAGGTATAACACCTGCATCACTCGGAATTTCATCGTTCTGGCATGAACATCAAAATGAGGATTAAGTTAACATCAGTGAAGATGCTTTTCAAATCATGTTCCCCATCTTTACAAACTTTTGAACCTTGTCAAAGATTAAACCAAAAACTTGTAAAGAAGTTGAAGAACAACACGTAATGAGATGCAGTTAAACCTTGTCAAACAATAATGTTTTATCAATCTGCTTCCCATCAATCTTCTGCTCTACCGCCACTTCCTTTTTCCGGTCATTGCAAGTAAGAACCGCAGGCGTTTGTAACCTCGTCTCCTCCGAATTAAATGGTTTGAAATTACAAAACCCACCATAGTTAAGATTCGGCCATTAAAAAGCAAGGTGTTGATCGTCCTGCCTAAAGGATAGTTTGAAATGTACCTGCAACGAACATTAACTTGAATATTCACACCCTTTTCTTTCTCATTCTTGCTGAAGGAGTTCGAGTCAGCTGATCGGAGGTCTCGATTCGACTTATCAGTTGAACGTGGAATTTGACATGGAGATTTTAACGAACCTCTTCGTTTTGAATTGTTAGAATACATAGATTCGCCTTCTTCTTATAGCTCCTAAGCAACAAAAATTAATGGAAAACAAATTGTAAGTACAATACAGATCATTCTCTTTCCTTTTCCTCTTGCTCAAGTAAAAAATCAAAATGGAACAACCAGTAAACACCATTGGAAGGATAGAGAGATTTACTTGAGGTTCACCGTCGTTGAAAATGACGGCACCATATCTGTAAGGCAGCATAGACCAGCCATTCCTAGAGTGAATTCGGATAGGGACACCTCGACCTTTCTCGACATTGAAAGCGAGGATGGATTTCAATCCGTATTTCTCAAGAATATATCGAACCTCGAGCTGATCCTGCTCCCAACCTCCGAGATTCGACTTAAAAACATCGATCAGACCTTTTCCACACCGATATAGATGGATCTCCACCTCCGGCACCTTTGTCGTCACTGTCCTTGACCTCAATTCACCGCCTTGTTGAGAATCGTCGAGCAACGAAGTAGTCTCTTAAATCTCGTGTTCGTAATCTCTCTCTTTCTCGTTCTCCGACATTGTTTCCATTATATGACCAACGATTCGCCTGTCCGACTTTTTTAGAAACCCTAATACACAAAAATCAAGAGAATCAAACACAACAATTTACCTCTGTGAAAAAATAATGCTCTCACGATCGAAGGAATTGAAAATCGATGAAGAAGTCTTGAAAATTACCTGGGATCGGAGAAGAATGAGACGGTTCTTCTTCAGAAGAGTAATGGTTTTTTTTATTCTTTTTAGTTTTCGTACATCAATAAAAACCGAAATATGATCCTTGTGACACATCAGAAAAAACTTACCTGTCAATCGTAGAAGGTGTCACTTTTTCTCCCACATGACTTGTGAATTTTTTTTTTGCCATCTTAATTATATTGATTGATCGGGAGAAAATACAAGGGTGGAATACATAAGCCGGCAGACAAAAGAACAATCTCCAGAATCAAAACCCATAACAGGTAGCTAAGCCGGCGGAATAACTAGATATCCCCAGAAACAAAACCGAGAAAAAATACATTTTCCGGTAGAAAGCACTAAAAACAGGGAACAAAACCTACATCTAAACAAGAAAATTGAATAAAATCCAAAATCGAGTAGAGTTAACCCAAACAAGCAATTCGAGAACCTGCAAAGACCTTGAGCGAGATTTGTCGTTATTGCCCACAACCCACCAAACGATAACACCAACTTCCTAAACAGTAGCTGCGAGACACTCTCACAGACCCAAGAACCAAGACTTCATATTCCGACAAGAATGAACCGCTAGTCGATCCACTGAAACTCTTCCGGATACGGTTTAAACGCACTCCTAAGCGTCCAAGATCACCTAGATAGAAGCCCAAACGAAACCAAATCTCACCAGATTTGGATAAAATCGAAGTCTCACCAAACGAAAACACCGAGATCAAGACAAAACCGGAAGAAATCCGACTTGAAAGCACTCACAATGAACTCCACAACGAACCGTCAAAATGCAAACTAAGAAGCCCATACCATCCTTTGAACCAACGCAGACCCGGTTAGATGAGGGAACAACTAAACCTACGATAACAACCTGCCGGAGCACCTAACAGCACATTAAACCGTTGCAAGAAAACTATCGCAAGCAAACCACATAAAACCACATATCTCCTAACCAGCAGAGGAGAACTCACTAGAAATCTAAACCGAAATAAACCCATCATCAACCCAGAACTCAATCCAAGCTACCAAAAACCCGTACCATACGAACCACACACGCTTGACCAAAAGGACCGGATGAAAGCCCATAACACCGGATTCACCGGCAAGAGATGGCCGAGAATCCCCACACGAACCGACCTCACCAAAGCCCAACAACACACCGCAGGAGCACGCGTAAGTGATACTAGGATTTTATCCTATTGAAAGAGGTATCAATTCTCTTACTTATCGCGTAGTAAGAGTATCGAACCAATCCGGGACGGGACTAACCCAACAAGAATGCACAAAACCCTATTAGATAAGCAATTTTCAAATTCAAATTAAGATTCTAATAGTTCTAGGTGCAATTAACAATAAACAAGCAAATAAAAATGAAACAAGGTAGAACTAAACAAACAAACTTAAGCTTAGACAATCAAATACTAAAGATAAGGCTTATGAGTATAGGTCAATAGACTAGTGACTCGGGATGATCTCGGGATGCTAATCAAGCTTCAAACAAGCTAACCTACTAGCAAGGAACACAATAAGTTAATTAGCCTAATCTCTTAGAGCTAATCTCTTTGCCTAATCCTAATCCAAGAACAAACTCTCATTTGTGAATTAAGATCAAGCAAGCAGTCAAACAAGTTCCAAATAGCCAACAATCACTCTAGGCATTCATTTCCATGAGCTAGAATGTGAAAATCCTATCTAAGCAAAAACTGGCATTTCATCGAACACATGGTGGGCAAGAAATCCTAAACATCCTAATCAACATGATCAAGGCTAACTAGGCATTAAGCACACTTAGATAGAAGAGATTTAAGATAGATTAAACATTAGACATCCCTTAATCATCCCTAATCAACCTAATCCTACCCAACCCATTAACCCTATGAGAAACTACTCACAAATCATGCTTAGCCCAACAAAATCCATGAGAAAGATGTTAATCATGTTGATTTGTAAAAGATTAAAAGAAAAAGATGAAGAATCAAAGTAAAACAACTCTTAGATTAAGAAAAGATTCAAATTTTGTCTTACAAGTACTTAGAACAAAAATAAAGCTTAAGATCCCCAAAATGAGGGTTTTTTAGCTTATAAATGAACAGTGTTCGAAACCGGGTTAACCCGGAACAAACCGGGTGTTGACCCGGAACAAACCGGGTGTTGACCCGGATCCATGGGTTAAATATGGTCAAAGTTCGGAGGTCAACAGGATTTGGGAGGGTTCGCGGTTTGCACCCAACCGCTGGGAAAACCGCTGGGAATCACGGTCGAGAAACGGTATCGACTCGCGGTTTGCCTCCTAACCGCAGGGCAAACCGCTGGCCTTCCCCCATGGAATATGAATCTCTCGCGGTCTGTCTCCTTTCCGCGATCCTATCTGTTGGGCATCACAGATAAATCAAAGGGGTCACTCGCGGTTTGATCCAAACCGCTGCTCCTACCGCGGACTGCTACTCTCGACCATTCCTTGTGCTCCTCCACACCTCATCATCTCCAAATCATCCTAAGCCATCCAAGAAGCCTTCCAACACCTGAAAAACACAAATGCAAATGCAAAATGCACCTAAACAAGCTAGGACAAAACCCTAAATGCAACTATCTACAAATGAAACAAAGAACAAGGAAAATGGGTAGAAAGAAACCAAATGAAGCAAAAATATGATCTAAACAATTCCCTAAGTGCATGAAAACACAAGTATATCAACTCCCCCAAACTTGAATCTTGCTTGACCTCAAGAAAGCATAAGGCAATCAAAACGAGTTGGGGAAGAGTTTTGAAGGTGAGAGCTCATATCCAAAGGTCCATTCAAGTTTCAACAAGTTTCAAGTCTATACAACTAAAGTGCAACCGAGAAAAGCCTACTCCAAGGATATAGCCATACTCATCAAGACAATACTTCTAGCTTAACCCTCAACCTACACAAGCATTCAAATCCACTAGCTCCTTGACATTCATTAGATTTTCAAGTGAATCCTATTCAAAGCAATGTGATCAAACTCATTTGGTTTAAGGGACAAGGTCTTGAGACAAAAATGGTCTCAAATGAAGGAAAGGCTTCTCCACAATCATTTAGGTTCTCTCGGAAGAAGTATGAACAAGCTATAGTAAAATGCTAAGAGTTAGAGGCAATTGGTGCATACTAGGATAGATTCCCATCTACCCAAATCCCAAGAGCTTCTTCTCCTAGACTAACCCTTCCTAAATGAGATCTACCCTTTTTCAAGGCCATTCTTGCCTTATCTTTCTTTCACAATCAATAACCCTTCAAGAAACCCCCAAGGATCATTCAAAACACTTTGAAAACATTGGTAACTTTACTCTTTTCAACTTAGCTCAAAACTTTTCTTTTATTTTCTTTGGTCTCTTTTTCACAAACTTTTTTTTTGGTGAGCCATTTGGCTTCTTTTCACTTCAAAACATTGAGACACTATCTTTTTTTTTTGTTTTTCAAAACACTCAAGAGCTTTCATTCTTTTTTTACCAATCAACTTTGATCCATTTCAAACTTCTTTCCTTTCTTTACCCTCTTTTTCCTTTCCCAAATCTTCCCCCAAAATTAAGTCCTAGCCTATTGCAAAGCCAAAAACGTTGAGCTTGCTTCTAAAATGGAAATCTTTCCTAGTCGCCTCATACTCAAAACTTCTTACCGAGCTTGTTCCATGTAGGCCTACCACTCAAGATAGTGTTTGGGGTTTGAAATAAGGGCGGTGAAAGGTGTGGAAATCTATTTGAGCAAGTAGAGAGGGGTAGAAAGGATAAGCTTGCTCAAATATTTTGGGGTACCCATGAGTCTATCACACAAAGCATGAACAAGGATAATTAGATGATTCAATTAAAGTTCTCACTTAGATGGAGCTAGCTTCAAATCACAACAAGTTTCAGCATCAAATCAAGGTTCAAAGTAAGCTATCCAAGCAGGGTTCGTTCTAGCTTTCATGTGATTCTCGAGTTCCAACCTTAGTGTGATCTATCTAGCATTAAGCTAGCGTTGAAGCAAGTTTTACTCAATTAACCTTACGAGGAAATTTAATCATTGCTCTCTATGCATGCGTCCTATATGATGCAACTCGACTCGATCCTACTATGCTATTGCAACTAAATGTTTTCTTTTTGAAAATTTTTGAAACTTTTTTTTTGATTTTTTATGGTTTTTCTATGCCATAAGTGAAATGCATGAGACTCAAGATAGAAAACAAAAAATAAGAGCAAAGCAAACGAGATTAGCTACTAGTCTCTCCCCCAAACTTACTTCACACCGGCTTGGTGTGAAAGCAAGCTTGAGAAAGAGACTCAAAAGAAAGGAAAAGAAAATCTAAAATGCAAGTATTTACAAGATAGTGTTGGATTGGTACTCAGAATTGTGGAGACTCGGGAGATGGTTCCCGAGTTGGCGGTGTGGAGAGCGATGGAGATTCGTTGCTGCATGTTGGTTCAGGAGGCTCGGGTGAGTAGCGAGCACTGTATCTCGGGCCGCTGATGGAAGCTCAGAGTCGCTGAGGGGGTGCTGAACTCGATGCTCCTTCTCCTTGATGGGAGTGTCTCCTCTCTACCGGAGGCTCGTCAAAGTCGAACATCGGCATTGACATGGGCATTGGTTGGCCCGCCGAGGTGTCTGTCGCGGAGGAAGATGCACAACCGAACTTATCTGTGAGGTACTTCAACTGCCGCTGCATCTCCTTGCATCCGTGCTTCATCCCATCATAGCCCCGTTTTAGCTCCTCGTACCCTTTCTTCAAGTCCCGGTATCCCTTTATCACTTTCAGGTTCACTCGATCCTGAAACTTGCTCCAACGTTGGAGCACTCCGATGTGAGCACTCCGATGTGTGTGTGGCATCACGGATCGGACCAGGCGGGAGAGCATCTTGGTAGGGTTGGAAATGATACCGCACATTCCCATATAGGCGCTCGGGAGACACTTCTTCCTCAAGCTCCTCAAGCTCATCAAGCATCTCTTCATCTATCTCCGCTTGAGAAGGATCTCCCCTTCTCCTCTTGGAAGCGCGAATGCGTTCCATCATTTCATCGGCCTCAGTGATGTGCAGTGACGGATCCAATACAAATCGGAGATTGCCCGGGTTAGAGAGCGACGTGATAGAAGCATTCGGGAGGAAAACCTTTGCTTTCTCTGAGAAGCTCACGTAGTAGATGTAAGCAAGTCGCCTCGTCAGCTTAGAGTACAGGAAACGAGCCTTCTTCAGGTGAGGTATGTCCAGCAATTCATATCCATAAGTCTCTGGGCCCAGGTCTATCCCTTTCTGCCTCAGAATAGGTGTGATGAGACCACCAATGCGCATCTGGGGATCTTTATCTGAAGTGGTCCAAGCCCATTGCTTGTAGTGTAACAAGCGGTTTGCGAATAGTCCGGCTGTTCCAATCCTAGCGAAATCTGCTAGTGCACCTTCCTGCAAATTCTCCAACGGGAGGTATTGCTGTATCATCCATGCCACTAACCCCATTTCTTCATCCACAGGTCCTCCAAGATCATGTCTGGCGTACAATGTATGGGATATAACTTGATGAACATAGCGGATCCCGGGGTGGCCGATATGGGTGCTTTTTCTGCGACCCGGCCGCCAAGTCCGTGCACCCATCACTTCCCATGCTACTGCCGATAACCCTGGTACTGTAGGAACTTGGGAGAGTTGCTCATCTTCAAACCCAAAGATCTCAACCAACTCGTCGAATGTGGTCTCATAATCCTGCCCGTTGACCCTATAAAAGAGGGAGCCAAATCCGTCATGGGGATCATGTTCGATATCTTCCTTTTGTACTTCGAGGGAGGCTAGAAATTGGCTTGCCACATCCTGATGAGTGGGGTAAGCCATGTGGATGAAACAATCCAATTTGAGGACGCGAAGAAGGTTTCGCACATCCTCGAGGAGTCCGAGCTTCGCAAGTGCCTCTGAATCTCCGAATCGGGTTGGGACCCATGTCATTCCATTGAGGTGGTTGTACAACCTTTTGTAGGATGGGAGCTTTGATTTGTCCCTTGGTAAGGTGGCTTTCTTCTTTGTTCCGGAACTTTCACCCGTTTTCTTTTTACTCGGTTGCTGAACCGGTGCCTCGGATACCTTTCCCTTGCCCTTGTCTTGCGGTGCACCAGCTTGTTGTCGTGTCTTAGCCATAATGAACCTACAAAACAACAAAGCTCGGAAATATCTTAGTTTACCATTCAACTTAATAGCACATATATTTCTCAAGCAATGCATTATAACAATGAAAGCACAAGGCCATGATAGCATCAAGAGACACACATACACACCACAAGACACTTCATTCATCTCCAAGATTAAACACATTGACAACTAGCTTAAAAAGTGAAGTTTTGCAATTTGAATAATCACACAAGTTGTCAAGCTTCATATAAACTTCTCACAAGCATTCAAGTACACAGTCAATCACTCATTTATCTTCAAAGCATCACCAAACTCATTTTCACTTTGTAAAAGACTCCTAACAAGCAATTTTTGAAAAAATTTGTGAAACGAAGTTCAACCAAATCAAGTAGTCTTACTTCTATGAGCTAGAAACTATCAATTGCACCTTTAGAAACCATCAATTCGAGTTTACCCCAAAATTTCCAAAAACCATATTTTTTTCAAGAACCCTAATCTCCAAAAATCAAATTCAAGCAATCCTAGGGTGTAATTTAGTTGGGTAATCATCTAGAAACAGTCTAGCAAAGGTTTCTAACCATATTCATCAAACAAAAAGTCACAATTTCTAGTTTCTAAAATCTGAAAATTTTGAGAAATTTCGAAATTGAAAGAGAGGAAGTTATACCTTGGTTTGTTGATGAGAGATGATGGTAGAGAGTGATTGCAAGTGATGGAGCTAAAAATATCGAATTTTGGTTGAGAATTGAGTGAAAATAGTGAGTTTGAAACTTGAGAAGAAAACTGATTTTTTCTTGCTTTGAAATCGCAGAGGAGGCAGGGAAGAGAGAAGGAGTCGCGTGCAGTGGAGAAAACAAGGAGAAAAGGTGGGACCCGCTTGGTCAAAATCGAGCTATTTGGTCAAAATCGGGTTTAAATCCGGTTTAGCCGGTTTTGAAAATCGATTTTCGGTTCGTGAAAGCTTACCTGGGGTGTCTCGCGGTTTGTGTTTACCCGCGAGCTTAACCGCGGGACATCACGGTCGGTTTTGCTACGATGCTCGCGGTTGATATTTATGCCGCGGTGCAAACCGCGAGAGACGCCTTGCGGTCACGTTTTTGCCCGCTACCCCGACCGCGGACTATCACGCATGATAATGCTTAGGTCCCAGCGGTTTCGTTTTAACCGTTGGGCAAACCGCTGGGATCTAAATGCGATGAGGTATCTTCCAAATGTGCCTATAACCTGTCCTTGACCAATTTAAACACTTTAAAACATTAAAAACTAAAGCATAACTTCAACAATGACAATAAAAAGAATATTTACAAAGATAAACATGGGAATGTCTCCCAAGTGCGCTTTTGTTTAAAGTCGGTAAACTCGACTTTGCAAACTGTGGTTTTAGGCTTGGGGTGGGCTAGAGAGAGGGATTGAGATTCCTTCTTCAGTAGCTTCAGAGGCTGAATAGTGCTTGAGGCGTTGTCCGTTCACAGTGAACTCTTCGTTGGACTTTCCCAAGAGTACTACCGCCCCATACGGTCTCACTTCCTTCACTCTAAATGGACCGGACCACCTAGACTTGAGTTTCCCGGGAAAGAGCTTCAACCGGGAGTTAAATAACAAGACAAGGTCTCCTCCTTTGAATTCCTTCTTCAGGATCAGCTTATCATGGAAGAGTCTTGTCCGTTCCTTGTAGATTTTCGAGCTTTTGAATGCCTCAAGTCTAATCTCGTCGAGTTCATTGAGTTGAATCAGCCGTCTCTCAGTTGCGGTCTTGATATCGAAGTTTAACAACTTCACAGCCCACAAAGCCTTGTACTCAACTTCTACCGGTAAGTGGCATGACTTCCCATATAGCATGGTGAAAGGAGTAGTACCAAGAGCAGTCTTAAAAGCTGTTCTATAAGCCCATAACGCATCATCGAGCTTCTTAGACCAATACTTTCTAGAAGCTCCCACAGTCTTTTCCAAGATGGCCTTGATTTTCCGGTTTGACACTTCCACTTGCCCGCTTGTCTGAGGGTGATATGGGGTTGCTACCTTGTGCTTAACTCCATACTTCTTCAAGGGGCTTTCAAAGAGCTTGTTGATGAAATGGGAGCCACCATCACTAATCACCACTCTTGGGACTCCAAATCTTGGGAATATGATACTCTTGAAGAGCTTGATAACAACTTTAGCATCATTTGTAGGACTGGCTACAGCTTCAACCCATTTGGATACATAATCCACAGCCACTAAGATGTAGTTGTTTCCATAAGAAGATGGGAAAGGTCCCATGAAGTCTATTCCCCAAACATCGAAAACTTCTACTTCTAGAATTGGGTTTTGAGGCATCTCATTCCTCTTGCTTATGTTCCCCTTTCTTTGACAGGGATCACACTTAGATATGAATTCTTGGGCGTCCTTGAACATTGTAAGCCACCAAAACCCAGCTTGTAGAACTTTCTGAACCGTCTTGAATGTGGCGAAGTGACCTCCATATGCTGATCCGTGACAGTGAAAAAGGATGTCTCCTACCTCTTCATCCGCTACACATCTCGTGTAGAGTTGATCTTTACACAAAGTATAGAGATATGGCTCATCCCAATAGTACCTATTGACATCCCGAAAGAACTTCTTCTTTTGGTAGCTGTCAAGACTTGGAGGTTCTTTCCCACAAGCTAAGTAGTTCACAAGATCGGCGTACCATGGCTCCTTATCATCAATAGAATTAACCTCTTCCAACTTTCTTTTCGTATCATGAGCTTCTCTCACAGTCTTAACAGCCATTAGTTGCTCTTCCAGGAGTGAGTCATCAATGGGAACACTATCTTCGATTCGCAGCCTTGAAAGATGATCCGCAACACCATTCTATATCCCTTTCTTATCCTTGATTTCGAGATCAAATTCTTGAAGTAGCAAGATCCACCTTAGGAGTCTTGGTTTTGCATCTTTCTTAGCCAAGAGATACCTTAGTGCCGCGTGGTCGGTGTAGACAACAACTTTAGATCCCACTAAGTAAGATCTGAACTTCTCAAAGGCAAAGACCACAACTAGGAGCTCTTTCTCGGTTGTTGCATACTTCACCTGTGCATCATCTAATGTCCGACTGGCGTAGTAGATAACATGCAGCTTCTTGTCTTTCCTATGTCCCAAAACTTCTCCAACTGCGTAATCACTAGCATCACACATAATCTCAAAAGGTAACTCCCAGTCCGGAGCTTGGACGATCGGGGCACTAATCAAGGCTTCCTTAATCTGATGAAATTCAGTCAAACACTCCTCATCAAACACAAAATCGGTTTCCTTACACAGTATACGAGTGAGCGGTCTAGCGATCTTAGAGAAGTCCTTGATAAACCGTCTGTAGAACCCGGCATGACCCAAGAAGCTTCAGATCCCTCTAACTGAGTTTGGCGGCTGAAGACTCGTCATCACTTCTATCTTAGCCTTATCCACTTCAATACCATTCTCTGAAATCTTATGACCCAACACAATTCCTTCCGTTACCATGAAATGGCATTTTTCCCAATTGAGCACGAGGTTCGTCTCTTCACATCTCCTTAAGACCCTGCACAAGTTCATCAAACAAGAAGAGAAGGAAGAGCCATATACAGAGAAATCATCCATGAAATCTTCTACGATATCCTCGATAAGATCCGAGAAAATAGACATCATGCACCGCTGAAAGGTAGCCGGTGCATTACACAAGCCAAATGGCATCCTTCGATAGGCGAAGGTACCATAAGGACAAGTGAACGTCGTTTTCTCCTGATCGTTCGGATGTATCGGGATCTGAAAGAACCAACTGTATCCGTCGAGAAAGCAGTAAAAAGGATGGTTTGCAAGACGCTCAAGCATTTGATCAATGAAAGGTAGTGGAAAATGATCCTTCCTAGATGTGGCATTCAGCTTTCTATAATCGATACACATTCTATGCCCGGTGATAGTCCTAGTAGGAATCAGTTCATTATTGTCATTTTTAACTACCGTAATCCCCCCTTTCTTCGGGACACAGTGAACGGGAGAAACCCAAGTGCTGTCCGAGATAGGGTAGATTATCCCTGCATCAAGCAATTTAAGAATCTCTTTCTTGACTACCTCCTTAAGATTAGGATTTAACCTTCGTTGATGTTCAATTGATGACATAGATTCGTTTTCAAGATGAATCCTATGAGTGCATAAACTAGGTGATAGTCCTTTAATATCATCAAGTGAATAGCCTATTGCTTTCCTAAACTTTTTTAATTCAGTAGTTAAAGCAATCAACTCATCATCACTTAGCAACTCATTCACAATGACAAAATAAGTAGAACTAGGACCAAGAAATGCATACCGAAGCCCCCGCGGAAGGGGCTTTAACTCAACCTTTGGTGCTTTGAGCTCACTCCAGTCATTAGCTACAAGCTGCTCCTTGCAACCCTCAGCTCCATAGGCGCCTTCAGCTCCTATACCCACGGCGAAGACTGCTTGCTCTTTACCCACTGAATCTGATCCAAGCTCCAAGTATTCAACCTCTCCTAGCAAAGGCTTGTGTGAATCAAGTGCTTTCATGTAAGCCCAGCTCTCATCGCGAAGATATCCATACTCCCCACAGTCTTTTGTCAAAGCAACTTCCAAGGGATCACTCATGTTTAGCTCTTCCAGAAGTTCATCAGCTAGCTCCTCCATAGTCTCAATGTAGAACATCTGCCCTTGTATGGTTGGCTTCTTCATTACTTTGTTGATGTCAAAGTTGAGCACTATGTCTTTACCAAGGTTGAGATCTATCTTTCCTCTCTTGACATCTATAATTGCACCAGCTGTGGCAAGGAATGGTCTCCCAAGAATTAAAGGATCCTTTGGTTCTTCATCCATCTCCAAGACTATAAAATCTGTCGGGACTTCAAATCCTCCTATTTTCACCGGAAGATCTTCTAGGAGACCAATTGGATACCTCACTGATCTATCGGCTAGCACTAAAGAGATCCTACAAGCTTTGCAGGTGGAGAAGCCTAGCCTTTTAGCAACTGAAAATGGCATCAAACTTGCGCTTGCTCCAAGATCACATAAGCAACTCTCAAATCGAAAAGGACCAATAGCACATGGTAGAGTAAAACTGCCCGGATCCTCAAGCTTCCTTGGTACAGTAGTCCTTTGAATGAATGCACTACACTCATGGGAAAGCATGACAATTCCTTGTACCTCTTTAGTCCTTTCCTTAATAGCATCCTTTAAGAACTTGTTGTATTGAGGAACAAGTAGGAATGCATCTATAGAGGGCATTTTGAGCTCAACATTCTTCATTTTCTTTTCGAAAAGGGCTTTATACTTCTCTAGGAGCTGCTTTTTTAATCTGCCCGGAAAGGGTATCTTAGGCTCATATGGTGGTGGGATAAACACACTATCCTTCTTCTTGAGTGTATCCTCTACTACTTCTTCAACTACAGCCTTTCCTTTCCCTTTAGCAATCTCACTATCACTCTCCTTATTTAGAGGAGAATTTTCAGAATTCTCCTCCCCTCCTTGAACTTCAATGTCCTCATTGAGTGTAGTAATCACCTTAGGTTTGGGTACTTGATGAGGTTGCAGCTCTTTGCCATTTCTCAATGTGATAGCATGGATATACTCCTTTGGGTTTTGCTCAGATTTTCTGGGTAAAGTACCTTGAGTGCGGGATGTAGAGGCGGTTTTGTTTTCCATGTTTGTGACCCTTGAGGTCAAGTTCTGAAGCTCACTCTTGAGATCCCGTACTTCCATAGCTCCTGAGGCTTGCCCTTGAAGAAGTTGCTGCATCATACTCTTTAACTCATTGTCCAAACCTGAAGAAGAAGAGGCTTGTGGCTGTTGTTGTCCAGAACCGGGTGGGTATTGTTGCTTTGGAGCATAGCTTTGTTGCCCTTGAAACTGAGGTTTATTGCCAAACCCTTGTTGGTTAGTGTAAGGGACAAAAGGCTTTTGTGGTTGAGCTTGAGTGAAGCCTTGTTGCCCTTGTTGTGGAGCTTGTCCTTGGGGTTGGGCTTGTGAATAAATCTGATCTTGTGGGTTTGCCACACTGGGGTTTCGATAAGAGAAGTTAGGATGGTTTCGATAGTTTGGGTTGAAACCCTTTTTGAAACCTCCTTGGCCCGCAATTAAGTTGATCTCTTCTTGGGTCATATTGTTGGAATTGTGTCCAGTAATCTCGGTACTGTCTCTAGAAAGTAAGAGTATGTCAATGATCAGACATAAGTCATATAATACTGGGGGTCATGATGGCTTGCTAGAGTCCGCTCATGATCTATAAGTCTTGGACTTATTGCCTCTATTATATGATCCCATATGGGTCACACGCCTAAGCTAACAGGAAAATGTGTAGGAATGGCTTAGCAGAAGTACGGTAAAAGTGCCAGGCATTTACTGTACTTAGAGAGAATAAAAGGTTTTAGCCACTGTGTGTCGATCGATGCACATGATGTGTCGATCGACACAGTGCGCGAATGGCCAAATGGCCCAAGAGGAACTGGACGAGTTTTATAAATAAAACTCGAGTCTGTTTTCTTCTGTAACCCTAGCCGCCTGCGATTTCCTCTCTCTCTCTGCGCCTCCTTCCCTACTGGTCTAGCAGCCGTTTTCTGTGATCGCGTGTGTGAGCCTTTGGAGGATTCATCTCTCGGTGTTTCTCTGATCTCTGACCTGTTCTCTCCTTCCGCTGCAATTAACAGGTAAAAGGTGAGATCAACAATTGTTTCTAATCAGAGAACCTAGATCCGCATGTTTAGGATAATCTGAATCAGAGAATTGAATCAGGATTCATCTAAACATTCCAACAGTGGTATCAGAGCCATTGGTTCTGGTTTTTCTTGTTTAGATTCATGTTTAGGATTGTTTTCTTGTTTAAGAAGTGTTTTGAATCAACTACTGATAAGAGAAATCACTTAAGCAACAAGGAATTGAAACCTAAACACACTTGAAATCGCAAATCCAAGCTATATTGATTTGGAATGCGATTTTCATACAGAAGTATCGGCTGTGATCGCATGGATCGATCGATACGATCGCATGGATCGGTCGATACAACCGCGAGAGATCGACTGCAATCGCATGGATCGATCGAACGATCGCATGGATTTCGCATATCTCGGCCAAGCCTGCTCAACGCGTGAACGCATCGATCGATGCTGAGAGCATCGACCGATACGATTGATGAATCGATCGATGCGGTTGATGAATCGATCGATGCGGTTGGTTCATCGATCGATACGGTTGGTTTTAAGGCTCGGTTTAAAAACTTGATTAAAAATCAAACGTCTCGGTTTAATAAACAGATTTAATAATTTTATCAAATTCTGGTTAAACCGGGATAAGAAATCCAAAGTCGAAAAATTGGATTTTGTGCCTAAACCAGGATTTTCTAATTTGATTTGGTTGGACCAAATAAATTGAGAAAATCCGGTTTAGTAAATAACCGGTTGACAATTGTGGTCATCGTAGTAATTAAAATTTGGTTAGCCCAATTTTAATGAACCAGACCGGTTATGTCATTTAATTGGACAATTGGGTCATGTCTTGGACATGGACCAATTCTTGGGCCTCGGGCCAAGAAGTTAAAACAATTGGGCAAATTATTTGAGTCTTTCTTCAGATTAATTTAAAATTTATTTTATAAAATTATAAAGTCGATTTTAAATTAAAGTTTCCGAAATTTTGAAATTAGAAAGTTTCTTAAAATAGAAGTTTCTAGATTTGCGGGTTTTGGATTTTAAAGAAATTTCTAAAGTTAGAAAGTTTCCGGTTTTAGAAAGTTTCCAATTTTAGAAAGTTTCCTAAAATAGTAGGTTTCCAAAAATAGAAAGTTTCCCGAAATAGTAATCTTCTATTTTGGGAATGAAATTTTAATAAACCTACGAACCTCAAATAATATCAAGTGTTGGATGTCTTGCCCAGTCTATGTCAGCTGTCGAAGCCCATTCAATTGTATTCATGGCCTTACAGTGTGAGGGTGTCTACTTTTGCGTGGATAAGACGGTTTGTGATTCATAAATGTCATTGGGAGTCCCAGACATTAATGATTACATGACTGTATAGTCTGGTTTTCTTGACTAGGCCATCGGGAGTCCCGGGCCTTGAGACATCAGAGTGGATTGGGCCTCGGGCCCAGATTCACAACCAAGAGTTATATCACGGATATAATTAGCCGACAAAGGGCTTACCGATATAAGCTAAGGTTGGGTGACGGCCAGTGGCCCACTTTAATCTTAGTTATATGTGGATCTTGGAATCATTATATTCTATTGAGGGTAACTGATGTTATTGAATATAATGCGTGATTAATCATATTAAATTTAATACGAGATTAATCATATTGAACATTTTAACTAATAACATTTTTATCTATATATTTCAGCTATGACTACTACAAGCACACAAAACACATTCTCAATCCGGTCTGTTCTCGAGAAGGAGAAGCTGACTGGAACGAACTTCCTGACGTGGTCAAGGAACTTGAGGCTGGTCCTCAAGCAGGAGAAGAAGGATTATGTCCTTCGTGATCCTCTCCCCGAGAGGCCTGCTAACAATGCCGCCAGGACTCTGCATAATGCTTGGGAAAAGCATTCGTCAGATGAAAATGATGTGTATTGCCTTATGTTGGCGACAATGACTGCTGAGCTGCAAATGCAGTTCGAGAGTGTGTTGTCACCAATTGAGATAATGGCAAGCCTGAAATCGCTTTTTTCAGGAGCAGGCTAGGACTGAGAGGTTTCAAACAGTTAAGAACCTCTTGGACTGCAAGTTGGCTGCGAATGCGGCAGTGAGTCCTCATGTCTTGAAGATGATGGGTTATCTCGATCATCTTCAGAAACTCGACTGCCCAATCAGCCAGGAACTTGCCTGCGACATCATTCTGCAGTCATTACCTGCAAGCTATGATCAGTTCATTCTGAACTTTAACATGCATGGCTTGAGTAAGACATTGCCTGAGCTTCACGGAATGTTCAAGACTGCAGAGCCCAACTTGAGGAAAACCGCCAAGGACCCCAATGTGCTTATGGTGCAAAAGGGCAAGGGGTTTAAGAAATCCTCTGCTAAGGATAAGGGAAAAGCCAAGGCTGTCCAAGTCGCGGACAAGGACACGCCAAAGCCCAAGCCCAAGTCCAAGGCTGGGCCAACTGACATATGCAGGTTCTGTAAAGAACCAGGGCATTGGAGGAGAGAATGTAAGAAATTCCAAGAAGGTCTAAAGGAATTGAAGAAGAAGACTCTCGAGACTTCTTCGACAGGTATTTTTGTTATAGAAGTTAATACAACTACTTCTGATAATACCTCATGGGTTATGGATACTGGTTGTGGGGCTCATATTTGTACTAATATGCAGGCACTCAGCAACAGTAGAAGGCTGAAGCAAGGACAAGTGGAGCTACGAGTTGGGAATGGAGCGAAAGTTCCAGCACTAGCTGTAGGCACATACTTGTTGTCTTTACCTTCGGGATTGATTTTAGAACTCAATAATTGTTATTTTGTACCTGCTATAAGCAGGAATATTATTTCAATTTCTTTGTTGGATTTGGAAGGTTATGATTTTTCAGTTAAGAATAAATTATGTTCCTTCAATCGCAACAATTTGTTCTATGGTTCTGCCCCTCTTACAAATGGGCTTTACATACTCGATCAATCCGCGCCAGTTTATAACATTAATACCAAACGGTTCAAACCTAATGAGGAGAACCGAACGTTTCTATGGCATTGTCGTTTAGGGCACATCAGCGAGAAACGCATCAAGAGGCTCCATTCGAATGGACTTCTTGGCTCATTTGACTTTGAGTCATGTGAGAAATGCGAATCCTGCATGATGGGCAAAATCACACGGGCCCCCTTTAATAAACCTAACGAGAGGGCCAGTGACTTATTGGGCCTGATACACACAGATGTGTGTGGCCCAATGTCCACAAATGCAAGAGGAAACTATCAGTACTTCATTACCTTCACTGATGATTTCAGTAGGTATGGATATGTTTATTTGATGAAACATAAGTCTGAATCGTTCGAGAGATTCAAAGAATTCCAAAATGAAGTACAGAACCAACTTGGCAAAAGCATTAAGGCTCTTCGGTCCGACCGAGGAGGAGAATACTTAAGCCAAGAATTCAGTGATCATCTAAGAGAGTGTGGGATCGTGTCCCAACTCACTCCTCCCGGAACACCTCAATGGAATGGTGTGTCTGAGAGGAGAAATCGGACCTTATTGGATATGGTTCGATCTATGATGAGTCACACAGACCTTCCAATATCCCTTTGGAGATATGCTCTGCTAACAGCAGTGTTCACTCTAAATAGAGCGCCATCAAAAGCAGTAGCAAAGACACCATATGAATTATGGACTGGAGTGGCTCCAGTGCTGTCTTATCTAAGAATTTGGGGTTGTGAAGCCTATGTCAAGAGATTGATCTCAGACAAGCTTACACCAAAGTCTGATAAATGCTACTTCATTGGTTATCCACGGGAAACCAAGGCTTATTACTTCTATCTACGTTCCGAGAACAAGATCTTTGTTGCCCGATATTGTAACTTTCTTGAGAGGGAGTTTCTCTCTAAGAAAGACAGTGGGAGTAAGGTACTGCTTGAAGAAATTCAAGATGAACAGGATACTGCTCAACCTAATGAGGAAGAGCAGCAGGAGGACCTACAAGAAATTGTAGAGCCTGAACCTGTAGTACCTGAAGTTCGAAGATCCGGGAGGATCCGTCACGAACCCGAGAGATATCAAGGATTCCTCGTGACTGACTGTCATGATCTTCTGATCATTGATGGTGATGAACCATCGAACTTCAATCAAGCCATGATGGGCCCAGATTCCTCAAAGTGGCGCAAGGCCACTGATTCCGAAATGGACTCCATGTCGGTCAACCAAGTGTTTTCGTTGGTTGACATACCCGCTGGTGTAAAAGCCATCGAGTGCAAATGGATCTTCAAGAAGAAGATTGACGTGGATGGAAATGTCCAGATTTATAAAGCCAGGTTGGTGGCAAAAGGTTTCAGACAAGTTCACGGTGTGGATTACGATGAAACCTATTCACCAGTGGCTATGATGAAATCTATTCGGATTCTACTAGCAACTGCAGCTTTTCATGATTATGAAATTTGGCAGATGGACGTGAAAACCGCCTTCCTGAATGGTATTCTGGAAGAGGATGTGTATATGACACAACCTGACGGTTACATAGATCCAAAGAATGCTGGGAAAGTATGCAAGCTTCATAAATCCATTTATGGATTGAAGCAAGCATCGAGGAGCTGGAATCTTCGTTTTGATGAAGCGATCAAGCAATTTGACTTCATCAGAAACGAAGAAGAACAATGCGTGTATAAGAAAACTAGTGGGAGCAAGATAGTATTTCTTATTCTGTATGTCGATGACATACTGCTTCTCGGAAACGACATTCCAATGCTGAAGTCCGTAAAGGACTGGCTTGGAAGTTGTTTTTCCATGAAAGACATGGGTGAAGCCGCATACGTTCTTGGAATCAGGATCTACCGGGATAGATCTAGAAGGCTGATAGGCTTGTGTCAAGATTCATACATTGACAAAGTCCTGCAAAGATTCAGCATGAAGGATTCCAAGAAGGGCTTCACGCCAATGGTACATGGCACAACGCTAAGCAAGAAGCAGAGCCCTACGACGGCTGCTGAGCTTGAGCGCATGAAGAATATTCCTTATGCATCTGCAATAGGATCTATCATGTATGCCATGATCTGTACTCGTCCTGATGTTGCTTATGCATTGAGCATGACGAGTAGATACCAGTCAAATCCAGGTGAAAACCATTGGATTGCCGTAAAGAATATCTTGAAGTATCTAAGACATACTAAGGATAAGTTCTTAGTGTACGGTGGAAATGATGTGCTTAAAGTCAGTGGATTCACGGACGCAAGTTTCCAGACAGACCAAGATGATTTCCGGTCACAGTCCGGTTATATCTTTTGTCTGAATGGCGGTGCAATCAGTTGGAGAAGCTCCAAGCAAGACACCGTTGCTGATTCCACTACAGAAGCTGAATATATCGCCGCCTCAGAAGCTGCGAAGGAAGCTGTTTGGATACGAAAGTTCATTATTGAACTAGGTGTGATACCAGATGCGGCTGAGCCTCTGGCACTGTTTTGTGACAACAATGGTGCTATAGCTCAGGCAAAGGAACCAAGATCACACCAGAAATCCAAGCATGTTCTAAGAAGATTTCACTTGATACGTGACATCATTAATAGAAAGGAAGTCAAGATCAGCCGAGTTCAGACAGATGATAACGTCGCTGATCCGTTGACAAAGCCACTCCCAAGGCCTAAGCTCGAGTTTCTGACTGAAGCTGTAGGCATTAGAGACATTGAAATGTAATCTAAATTTGAGTGGGAGTTTGAGGGCTTTTATTTAGTTATTTGATATGTTCTTGTAAAACATTCTTATGTTTAATGAAATTATTATTTCAAGATTATTTTAACTGTGATGAAATAATCGTTCCAAAGTGATATAAACCATTTTATAGGTCATCGAAGTAAGTGACTTGATCTTGAGTCATCAAAGTCATTTAGCTTGATCATGAGACCCTATATTTGATAGATGGATTATATCATCCTGTCCCTAGTCGAAGGTTGTTGAAATTGGAACACCAACAACCGTGAGAGACTGGATTGATATGTGACTTATGACAAAGTCTCAGTGTGTCATAGATGCGCGGCATCAAAGTCAATACATAGGTGTATGTTGGGAACATACGACCGGACAAGACCCGATTATGAGAACTCTTCAGGATATTTATATCTGTGTCATAAGAGATTCTCACTACGACTATAGAGTATAGTCCTTAGACCTGAGTTCGCATGCATGTGACTGCACATGGACTGATGCACTTGGATCATTGTCTAACGCTATCGTTCTGCGATAGTTATAAGGACCTTGTTTGGGTACATTATGAAATGAGTAGTTTACAGTGATGGAACAAGACGGAATTTGTCCCTCCAATATAAATGGAGTGAATATCTCTAGGCCAATCGGAGATTTGAATACTGGAAAATGCATGGCCATGCTCAAACGGACTGTCCCGAGTCGTTTGGATTGTCAGTATCAAATCAGAGTCCGATGAACAAGATTAGGCTTTATAAGGATGACACCAATCTTGCCTTATGACTAATCGAGATATTGTGACAAAAGGATTATGAATACAGAGATTCCAGTACAAGTGGGAGATTGTTGGAATTGTGTCCAGTAATCTCGGTACTGTCTCTAGAAAGTAAGAGTATGTCAATGATCAGACATAAGTCATATAATACTGGGGGTCATGATGGCTTGCTAGAGTCCGCTCATGATCTATAAGTCTTGGACTTATTGCCTCTATTATATGATCCCATATGGGTCACACGCCTAAGCTAACAGGAAAATGTGTAGGAATGGCTTAGCAGAAGTACGGTAAAAGTGCCAGGCATTTACTGTACTTAGAGAGAATAAAAGATTTTAGCCACTGTGTGTCGATCGATGCACATGATGTGTCGATCGACACAGTGCGCGAATGGCCAAATGGCCCAAGAGGAACCGGACGAGTTTTATAAATAAAACTCGAGTCTGTTTTCTTCTGTAACCCTAGCCGCCTGCGATTTCCTCTCTCTCTCTGCGCCTCCTTCCCTACTGGTCTAGCAGCCGTTTTCTGTGATCGCGTGTGTGAGCCTTTGGAGGATTCATCTCTCGGTGTTTCTCTGATCTCTGACCTGTTCTCTCCTTCCGCTGCAATTAACAGGTAAAAGGTGAGATCAAAAATTGTTTCTAATCAGAGAACCTAGATCCGCATGTTTAGGATAATCTGAATCAGAGAATTGAATCAGGATTCATCTAAACATTCCAACACATATCTCCTTCAAGACTAAAGAAGACGGGTTGGGAGTCATCATAGTTGTCCACAAAGCTTATTTGCTTTTGGCTTGATGAGATCATCTTGTCTATCTTGTCATTTAGAGATTTGATTTCCTTCTCGTACTTCTCATCCGTAGAAGATGATCCTCTATTACTCCGCTCATAATCCTCATTGTAATTCCCGTCGCTTGTAGCAAGGTTTTCTATTAATTCCATAGCCTCATCAACTCCCTTGCCTAGGAAGTGTCCATTGCTACAAGAGTCTAGCATCGCCCTCATTCTAGGAAGCACTCCGTGATAGAGGTTACTGAGTAATGTCTCCTTGGTGAAACCGTGGTGTGGGCACTGAGTAGTTGGCTTATTGAACCTTTCCCAAGCTTCAGCGAAGCTCTCGTTGTTGCGTTGCACAAAACCGGAGAGCTCATTGCGAAAACGGGTAGTCTTAGTAGTTGAGAAGAACTTCTTCAAGAAAGCCTTCTTAAGGTCTGCCCAAGTAGTAATGCATCCCGGAGGGATGGTGCTTTCCCAATCCTTGGCTCTATCCGCCAAAGAGAAGACGAAGAGACGCATCTTGAGACCATCATCAGTCACGCCATTGAGCCTTGTAGTAGCACAAATTTTGTCAAATGTATCCAAGTGCTGCAAGGGATCTTCAGATGCAAGCCCATGAAACTGATTGTTTTGCACCATGTTCATCACCATAGCCCGGATCTCAAAGTTGTTGTTGTTCACCGGTGGTGGAATGATTCCTTGCCGGTTTGCATTTGTATCCGGCGCATCTCCATCTCCTATGGCGCGAACTGGTCTCTCGGGATGAACTGGTCTCCTCTGCTCTCTATGATTACCCTGTTGATCCTGATGATCCTGATGATCCTGATGATTCTGTTGATCTTGTTGACCATCTAGATCCATAGCTGGCTGCTCTGGAGGCTCAAACTGAGGCTGAACTACTTCTTCCTGTTCCAACCCGAGTCTTTCCAAATGCACAACTCTCTCTAAAGCACGTCTTTCCCTTGCTAATTGTATTTCAAGTGATTTGATGTCTGAAACCCGGGAAACTAAGTTCGTAGGTCCTATGCTGCGTAGGTTCATAAACCTGTCATCAAAGCAAGACGAAGAAACAAGATTAGTAACCAAAACTTAAACTAAAAAGGAATTGAAATCGAGTTGATCAATCCTAACTCCCAAATCGGCAACGGCGCCAAATTGATACTAGGATTTTATCCTATTGAAAGAGGTATCAATTCTCTTACTTATCGCGTAGTAAGAGTATCTAACAAATCCGGGACGGGACTAACCCAACAAGAATGCACAAAACCCTATTAGATAAGCAATTTTCAAATTCAAATTAAGATTCTAATAGTTCTATGTGCAATTAACAATAAACAAGCAAATAAAAATGAAACAAGGTAGAACTAAACAAACAAACTTAAGCTTAGACAATCAAATACTAAAGATAAGGCTTATGAGTATAGGTCAATAGACTAGTGACTCGGGATGATCTCGGGATGCTAATCAAGCTTCAAACAAGCTAACCTCCTAGCAAGGAACACAATAAGTTAATTAGCCTAATCTCTTAGAGCTAATCTCTTTGCCTAATCCTAATCCAAGAACAAACTCTCATTTGTGAATTAAGATCAAGCAAGCAGTCAAACAAGTTCCAAATAGCCAACAATCACTCTAGACATTCATTTCCATGAGCTAGAATGTGAAAATCCTATCTAAGCAAAAACTGGCATTTCATCGAACACATGGTGGGCAAGAAATCCTAAACATCCTAATCAACATGATCAAGGCTAACTAGGAATTAAGCACACTTAGATAGAAGAGATTTAAGATAGATTAAACATTAGACATCCCTTAATCATCCTTAATCAACCTAATCCTACCCAACCCATAAACCCTATGAGAAACTACTCACAAATCATGCTTAGCCCAACAAAATCCATGAGAAAGATGTTAAGCATGTTGATTTGTGAAAGATTAAAAGAAAAAGATGAAGAATCAAAGTAAAACAACTCTTAGATTAAGAAAAGATTCAAATTTTGTCTTACAATTACTTAGAACAAAAATAAAGCTTAAGATCCCCAAAATGAGGGTTTTTTAGCTTATAAATGAACAGTGTTCAAAACTGGGTCAACCCGGAATAAACCGGGTGTTGATCCGGATCCATGGGTTAAATCTGGTCAAGTTCGGAGGTCAACATGATTTGGGAGGGTTCGCGGTTTGCACCGCTGGGCAAACCGTTGGGCATTACGGTCGAGAAACGGTATCGACTCGCGGTTTGCCTCCCAACCGCGGGCAAACCGCTGGCCTTCTCCCATGGAATATGGAGCTCTCGCGGTCTGTCTCCTTTCCGCGATCCTATCCGCTGGGCATAGTAAGAGTATGCACAAAACCCAAAAAGAATGCACAAAACCCTATTAGATAAGCAATTTTCAAATTCAAATTAAGATTCTAATAGTTATAGGTGCAATTAACAATAAACAAGCAAATAAAAATGAAACAAGGTAGAACTAAACAAACAAACTTAAGCTTAGACAATCAAATACTAAAGATAAGGCTTATGAGTATAGGTCAATAGACTAGTGACTCGGGATGATCTCGGGATACTAATCAAACTTCAAACAAGCTAACCTCCTAGCAAGGAACACAATAAGTTAATTAGCCTAATCTTTTAGAGCTAATCTCTTTGCCTAATCCTAATCCAAGAACAAACTCTCATTTGTGAATTAAGATCAAGCAAGCAGTCAAACAAGTTCCAAATAGCCAACAATCACTCTAGACATTCTTTTCCAAGAGCTAGAATGTGAAAATCCTATCTAAGCAAAAACTGGCATTTCATCGAACACATGGTGGGCAAGAAATCCTAAACATCCTAATCAACATGATCAAGGCTAACTAGGCATTAAGCACACTTAGATAGAAGAGATTTAAGATAGATTAAACATTAGACATCCCTTAATCATCCGTAATCAACCTAATCCTACCCAACCCTTAAACCCTATGAGAAACTACTCACAAATCATGCTTAGCCCAACAAAATCCATGAGAAAGATGTTAAGCATGTTGATTTGTGAAAGATTAAAAGAAAAAGATGAAGAATCAAAGTAAAACAACTCTTAGATTAAGAAAAGATTCAAATTTTGTCTTACAATTACTTAGAACAAAAATAAAGCTTAAGATCCCCAAAATGAGGGTTTTGTAGCTAATAAATGAACAGTGTTCGAAACCGGGTCAACCCGGAATAAACCGGGTGTTGATCCGGATCCATGGGTTAAATCTGGTCAAAGTTCGGAGGTCAACATGATTTGGGAGGGTTCGCGGTTTGCACCCAACCGCTGGGCAAACCGCTGGGCATTACGGTCGAGAAACGGTATCGACTCGCGGTTTGCCTCCCAACCGCGGGCAAACCGCTGGCCTTCTCCCATGGAATATGGAGCTCTCGCGGTCTGTCTCCTTTCCGCGATCCTATCCGCTGGGCATAGTAAGAGTATGCACAAAACCCAAAAAGAATGCACAAAACCCTATTAGATAAGCAATTTTCAAATTCAAATTAAGATTCTAATAGTTATAGGTGCAATTAACAATAAACAAGCAAATAAAAATGAAACAAGGTAGAACTAAACAAACAAACTTAAGCTTAGACAATCAAATACTAAAGATAAGGCTTATGAGTATAGGTCAATAGACTAGTGACTCGGGATGATCTCGAGATGCTAATCAAGCTTCAAACAAGCTAACCTCCTAGCAAGGAACACAATAAGTTAATTAGCCTAATCTCTTAGAGCTAATCTCTTTGCCTAATCCTAATCCAAGAACAAACTCTCATTTGTGAATTAAGATCAAGCAAGCAGTCAAACAAGTTCCAAATAGCCAACAATCACTCTAGACATTCATTTCCATGAGCTAGAATGTGAAAATCCTATCTAAGCAAAAACTGGCATTTCATCGAACACATGGTGGGCAAGAAATCCTAAACATCCTAATCAACATGATCAAGGCTAACTAGGAATTAAGCACACTTAGATAGAAGAGATTTAAGATAGATTAAACATTAGACATCCCTTAATCATCCTTAATCAACCTAATCCTACCCAACCCATAAACCCTATGAGAAACTACTCACAAATCATGCTTAGCCCAACAAAATCCATGAGAAAGATGTTAAGCATGTTGATTTGTGAAAGATTAAAAGAAAAAGATGAAGAATCAAAGTAAAACAACTCTTAGATTAAGAAAAGATTCAAATTTTGTCTTACAATTACTTAGAACAAAAATAAAGCTTAAGATCCCCAAAATGAGGGTTTTTAGCTTATAAATGAACAGTGTTCAAAACTGGGTCAACCCGGAATAAACCGGGTGTTGATCCGGATCCATGGGTTAAATCTGGTCAAGTTCGGAGGTCAACATGATTTGGGAGGGTTCGCGGTTTGCACCCAACCGCTGGGCAAACCGCTGGGCATTACGGTCGAGAAACGGTATCGACTCGCGGTTTGCCTCCCAACCGCGGGCAAACCGCTGGCCTTCTCCCATGGAATATGGAGCTCTCGCGGTCTGTCTCCTTTCCGCGATCCTATCCGCTGGGCATAGTAAGAGTATGCACAAAACCCAAAAAGAATGCACAAAACCCTATTAGATAAGCAATTTTCAAATTCAAATTAAGATTCTAATAGTTATAGGTGCAATTAACAATAAACAAGCAAATAAAAATGAAACAAGGTAGAACTAAACAAACAAACTTAAGCTTAGACAATCAAATACTAAAGATAAGGCTTATGAGTATAGGTCAATAGACTAGTGACTCGGGATGATCTCGGGATGCTAATCAAACTTCAAACAAGCTAACCTCCTAGCAAGGAACACAATAAGTTAATTAGCCTAATCTTTTAGAGCTAATCTCTTTGCCTAATCCTAATCCAAGAACAAACTCTCATTTGTGAATTAAGATCAAGCAAGCAGTCAAACAAGTTCCAAATAGCCAACAATCACTCTAGACATTCTTTTCCATGAGCTAGAATGTGAAAATCCTATCTAAGCAAAAACTGGCATTTCATCGAACACATGGTGGGCAAGAAATCCTAAACATCCTAATCAACATGATCAAGGCTAACTAGGCATTAAGCACACTTAGATAGAAGAGATTTAAGATAGATTAAACATTAGACATCCCTTAATCATCCGTAATCAACCTAATCCTACCCAACCCTTAAACCCTATGAGAAACTACTCACAAATCATGCTTAGCCCAACAAAATCCATGAGAAAGATGTTAAGCATGTTGATTTGTGAAAGATTAAAAGAAAAAGATGAAGAATCAAAGTAAAACAACTCTTAGATTAAGAAAAGATTCAAATTTTGTCTTACAATTACTTAGAACAAAAATAAAGCTTAAGATCCCCAAAATGAGGGTTTTGTAGCTAATAAATGAACAGTGTTCGAAACCGGGTCAACCCGGAATAAACCGGGTGTTGATCCGGATCCATGGGTTAAATCTGGTCAAAGTTCGGAGGTCAACATGATTTGGGAGGGTTCGCGGTTTGCACCCAACCGCTGGGCAAACCGCTGGGCATTACGGTCGAGAAACGGTATCGACTCGCGGTTTGCCTCCCAACCGCGGGCAAACCGCTGGCCTTCTCCCATGGAATATGGAGCTCTCGCGGTCTGTCTCCTTTCCGCGATCCTATCCGCTGGGCATAGTAAGAGTATGCACAAAACCCAAAAAGAATGCACAAAACCCTATTAGATAAGCAATTTTCAAATTCAAATTAAGATTCTAATAGTTATAGGTGCAATTAACAATAAACAAGCAAATAAAAATGAAACAAGGTAGAACTAAACAAACAAACTTAAGCTTAGACAATCAAATACTAAAGATAAGGCTTATGAGTATAGGTCAATAGACTAGTGACTCGGGATGATCTCGGGATGCTAATCAAGCTTCAAACAAGCTAACCTCCTAGCAAGGAACACAATAAGTTAATTAGCCTAATCTCTTAGAGCTAATCTCTTTGCCTAATCCTAATCCAAGAACAAACTCTCATTTGTGAATTAAGATCAAGCAAGCAGTCAAACAAGTTCCAAATAGCCAACAATCACTCTAGACATTCATTTCCATGAGCTAGAATGTGAAAATCCTATCTAAGCAAAAACTGGCATTTCATCGAACACATGGTGGGCAAGAAATCCTAAACATCCTAATCAACATGATCAAGGCTAACTAGGAATTAAGCACACTTAGATAGAAGAGATTTAAGATAGATTAAACATTAGACATCCCTTAATCATCCTTAATCAACCTAATCCTACCCAACCCATAAACCCTATGAGAAACTACTCACAAATCATGCTTAGCCCAACAAAATCCATGAGAAAGATGTTAAGCATGTTGATTTGTGAAAGATTAAAAGAAAAAGATGAAGAATCAAAGTAAAACAACTCTTAGATTAAGAAAAGATTCAAATTTTGTCTTACAATTACTTAGAACAAAAATAAAGCTTAAGATCCCCAAAATGAGGGTTTTTTAGCTTATAAATGAACAGTGTTCAAAACTGGGTCAACCCGGAATAAACCGGGTGTTGATCCGGATCCATGGGTTAAATCTGGTCAAGTTCGGAGGTCAACATGATTTGGGAGGGTTCGCGGTTTGCACCCAACCGCTGGGCAAACCGCTGGGCATTACGGTCGAGAAACGGTATCGACTCGCGGTTTGCCTCCCAACCGCGGGCAAACCGCTGGCCTTCTCCCATGGAATATGGAGCTCTCGCGGTCTGTCTCCTTTCCGCGATCCTATCCGCTGGGCATAGTAAGAGTATGCACAAAACCCAAAAAGAATGCACAAAACCCTATTAGATAAGCAATTTTCAAATTCAAATTAAGATTCTAATAGTTATAGGTGCAATTAACAATAAACAAGCAAATAAAAATGAAACAAGGTAGAACTAAACAAACAAACTTAAGCTTAGACAATCAAATACTAAAGATAAGGCTTATGAGTATAGGTCAATAGACTAGTGACTCGGGATGATCTCGGGATGATAATCAAACTTCAAACAAGCTAACCTCCTAGCAAGGAACACAATAAGTTAATTAGCCTAATATTTTAGAGCTAATCTCTTTGCCTAATCCTAATCCAAGAACAAACTCTCATTTGTGAATTAAGATCAAGCAAGCAGTCAAACAAGTTCCAAATAGCCAACAATCACTCTAGACATTCTTTTCCATGAGCTAGAATGTGAAAATCCTATCTAAGCAAAAACTGGCATTTCATCGAACACATGGTGGGCAAGAAATCCTAAACATCCTAATCAACATGATCAAGGCTAACTAGGCATTAAGCACACTTAGATAGAAGAGATTTAAGATAGATTAAACATTAGACATCCCTTAATCATCCGTAATCAACCTAATCCTACCCAACCCTTAAACCCTATGAGAAACTACTCACAAATCATGCTTAGCCCAACAAAATCCATGAGAAAGATGTTAAGCATGTTGATTTGTGAAAGATTAAAAGAAAAAGATGAAGAATCAAAGTAAAACAACTCTTAGATTAAGAAAAGATTCAAATTTTGTCTTACAATTACTTAGAACAAAAATAAAGCTTAAGATCCCCAAAATGAGGGTTTTGTAGCTAATAAATGAACAGTGTTCGAAACCGGGTCAACCCGGAATAAACCGGGTGTTGATCCGGATCCATGGGTTAAATCTGGTCAAAGTTCGGAGGTCAACATGATTTGGGAGGGTTCGCGGTTTGCACCCAACCGCTGGGCAAACCGCTGGGCATTACGGTCGAGAAACGGTATCGACTCGCGGTTTGCCTCCCAACCGCGGGCAAACCGCTGGCCTTCTCCCATGGAATATGGAGCTCTCGCGGTCTGTCTCCTTTCCGCGATCCTATCCGCTGGGCATAGTAAGAGTATGCACAAAACCCAAAAAGAATGCACAAAACCCTATTAGATAAGCAATTTTCAAATTCAAATTAAGATTCTAATAGTTATAGGTGCAATTAACAATAAACAAGCAAATAAAAATGAAACAAGGTAGAACTAAACAAACAAACTTAAGCTTAGACAATCAAATACTAAAGATAAGGCTTATGAGTATAGGTCAATAGACTAGTGACTCGGGATGATCTCGAGATGCTAATCAAGCTTCAAACAAGCTAACCTCCTAGCAAGGAACACAATAAGTTAATTAGCCTAGAGCTAATCTCTTTGCCTAATCCTAATCCAAGAACAAACTCTCATTTGTGAATTAAGATCAAGCAAGCAGTCAAACAAGTTCCAAATAGCCAACAATCACTCTAGACATTCATTTCCATGAGCTAGAATGTGAAAATCCTATCTAAGCAAAAACTGGCATTTCATCGAACACATGGTGGGCAAGAAATCCTAAACATCCTAATCAACATGATCAAGGCTAACTAGGCATTAAGCACACTTAGATAGAAGAGATTTAAGATAGATTAAATATTAGACATCCCTTAATCATCCCTAATCAACCTAATCCTACCCAACCCTTAAACCCTATGAGAAACTACTCACAAATCATGCTTAGCCCAACAAAATCCATGAGAAAGATGTTAAGCATGTTGATTTGTGAAAGATTAAAAGAAAAAGATGAAGAATCAAAGTAAAACAACTCTTAGATTAAGAAAAGATTCAAATTTTGTCTTACAAGTACTTAGAACAAAAATAAAGCTTAAGATCCCCAAAATGAGGGTTTTTTAGCTTATAAATGAACAGTGTTCGAAACCGGGTCAACCCGGAACAAACCGGGTGTTGACCATGATCTATGGGTTAAATCTGGTCAAAGTTCGGAGGTCAACAGGCTTTGGGAGGGTTCGCGGTTTGCACCCAACCGCTGGGCATCACGGTCGAGAAACGGTATCGACTCGCGGTTTGCCTCCCAACCGCGGGGCAAACTGCTGGCCTTCTCCCATGGAATATGAAGCTCTCGCGGTCTGTCTCCTTTCCGCGATCCTATCCGCTGGGCATCACGGATAAATCGAAGGGGTCACTCTGCTCTTACCGCGGACTGCTACTCTCGACTATTCCTTGTGCTCCTCCACACCTCATCATCTCCAAATCATCCTAAGCCATCCAAGAAGCCTTCCAACACCTGAAAAACAAAAATGCAAATGCAAAATGCACCTAAACAAGCTAGGACAAAACCCTAAATGCAACTATCTACAAATGAAACAAAGAACAAGGAAAATGGGTAGAAAGAAAACCAAATGAAGCAAAAAATATGATCTAAACAATTCCCTAAGTGCATGAAAACACAAGTATATCAGTAAGCCGGATACAAACCACCGCCGCCAGAGGAGACGAGATCTGCACCGATTCACGAAAAACAAACACACGGGCTTCGGCTTCAGAATCGACACTGCGGAAACGAGCAGCCATGACCAGGTAAGAGCGCAGACGAGCAAAGATGACTGGAAAGGAGCACAGGCGAGCGGAGAAGATACGCCGAACAGTCGCCGGATGAGCCTAGGGAGGGATGAGATGACCGCTACACACTACCAAGACAAACCCTCCCCGGCTCCGGCATAAGAAGCCGACCACCGGGGAGAAAAGATCAAGCAAAACGAAATCGGCGGCTAGCCTCGAAATATGTGTCAAGGAGCTTTTTTCTTTTTTTAAGGCGAACCAATTCATGACTTGTGAATTATATATACTAGATTCTAATGCATTTTTCCTATTTTAACATATTATTTTGAAAAATAAATTAACAATTTTTTTTAACAATTCTAATTGATAAATCCTAAATGATTTTTTTGAAAATACTATAAAATCTAAAAATTTATAAATTTCAAAGCAACTAAACCATATGACTGAAATGATAAATCATCGTGTTAAATTATGAATAAATATCTACTCTGTTATTTTAGGTTTTTCTAGAAACAATATTAATAACTTGTGATTTTCAGTTTAGTGTACTTAATCTATCCTAAATTAAATATTGTAACATTATTTATGCCAATTATAATTGTATGGACGAAATTTAAAATAAAAAATAGTTTTGAAGTTTTAAATAGTGAACTTTCAACTTGAAGTTTCACTATTTAAAACTCTAAAACCAACAACATAAGATTTACTTTGCAAAGTAATGTCAAAGGATAAGGAAAGAATCACAGGTTTTTCCCTCATAGTAGTGATATCTGAACGGCTGAACCCATGTGTCCTTGTTAAATCATAAGAATTCTCCAGCAAACTCTATCAGTTTTCACATAATATGCGTAATAAAGTAAAGAAAAAGGTTTTTATTTTATTTGGTATGCATTGTGATTTAGAATTAAAAAAAATTGATAGAACAATGAATTTTTTATTTTTTTTATTTATAAATACAAATATCAATATAAACTTTGTTATGAAAGAAAATGTATGTGAAGAGGATTTTGTGTTAGAAAGTCAACCTCTGATATTTGTTAATTGAGTTCGAAATCTATATATACTCAAAAACGTTAGGTTAAGCAAATATTTGGTCTTTACTCCATATCATATAGCTAAATGAATATTATATTGGCTAAATATTTCATTAAAAAATTATCAAAAGAGTGGGAACAAGAAAATCTCTTTCAATATGGAATGATATATAGATCTCAGTCTCATGCTAGAGATCAACAACTTGTAAAACCAATAATTTCAATCATTTTCTTAATGTAATTGATTGATCTATGGACATGTACGTGGAACACTCATTTAATACATGCGATTATTGAACATGAGGATCGGCTATCATTGTTAGTCTACCCGTTAGTCGGACTTTAATACTGATATAAATGGATAACATTTTACGAAATCTAAAAAATATTTAGTAAAATCATGATATCATCTAGAGCAAGAATTCCTTGTTAAAAGTAAGATTAGTTCTTTTCTGGTCAAATGTTACATATCTCCAATCTTTTAAATGAAAACTAAAGTGTCTACTGAAGATAACATATTTTATTTAGGAAAAAGTCAAATAAAAAACGAACTTTTCCAAAAATACAAAAAAAAAAACTTGTACAAAATCGTGATATAAAAAAGTTCGAATTTTTGTTGACTTTTCCAAAAATTTGAAAGTTTGCGCTGATAAAGCCGAATTAAACCCGCTGTTAACTTTACTAACGAAATCGATTAACGGAGATTAACACCGTTTATTGTTTTCATTAGCTTATTTTAAAAAAAAAGGAATTGTAGACTCAAACCCAAGCTCTCTTGGGTCAATAAGGACGCTTTCAGCCACTGGGCTATCTTAAATCATTGAACAAATACGAAGCCAAATTAATATAATCCAAAAAATTAGACGTTTTATTAATTGCGATAAACGACGTCGTCTGCGTTATAACATAAGTAAGAGTAAATCGTGATTCCTCTTCAGAAAACCCTAATTCCCAATCGATTTGGAAATTTCATCTTGTTCCCTTTCGATTTCTACCATATTTTGAGTAAAATAATTTTGTATCTCTTATTGTTGAAGATATGGCGAAGATAGGAGGGAAGAGGAAGTCTGTTCTAGACGATTACAATGCTGGAGAGAAGAAAAAGAGTAGCTGTTGCAGAGAAGGGACATGTAGAACTTGATGACGATGACTGTGCGGTTGCAGACGATGTTGAAGATGATAAAGTCGATGTAGATACGACGATGAAGAGAGGATTCCGGATCCACTGTCATCACAATTAATAAAACGTTAAAAGTTTCGGCTTATATTAATTTGGCTTCGGTATTTGTTCGATGAGTTATGATAGCCCAGTCGTTGAAAGCGTCCTTATTGATCTGAGAGATCTCGGGTTCAAGTCTTTTTTTTTGTTTTTTTAATAACGAAAACAGTAAATGGTGTTTAACTCCTTTAATCGATTTTATTAGTGAAGTTAACGGTGGGTTTAATTCGGCTTTGTCAACGCAAACTTTCGAATTTTTAGAAAAGTCAACAAAAATTTGAATTTTTTTATATCACAATTTTGTACAAGCTTTATTTGGTTTTTTGGAAAAGTTCGTTCGTTATTTGACATTTTTCCCTATTTTATTTAGCAAGCTATTTTTGGATGTTTATCCATAACAAAAAAAAATTGAAGTTAAAAAGAATCAATTGTGATGTACAATGTGACATATATGGGGCAGAGAAAGAAACAATAAATCATATATTATTTAAGTGTCTCCAGCTATACAAATATGGGCTTTTTTACAAATTTCATCAAATTGATAAGTGTTCTCCATGTCATCTGTATTGTATTTGTAAGAGATAGAATATTTATTTTGGAGATTACCATCTAATAAATTAAATACTCAATTCGTTTGGATATTATGGTATAGAATAGTATAAATGATAAATTATATATTGATGTTGATAAGGATCCTCGAGATATTTTAAAGATTGTGGAGACATAACTCTTAATCTGGGAAGAGCCCAATTCAAAAGTAAAAAATTCAGCATAAATGGCACATAGATGCCTCATTGAATGAAGGTAACTTGTATTTATGATAAAGATGGTTTAGTAGGTATGGTATAAAGGAGGTGTGAGTGCAATGTGGAGACAAGGAATATCAAAAGTAGTCTCTCACCACTCCATATATAATTTAAAGGACTAATCCCGACTATGGAATGCATGGTGATATTTTGACAAAGATAAGTGACTTTCGTAACAAGCTGTTTTGAACTTGTATTTATGATAAAGATGGTTTAGTAGGTATGGTAAAGGAGGTGTGAGTGCAATGTGGAGACAAGGAACATCAAAAGTAGTCTCTCACCACTCCATATATAATTTAAAGCACTAATCCCGACTATAGAATGCATGGTGATATTTTAACAAAGATAAGTGACTTTCGTAACAAGCTGTTTTGAACTGGTGAAAATGAAGTCTAAACCAGTGGAATGATATTTGTTTTTAATTCATACTAGGTGATCGATCCGCACGCATGTGCGGACAGTGGCGGACCCACTTGTTGAGATAGGGTTTCATATGACACCCCTTAAATCCTAAAATCAATAAAATTACATCTAAAACATTAGAAACATCAGTAGCATAATTGGTAAATTCAGCTTACTGAACCCCCAAACCCAGGTTCAATTCCCCTTGCTGACACTTTTAGTTACTTTTTGAACCCTATTAAATTTTCCCCTGGGTCCGCCACTGTGTGCGGACATTATTCTGTTGTTAATTAATTTATGTGTATTTCTAGAATTAGTGTCAAGATAAAAGTTGACATAAAATTTTCTATATCGAGATGGTATAAGATTTAATTCATAGTTTCATATGCATATCCGAATTATTATATTCGGATCGGATCCATAAAAGAATAAGTATATATTGATACAAAAATATTATAGCATTGTATGTATGGAAAAACTAAAAGCAGTATATAAACATTCGGTTTTTGTTGGACATATTTTTTGTTTAATATTTGTATATTTAAGAATGTAAATCTTACTTAAACCACCTTTTCTTGAACCAATGAATGTGTTGTACACAGAATGTCGTGTCGCTTTTAAATAAAGATTGACATGCGTGAGGTTCTCTTCGATAACCATCATCTCTTCTGCTTTAAATATAGCCTATACTATCATCACTCTTCACCATACTCACTTCTTCCATTCCCTCGGTTATACCAAAACTTCCATTTGTTTTCTGGCTTTTATCTTTATTCCTAAATTATACACGCAAACATTTTCATCGTTTTTCTTCTGTTCGAATCTGTGGCAACCTCCGGAGTCATGCATGATCAAGTTCGTTGATGAACTTATGGTTTTTTTGGTAAGGGATAACTCGTTATTAAATAGATAGGACCTGATGGTTCCTTCTGTTTGTCGCCCTTCCAAACTTAATGGCGTCGCTCATATGCTTCATTTAGATCGATATGATGCGTCGTTAATTTCAGTAACATTTTGTGGTCTGCTATTCCGAGATCGGTTGTTTTCCGCGTAAGTGGCAACCTGCTTTTATATTTTTGTTTTGGATCTTCGAAAATAAGAACCCTGACATATATTTATTTATTTTTATTTAGAGCAACCGATTGTACCAAATCGGAGTAGACCTGTCCCGGTAGACGTGGAACAAATTGCACTTTTGGCAAGCTGTTTAGAGAAAATCGGTTGGTCGCTAGATGGCCGTTTTGGAATCGTTGCCACGTTGTTTCAGAATTCTTTTTACCCCATGAAGATCCTCTGACCGGTGTTGATTTCATCACGGTTCCCATCTGTGCAGCTTACTATCAGGGAAGCGTCTTGCGAGCTCGACAGACAATTGTCTTTCAAGAAAGGCCAGTCGGCGGCGAGATGGTTGTTTGAGATCGATTCCTCTAAGTTCCTTAATTTTAAGGAGAACGTTGGTTTCGGTGTTGATCTCAAAACAATTTATATCTCATAGATGTCTAACTGGGAAAAGATTACAAATAGTCTGTCGAGAAAGAGGTTCGGTTTTTGACGGAAAGAAACCGACATCACAAGTCAATCTTCGGTTTGGTCGAACTTGTTTGAAGAAATTATTTTATGTTTAGAATATTGAGTAGTCCGACTTGTAATATCAATTGTTTTGGTATAAATAAAATACAGGAAAATAACTAAGCAATTTATAAACGAAGGATAATAGTTAAGAAAATTTATTAATTTCCCTTGTAATGTTATTTTTTGCGGATGAATAAAACAGATGACAATAGATAAGAATATTCTTAACAAACCGCTTAAATTACTTAGCAAATAATTTGCACTATAAAAAAAGATATTGTATCTGTAAATATAAATTTTAGAATATTAAATATTCTTGTTAATAATTGCTCTCTTCATTCCTTGAACATGGACATCTTGAGGATCTATAAATATTCTGGACCAATGAGCTTGTTCACAAATGTACTCGCCTATGCACGAATGTCAACATATATAAACCAGAGTTATGTAGGCTTCTATTCTTTTGGTATCCTTTTAAACTTTTGTTATAATAATTGATAAAGTAATTACTTCATGCAAGCTAAGAATCTCAATGACACAGATTACTGGATAATCATGGTTGCACTTAGACCATTTGATCGAAAAATCGGTAGCAAAATCAGATGCATACGTATCAGTCACTTTGCACAGTAAAATATCCCCTCTGCAATCAACGTAATGACATAGACATTATAATATGATATCTGAATCACACCATTAAATTATTGTCTATTCTATAACAAATTAAATAAGCACTTATGTATCTAACCTACTATCCATCAAATCAAAATGAATATTTTTCCAAGAGAAACCTGATGGAAGGTACCATCGCTGCAGAGCACCAACATTAATAACTCTTCCGAAGACATCTAACAAAAAAATGCAAAACAAAAATTCAAATTTGGAACGAATTAATCTAGCAATGATATATTTTAAAAAATAAAATTATAAACACACTTACCAAGACTTGTATTAATTTTATGTTCGCCCATGAAAATTTTAGTGAATGGGACAAAATGAAAGAAAAAACTATCAACCCCACCGGCAACCCTCTCTAGGGATGTTTGCTCAGTAAACAAAATTTCCCGAGGATGAGATGTTTCGCGAAGATAATTCGTTCAAAAACGAACATTAAACGTTTGAATGATAAGTGTAGTATCCTCAATAATATTTCGCTTCCAAGATGGTTGCCATAATTTCTTAGGAATTATTGCATGAATTTTAGAACCCTGCGAGGAAATTTTATAAGAATAAAGTGACCTTACACAAATATAGCATGAACTGACTTCTAAGAGCTGAAAATAGATTAGTAATCGATATCTGAACACTAACCCGTTCGTCTACCAATATGAGATCAATCGTTGGAACGGATGGAGAAATAAATTTGCTCCCCTTTCTAAGAATTTTAGCTTTGATTTGCCATTTAGCTAAAACACACTGTAATTCCGAAATATTTGTTAATTCTCTGTTATCAAGAAAATCCGTACCTTCTGAATCCATGATATCATAGTTGCGATTTGCAATCTACAAATTATATATACATAGATTTCCATTGATTTAGTTCTAAGTTAGAAAAGTAGAATATTAATATACTATGGAACATTTTCTCATCTACACCAAACGGATATTTTTGGTTTTTGGAAGAATATATAACAGAATATCTGATATAAGAAAGTCTGTTGAGAAATTTTAAAATAAAAATTTTATGTAAATATTAAGGTATCTAAATTAAAATCTAGATCCGTAACTATACATATATTCTAGGCGATACTAATGAGTATAGAAGTTTTATATATATTAAATGATTAATATGTACTATTACTTGGGCATACGTGAATGTTTATACATATATCGTTAGATAGTTATCGTCATGTATTATTCTAAAAACAACATTAAGAACATGTAACATCTACAGTTGATTTTTCAATGGCCCCGGTTATGAATAAGTTGGTATGTGCGATATTTTGTTGTATAGTTTCCTAAGAGAATTTGTATAATCAAATAAAACGGAAAAAAACTTAATAATAAAAACCAAATCAAATAGTCGTTACATCAAAATAAAATATAAATCAACGAACTAACTATGGCAAATCATTCACTTCTCGAATAATGATTTTAATTATGGTTCTAAATTCTTCAGAGATGCCACTTGTACCTTCAATTGATCGGAAAAACAATTAGTCAGAGATTTATATCCAAATGATTAATATTATGTAGGAATGATTTAATTTAAAACTTACATAAAATAGTCTCACTTCTTAATGGCCGGAATATCATTTTCAATAAGCACTTCAGTTATTTCATCAACAGATGTGACAAATTTTCTACCTATATTTAAAGTGTATACCTAAAAACAATTAGAGGTGAGTTATTAGTAATTAAAACTTACATTACATAATAATGATAGAGATTAAGTAAAAAAACCTGGGTAGCCGTCAATCTTACAGAAATGCATAACACAACACTGAATAGAATCAGGTCCAGGTTTGATTGCCTTGTACAATTGCTATGCATGGTTACCAAACAGAATGCATGGAATGACATTGCCATTGCACATAAAACAACCAAGATATTTGTCTAATATATACACTTATACAAATGCTATCTTATATATTTAGCGATTATTAAATATCTTTCATCAATAAGTTGGAATTTAATCTTAAATGGACCGATTTTATGAATGACTTCCAAATCTTCAAGTCGTCGAACTAAGCCAACTAAATCTATGCGATATGAAACATTATTTTAATACAAAATCATATTGTATCAAATACATATTCGTAAAATTCTATGAATGGCTCGCCGATCAAGTATGTGTTATCTTTTGATTGAATGTCATCAAATTTTGTGAATTCACAAAATAATTTTTTTGTTCAAACTATCAGCTGGGGTCATCAAAGTTTCATATTTGAACACAACTCTAAGTGGATGTTTAGTTGCACGATTAATACCCGTTTGCGGCTGAAGCAAAAACTTTGTAATACAGAATGATTCGATGCTTTTGGTGAACAACATTTCATACTGTAGTTTTGTTGGGTATTCAATCTTAGCTTCCATCTTACAGCCCTGAGAAAGACAAATTGAATCAAAATGTTAACGCAATGATAACAATAACATATTATAGTTGTTTGACTTAATCGATGTAATATAGTATGTTCCAAAAGAGTATTATAGCTATTATCAAAATACTCTTATCAAGTTAAAATAACTTACGGATTCATCGGCCATAATCATGAAATAGGTTTGCTTTCCAGCAACATATAAAATCCATTTATGCACAATAGTGACACAAATAGTAGGGTTAAATTTTTGAAAGGATAATTCTTTCAATGGAACGAAATTCGCCATTAAGAAGATATATATCCCACAAATCTCTAAGCAATAGGTTTGCTTTTTCTTTTTCTTTGCGAGATGATGAAATTCTCATTAGGGTATCCTAAAATTCTATATATAAAGGATTATAGAGGACATTAGGGTTTTCGGCAAAATTACCGTCTAGAAATTACCTAATAAATTTGGAAAGCGAGAAACTATTAATGTATATATTACATATTTTAATTATTATCATGTGATATTAACGAAAGATGTGAAGCAGTTTTGTTATGTTAAAATATTGTATCAATAGTTATGATCCGGGATATTTAACTTGAATCAGTTTAGATAATCGATCTAATATCTAACTGAATTAAACATTTTCAATTATTAAAGATGATATAAAATATTTAGTTCACTTTTTTTCTTTTGTACATCTTAAATGATGTAACTTGATTTGTCAAGTCACATTTCATTTTTTATTCTTTTGCAAAAACATCGCAACACTTTATGGGAAGTTGAGTCTATTTCGTAGGTAATGATTACCTATGCAATTGGAAATCAAAAAAATCTACTAAGAAATCATAGAAATATATCCAAACTTAAAAAAAATATTATTTAAAAATAACATAAGTTTTAGCTTAGTTTAAAACATGATTCTATCATTGGAAAAATTAGAGAGTTTAAGAAATTGTGGAGGAGAGCATTAGGACTGGAGTAGTAGCATTTTGCCAGAAAAGATGAAGCGTGATTCTCTGCTTCGCCTTGACATTATTTGCTGTCAGAAATTCTCTTAAGCCGCCAGCCAAACGAATACGTCTCCTATTAGTATCCGAATGGAATGCAAGCTCAGCAGACCATATTTGTCCATCATCATTGACCATCAAAATGTTTTTCCAACAAACGCCCACAAATCGTTTGCATCGACAAATAACTTAGGAAGATACTGCAAAATGAATACATATGAATCATGTAACAATATTTAAAACATTGGTACAAAGGAATAACTTACGATTATGCTTCGCTTTATGCCGTCACTCGTGACGTTTAAGGTAACAAACTTATCATTAGCTCTTTCAAAAATCATCTCGATTATTAGTGAAAACATTATAAATCATCAGTTATTGTCTGGAAAATAAGTGGAAAACACTTACTCGTGCTACCTTCTCCAGTCTCCATTGGAGGTGATGTATTTCCTTAAAAAAAACAACTCGGTTATTATTGAGAACATTAGAAATCATCTGAAATTGACTGGAAAATAAGTGGAAAAACACTTACTCGTGATACCTTCTCCGGTATCTCTTGTAGGTGCTGTATTTATTTCAAAAATCATCTAGATTATTAGTCAAAACATTAGAAATCATCATTAATTTTATGGAAAATAAGTGGACAAAACACTTACTCGTGATACCTTCTCCCAGGTGCATTAATTCTGCTGTATTTTGATATGTGATCTCACAAGCGTTTGATCCGAACTGGTGTACCATATAGAAATCAGCACCTCCACGATACTCGAAAACCAGAAGATCTAACTCATCTAATGCATGAGCTCGGAAGAACCGTTTCCAACCACGTTTAATCCTATTACCAATTCGTTTGATAGGGAACTCTTCTCGCCTTAAATCAGATGTGAGTACATGATATATAATGGTTTTTACCGGTTTTACGCCATGATATAATTGTGTGTTTAGAGTCTTTTTGTGTTCTTTTAGAGTCTATTATAGGTATAATCAGGTTTGGAGCAGAATTGGAGATATTGGAGCATTTTGGGGATTTTTGGAGTGATTGGCCGAGAGATTGAGCTCACTGTCCGATTTTAAGATCATGCATCGATCGACACACCTTTGGTGTCGATCGACACACTAGCGAGATGGGCCGACGCGGCGATTTAATGAAGATTGAAGATTTTGCACTTTGGCCCAGAAGCTTCCAGTATTTACAAAGAAGCCCCATCCGAGATTAAGCCTATATAATTAGGATTTTGGTGTTTATTTTAGATACGCTTTCATACTTAGAGCTAAGAGATTTTTAGAGCTTTTGGGGCTGATCTAATCCTGTACTTCATCTATTTTGGAGAAGATTTCGAACCCCTTTATCTATTTAATTTCTTATATGCAATCTGTTTATTCATTGATTATGCTTTCATATTCTATGTCTGAGTAGATTCATAGTTAGGTTTAGGGTTTCTCATTAAGGATTTCATGACTTGCTAGACTTGTTTAATTTAGTTAAGGATTCACATGAATAGAATGTTCTTCGATCTAAATTGTGCTTAAACCTAGTTCTAACCTGATCAATTAGAATCTAGATCTTAGGTTGCTAAATACGATACGAGAGTGTGGTTCAGAATCTGAACTATTTAGGTTGAGCAATTAAACTTCTCGCAAAGGAATTTGGTTTAGTTTAATTGTGAACATATCGAACTTGAAATTAATGCTGGTTTAATCTGTTAGTAATTGCAAAGGAATTTGGATTACTGCACTTAGACTTAGAGAATTCTCGCAAAGAGATTTGGTTAATTCTATATCCGTGATTTGAGTTCTAGAACTGTGCTTAATTAGATCATGACTGATTGATTTGTCTGCTTGTCTGATTTCCTGAGAACACCCTAGACTTAGTGCCTTTAATTAACTGCTTTCACCACCGATAATCTGCTACTTGTTTACTTTCTCGTTTTGCTATTTAGTTTACTACAAATTGCTTTATTCTTAGTTTAAATTCCTATAGTTCTAATCTATCGAGACCAGAGTCTCTATGGATTCGATACCCTATATACTACAATCACTTAACTGTGCACTTGCAGTAGAATAAGATTAAAACCTGACCCTATCAAGTTTTTGGCGCCGTTGCCGGGGACTCTTAGAGCCTTCGATAGGATCGAACTTAGGGTTTCTACTAGGATTTTTATTTTTTTGTTTCGTTTTATTTTTATTTTTATTTTTAGTTACTAATTTTTCTCTGTTTTCTCTCTGTCGCAGGTACCGATTTCGCTTTGCGTCGATCGTTGCACTTTTGTGTCGATCGTCACTAGGCGATTCTGAGATTGAATCGATCGATGCACTGATAGCATCGATCGTTGCTTAACGATTACAGACAGTTTATGCAGACGCGTGAAACAAGAAGTAATCAGAACTTGAACCTCGTTAATCTCGGACTTGAAGAACTTGGACGACTAGAGAGGACTAACAAAAGAGAAAGAAGAGCAAGGATGGTACGTGAACGTTTGATTCTGATACAAGATGCTCAAGGTATCCTGAGGGATCCGCAAAACAATCCTTACAATGATGCTGGGCAGAGGATTGATGCTGAGGGACGTGTGATCCCTGAGGTTGAGGAACCTGAACCACAACCACAGCCGCAGGCGCAAGGACAGAACCAAGGTAAACAGATGGTTGTCCATGAGAGGACTTTAGCTGACTACAACAGACCGGATGAGTTTCATGCAAACCGGTCAGCTCTAGTACTTCCTGGTTTTGAGAGGGATGACTTTGAGATTAAGACCATCTACTACTCGCTGGTGAGACAAAATGCTTTCCATGGTCATCCAACGGAGCAGCCTATGGATCACATTCATTAGTTTGAGGATATAATCACTGGCATGAAGTATGATGGAGTTTGCCAGGATTACCTGTTTCTCAAACTCTTTCCATACAGTCTCGCTGGAGACGCTGCTGCATGGCTGAAGCAACTGGCACCTGGTCAGTTTACCACTTGGGCAGCTCTGAAGGGTGAGTTTCTGAGACATTTCTACGATGATGCGCGCTCGGATCAGTCCAGACAGGACATTCTGCAATTTTCCCAAGGCCCTGTGGAGCCTTTAAAAGCTGCCTGGATGAGATTCAGGAAGTACCAGCGTGACTGCCCACACCATGGATTCACTGAGGTCACATTGCTAGGTATCTTCTTCAGAGGCATAGATCTTCCATATCAGTTTGCGCTGGATAACTCCAGTAATGCAAACTTCAACACCAGGACTCTTGCACAAGCTAAGCAGTTGATTGAGAACTCAGTGAGCAGCAACAGTTGCAAGACTATGGATGATAGGAGGAAGAAATCTGGTGGAAGTGTAGAGAATTCAGAGATGGCTGAATTTAGATCTAAGCTGGACACAATTTGCAATCTCCTGGCTAGTAAGAAGGCTGTCCATTTTGCTCAGGATGTAGAGGTAATTCAAACTGAGGAGGACACTTAGGAAGAAGATGTGAATTACATTGGAGGATCTGGTTTCCAAGGCAACAAATTTGGTAATCAGCAGGGAAACAGGTTCTTCAATGGAGGACAAAGGAGTGCCTTCACAGACAATCAGAACTCTTCTAGCTTTGGACAGACTAGTGGTTTTCAGAAACCTTTTGGACAAGGTACTCAGAGAACCTATGGATCTTCATCTTATCAGACTCCTCCTGCAGCCACTGCTCATGAGAGTAAGATGGAGGCAATGATGGAACAGCTGCTGGAGAGTCAGACCAAGATTTCTGTAGACTGCAATAAGAAGTTGGATGCTGTCTATGAGGATCTCAATGGAAAGGTTGAGTCTCTGAACACTCATATGAAGCAGTTGGATACTCAGGTGAATCAGATTTCCAGTTCTATGAAGGGAAAAGGAGTAGCAGACACTCATATTAAGGCCTGGTCTGTGTACATTGATGATGGATCTCACCTAGGTGAAGGACTTGAGCTAAGCACAGCTGAGTTGGTAGAGGAGGTTGAATTCTCGGATTTTGGAGAAAATCTCTCGGGTGAAAACTGTGAAGACAGTGTTGCATTGATCGACACACACCTAGTGTCGGTCGATGCAGGTCGTGAACAGACAGACTCGCCGAATGATGATGGCATTGACGCAGATTTAGAGATTGATCGCTTATTCCCTGGAGTTTCTGAGATCACTCAGGAGGAGATTTATGCACAATTCACTAGACTATATCCCTCAGTATCTGAAGTGATTACGCAGGAGATTGAAGAGCTTAAGCAGCTAGAGGAGATTGGTGAAGAGTTGGAAGAAATTCCATCTTCTGATGATCCACCTTATCACCCATGTGTACAGAAGTACTTGAACAAGATGTTGCCTTTGGATGAAGAGCTGAAATATTGGGTGATTGTAGTCCCTCAACAGATAAGTGATGTTCTGTTAACCAAGGTTCCCAAGAAGCTGCCTGATCCTGGGATTTTTGTGCTAAGTTGTTCTATCTTCGAGGATAGTTTTAGGCGCTCTCTTTGTGATTTGGGAGCTGCTGGAAGTCTTATGCCATATTCTGTGGCAGAGAAGCTGGGTATGCTGGATTTTTCTCCTACTAGGACCTCTCTTGTCCTAGCTGATCAGTCTATACGAGTTCCGGAAGGACTCCTTGAGGACATCCCGGTGAGAGTTGGGAACTATTTAGTTCCAACAGACTTCTTAGTGCTGAAGTATGACAGTGATCCTGATGATGCGTTGATACTTGGAAGACCATTCTTGGCTACAGCGGGAGCAGTGATAGATGTTAGACACAATCTGATAGACCTCCACCTGGGAGATAAGCCGCTGCATTTTGAGATGGACAAGCTGCGCAAGCCACTGATAGATGGGCAGACCTTCACCATTATGGATGGAGATGGTGAGCAGTCAAGTCACACTACGGTTTTGGATCCTGGAGAGAAGTTTACTCCTTCTTTTCTTGGACATGATCATTCTGATACAGCTTATTCTCCGCCATGGATGAGGAGACTTGCACAGAGGCAACCAAAGTCTCTGTCAGGATCTCCAGCAAACTGATATTGTTCGTCCGGTCAAGCTAATGACCTTAAACAAGCGATGAGTGGGAAGCAACCCACTGTTTTCGTTTTTGCATTTTAATTTTAGTGTTTTTGTAGGATTTTACGTTTTGTTTCTGGTTTTGGTGAGTTTTTATTTGCAGGTCTCGGACAAATCGCAGTGCGTCGATCGACACACTATAATGTCGATCGTCACAACACGATCGAAATCGCATTGCAGCGATCGTTGCGGTCCTGAGCAACGATCGATCATACACGAAAAATCGCCTAGCAACGGTCGATGCACCTAGTGCAATGATCGATGCCTGAGCGACAGAGGTAAAACCCGACATAACTCAACCATTCCTTAAACAATTTTTTCTTTCATTTGCCAATCCTTCGCTTGACACTACTGGGGACAGTGTGTCTTAAGTGTGGGGGAGTCTACTAACTTCTTTCTTCTGTTTTGTTAGAGTCAGTTTAAATTTTTCAAAATTTGTTTTATTGAGTCAAAACTTTTAAGTAAGAAACAATGATTTTTTGAGAAGATTAGCAGCACTTGCAGGAACTTAAGTGACCATTGGGATGAAACTGCATATTATCTCTGACTATTAGAAAACCCAGACATGGATCAACCTACTGAGGACACCCACATCACTTCAGGTATCAGAGGATCCTTTTACTGACTTCACCTTAATACTGACTTAGATTTCTCACATAAGGGCTTGGTATACTTTGTGTCGGATTCCCTTGTTAGTTCTGACACAGCCTGTAAACCTGTCCTATTTAGTTCCCTTCTCCCCTTCCTTAAAAAAAAAAGATAATAAACTGAGGATTAGTTAGTAACTCCGAAGTGGTCATGGGAATGGTAGCTACAACTTTTATATCATGTGCATCCATGGAATGTGTCCAAAGTACACCCCTTAACGGGAAGAGCACTGATAAAAAAAATAAAATGATACCCAATGGGGAAAAATCAGAATGCTAAGGAAGGGAAAAGAGAAGAAAGGGACTAGAGAAAGATAGTATGGTGGTCTAGAGCTGATAAGGTAAGAGTCCATGTGCCTTTGATCGATACTCCTTAGGTGAGACCACACTTAAATACTTGCAGAAGTCAGTAGGGAGAATTTGAATGCGTGAATGTGATTGTGGAGTTTACTTAGGACAGTTGCTAAGTGTGGGGGAAGTATATGTTGGTCTTGATGTCTGCAGGTTGATTCTTTCATGTGGTTTACTAAGGGGAATCTGAGTGTTGCTGCTTCTAGGATGAAAAGAGTTTCTGAAGAGTTTTCAAACCTCTTCACCATGTTCTAGTTCTCTGTTTTGCTTGAGGGCAAGCAAAGTCTAAGTGTGGGGGAGTTGATATATCATGGTTTTTACCGGTTTTACGCCATGATATAATTGTGTTTTAGAGTCTTTTTGTGTTCTTTTAGAGTCTATTACATGTATAATCAGGTTTGGAGTAGAATTGGAGATATTGGAGCATTTTGGGGATTTTTGGAGTGATTGGCCGAGAGATTGAGCTCACTGTCCGATTTTAAGATCATGCATCGATCGACACACCTTTGGTGTCGATCGACACACTAGCGAGATGGGCCGACGCGGCGGTTTAATGAAGATTAAAGATTTTGCACTTTGGCCCAGAAGTTTCTAGTATTTACAAAGAAGCCCCAGCCGAGATTAAGCCTATATAATTAGGATTTTGGTGTTTATTTTAGATACTCTTTCATACTTAGAGCTAAGAGATTTTTAGAGCTTTTGGGGCTGATCTAATCCTGTACTTCATCTATTTTGGAGAAGATTTCGAACCCCTTTATCTATTTAATTTCTTATATGCAATTTGTTTATTCATTGATTATGCTTTCATATTCTATGTCTGAGTAGATTCATAGTTAGGTTTAGGGTTTCTCATTAAGGATTTCATGACTTGCTAGACTTGTTTAATTTAGTTAAGGATTCACATGAATAGAATGTTCTTCGATCTAAATTGTGCTTAAACCTAGTTCTAACCTGATCAATTAGAATCTAGATCTTAGGTTGCTAAATACGACACGAGAGTGTGGTTTAGAATCTGAACTATTTAGGTTGAGCAATTAAACTTCTCGCAAAGGAATTTGGTTTAGTTTAATTGTGAACATATCGAACTTGAAATTAATGCTGGTTTAATCTGTTAGTAATTGCAAAGGAATTTGGATTACTGCACTTAGACTTAGAGAATTCTCGCAAAGAGATTTGGTTAATTCTATATCCGTGATTTGAGTTCTAGAACTGTGCTTAATTAGATCCTGACTGATTGATTTGTCTGCTTGTCTGATTTCCTGAGAACACCCTAGACTTAGCGCCTTTAATTAACTGCTTTCACCACCGATAATCTGCTACTTGTTTACTTTCTCGTTTTGCTATTTAGTTTACTACAAATTGCTTTCTTCTTAATTTAAATTCCTATAGTTCTAATCTATCGAGACCAGAGTCTCTGTGGATTCGATACCCTATATACTACAATCACTTAACTGTGCACTTGCAGTAGAATAGGATTAAAACCTGACCCTATCAGTACACCGATTGTAACATCTGTTTTTCCAAGTATAAAGCTATTAAAGAACTTTTCCGGTATAATCTGCAACACAAGTTTAAACAAATATCGCCAGAAATAAAATCAACCTAAAAATAAGCCTTGATGAGATTGTCATACTAAGATTACATACCAAACTCCTTCTACACTTGCGTGGAAGCATATACACGAAAAATAGTGGGTGTTTCATCCTAAGATTTGTTGTCTGCAAGTTTTAATAAGTAAGTCTAAACACAAAATAATTACATGCATCTATGAAAATAAATGAGTTGAAGGAACCATATTCAAGCATAAGAATATATGACTTGTTGAAAGACGGCACAATCTGTTTATCTCAAAATAAATATGAAATTCTAAGAAGACAAACCCTAATTCTAAACATCGTTCTAACGGAAAATTATGGATTACCTTGTTGGATCAGGTCTTGAGTAACCACAAATATCTTACTATCACTCGTTAGATTGCAGCGCCAATATTGAAAAAGTTTATTTCAATCGCCACGGCACTTTACCGATTTTTTGCTAATTTCAGAATGAGAAATAAACAGAGATCGTTTCAACTTCATTCATATTACAATGGGCCATAATTAATATGGGCTTTAATTAATTTTTTAGTATTTTAATAAATTAGCCCAAATGAAATCTTAGATTATAAAAAACAAATACTTCTCTACAATTAAGACTTCCCTATTTAGCTTAAGTTCTAATAATTATCGATAGAAGAAATATTCAAAAATTACATGTAATAATAATGAATTTAGTAAGAGATATAACAAAATATGTAATAAAATCATATTAAAATAATACCAATAATATAATAATATCTTTATTAAAGACCCACAAATAATAAACTCAGGAAATCCAAGAGAAGAACAACAAAAAAACCAAACACATTAAAAAAGAGAAGAAGAATTGCATGTAAAGACCAAGGTAAGGTAATCATTCATTATACTCCTCGTCAAAAATCACTCTCGATCTTTTTGTTCCGGAACACTTGTCATCTTCTTTTTTGATTACAACAACTCTTTTTTTAGACACCGGGGTAATCGAGTTACAAAGTGAAGTATATGAACTCTCAGATGAATTTATCAGCATAAGAGGATGAGATCCAGAATTGTCAATTGAGTCCGCGAGCAACTGAGTAAGTTAGAATAAAAAAAGATAACATAAAAATAATTATCGATTAGATCAAATAAATAAACAATTAGTCAAACTAATACCTGTTCAGTTTCAGACAAATAATGATTAACCCTCTCTTGATCAGCCCAAGCATATGTCACAACAAATGGTTGGTTCTTATTCTTTCTGTTGTCTTCAGAAATTGTGATTTTTAATAAAACCTTTCTACCGATCAAATCGGTAAGGCATTGAGGTAAAGTTCCTGAATCTTTGGACATCAATCATTATTTAAAAATAACAAATAATTATTTATACATAAATAACCAAACCGATACATAAGATCTTAAACAAAATATGTAAATATATACCTCAATAAATTCTTTAACCACATCATTCGCAGTGAGACGGATCAGTTTTTCAACGGGTCGATCAAACATCAGAAACTTAGTTTCTGATTCAGAATTGTCCTTAACTCGGAGAAGAACAAAGTAACTACAAAATTAGATTTGAGAAAAAGTTGATGTTAATATAAATCAATATATATAACCAATTAATAAAATGTGATGTTTGTATTTTACCATGCATTCCCGTTTGTAACAATATCGTTACATGTCATACATTCAAACTCAGGTGGTTTTCCATCGTCCCCATCATTACTTGCATCGTACACCTTCTTGTTGTATACAACACATGCATCATAGTACCAACTTTGACTCAAATCAATTGAATCAATGGTGGCACATCTAATGCGTTTTCCATGCTTAAATAATTAAAACACATTGACATATCAATAAAACAATTGATCTCACATATTTCAAAAAAACACTTTTAGGAAAAGTATGCTTACCTCGTAATCAGCTACAATCTCTGATAATGTAAGTTTCATGTTTTTTTTTGCCAAAAAACTCATCATACAGGGTAGTATTCGATCCAAGCAAAATTTGACTTGATTCACCATTGTTAATCATTAGATTATCTGATGGTAAGCTTTAAAAAAAAACACATGTCCATATCTTAGTTGAAAAAAAAAATATTTATAAAACAATATATTTTTAAGACAAAACTCTTACCTCTTGCAAAACTTGTTGACGTAAGAACTGTTTGGATTGTGAAGAACTTTGGTTGAATTAAATCAACTGGATATGGACCATTCATCTTCGTTTTAAAAGAAGACATGATTAGCATACCAGATTATTTAGATCTAAATTAAATAACTCTAAGCAAAAAATTTAAATGATAAACCGCGGATAATTGACCTTGATAAGATTTGCAGCTTGCAAATCTCATGACAAAAATGATTTTACCTCCTTCATTATTTGCATTAGAACCAAACACTTGTTGAGAATATTCACCCTAGAGTGTACACTTTAAACGCAAATCTCTACAAATCAATGAGATAAAGTATTATGAATAAAAAAATAAATTACTATTTTACATAATATATGTACACTTACGATTCGTTTCTGAGCTTCAAGGTTTAATCTTTTTGTGTTCATTCCATTTTGTTTCTTGACATTATCTAGCGACCCTAGAGCAACGATTTGACCAATAACGTCTGCAAACAATTGTAAAAAAATAATGTATAAATAAATATTCAAATTATTTTTTTTTAACAAAACTAAGCATGTTAAAGATAACGAACCGATCAAGACATTTTTTCTCAAAATCACCAGCTAGAATCTCATCAAAACCAACAAAATATATCTCTTCCACGTCTTCAGGAAAGTCTTCACATAATGTTATTTTGGTCTGATTTGTAAACATCATTTTAAAAGGCAGAGGATTAGTCTTATATTCATTTGAATATGTGACACATCCAAATCTTTCAATACAAATTGGCTCATCTTCAAACAACGTTTGACCACATTTCCTTGCCATGTTCTGATCGAGAGTTGCATGTATTCTTGTACCCTGATTATTGAGGTTTAAAAAACTAAAATTAATCTATAATATATACGAATATAAATGTGTAACAATTTTAAAATGTTCAATCGTTACAAAAACACTTGATGTTTAAAATAAGATTATAGTAAATAAGAATAATACCTCAGAATCAACTAAAACCATCTCAATCGCTTTCAAAACATTGGAAAAAACAACCCTCCATGAAGAAAGTATCTTCACATTAATCTTGTATTTCTCCAAAGAAGCGGGGATGATTTATTTGATAGTAACCTGCTTTGTTTTTTTTTTGATAAAAATCGACATTTTTGCTGTAGAAATAATATCAAAATGTTTCAATAGTATTCTTCTCTAATGAATAAATCTTCTTGTATATATTGAAGGTAAGAAGTAGGTTTAAGATATTATCGGGTGGAAGTGGCCGTTTGTGATTGCGTGGGGTGAAAGCAATAAATAATATATGGAAAGTTTCATATATTTTCTACTTTTAGGATATATTATTGTTTAAGTTTGTAAACTACAATCTCGTTAGGATATATTATTGTTACATATAGTTAGGGTATCTATAACCAAAATATTTATTTGAATGTATAATATTTTCTTAATTTGTGAACAATAAAATTTACACAAATATATGGTAATCATCCGATATTTAAGATTGTCAATCTAAATTATTGCTAGATCTGAAAACTACAACTATTATCTTATTATTAATATAACGAACAATATTTTGTTAGATTGAATTAGGATATTTTGTTTAACAATAGACTTACTCGGAATGTGAAATATTGTCGAACTTTTTCAAATTTATTCATTTTATAGACATCAATGCAAATACAAAAATTCTTTTACTTTTTTCAATTTATTGTTTTTATATTTTCACATATCAATAACGTGTTTACATAATAACAAATTTGTTAAGATATTCAGTTTAGCGATATATTTTCTAGTTTATTCTCAAAAAAATGTACAAAGATGTCTAAATATCAATTTTGTCTTAATTTCTTTGCGTCTACATCCAGAGTTGTGTACAAATAATTGTAAACCATATTTCGAACCAAAACCATAAATACGTATTATTTACAAAAAATAGGAGGATTTATACTGTATCATTTGATTAAATTTAGATCCATTCGGAGGAAAACTACCATGGACTGGAAAAATAAGAGATTATTTACAAAAAAGAGTATTTGATCATGCTTTATTCGGATTACCGGGACTGAAACTCATATGAAACTCAAATGAGTATTTACCAAAACAATTATTTACCACCAATTATGTTGCTATAGTAACAGAAAAGCATATTCTGAGCTACAAGCTCATTAGATCAACCGGGACATGTGATGTTAACTTACTATGTCTTGATAAAAATAACCAATCGGACTTTTACATCTCAAGCTCCTTCTTATATGCTCATTTGACCTTAGCTTTGTGATTACCGAACTTATTCTTTCATGAGACCAAAAGATACATCAACAAAAAAAATCCAAAAAAAAAAAACAAAATCATTTTATAATGGATAAGAAAAAGAAAGCTAAAGAATATTTACAAAAAAGTATATGATTAGACTTTATCCAAACCCATCGGGACTGAACCTCAAAAAGTATTGATCAAATCAATAGTCTGGACCAAATCGATCTCTATAGTAATAGGCAACCCTTATTCCGACAATAGACTCATTGGAACAAAAGGGTCATGTGATGTGAACTAACAACGTCTTGCCAACAACAACCAATCGGACTTTTAGATCTGACACTCCTTTCTATATACAATATCAACTGTTTGTTAGTTCACATCAAATCATTATATCTTAGCGTTGTGATAACCGAACTTCTTCTTTCATGGGACCAAACCAACAAAACAGAACCCAAAAACATAGAAATCCTTTCAAAACCGATGAGTAGAAGAAGAAGAAACCAATAGAAATGAGAACGAATCATTTGACCAAAGTTTAGATGATCCGGAATAAAACTTCCACGGTCAATGAGAAAAACAAATGATATAGAAAACTTCTTGAAATTTTGGAAGAATCAGACGATTGTGTTTCAAAGCCACCCCAAGCTCTCCTTATATAGGATTTCACAAGCATCTCTAGAAAGCTAGGTATATGCCATATAATATCTTTTTTTAAACTCGAACTAATAAGATATTCAGTAAGATATTATGTTTTTTTTAAGGAAATGAATTAATTAATTAGCTTTAAATCGATCCGATGGCATTCTTGTGAATAAGTCGAACTCCGAACCCAATTGTTTATTTTTGGCCTTGCAATATCACACTTCCACGTCATCATTATCCGCCTCTAGAGCCCTCTCGTAACGACACGTCAGCAATCGCCCAAAATTACTTCTCATTTAAATGTATAGATGGAAACGTTTGAGAGACCGCAAATTTTTTTTCAAAATTTTATTTCTTATATCTCACATGCACACAATAAAAGGGCGGATAAGTTGGCATAGAATATTCGAATTCAATCGTAATACTTAGCTCATGTTAATCATGAATTAACGATTTGATTGCTGAATTGTTTTAAAATTTTATATTGTTGATCAAACACATATTTGGTAATTGCATCATTTGTTGCTTGTAGTCGGTCGGTAAAAACATTGAAACGATAACATTCCGCTGCATAAATGGTCCAATACCATAATAAATCATTAGAAAACAAACTTATAATATTTTAAGTGAAATTTACTCAAACTAATATTAATCTTTTTTAGAATTATTAGTTTAGTTCCTTCACTAAAAATTTACTAGATTAGTATTAAAAGTATGTAAAATGACTAAATTACCATCATGATTAAACTACTAATTAATTTATTTTATTTTAAAAATAAATTTAAAATAGAAATAAAATTTAAAATAATAATAAAAATAAAAAATTAAAAACTAAATATTCATAAATAAAAATAAAAATTAAAAATTAAAAATCAAAAGTTAAGAAATAAAAATAAAAATAAAAATTTAAAATTTTAAAATAAAAACTAAAAATTAATAATTAAAAGAAAATAAAATTTTAAAAATTAAAATTAAAAACTGAAAATTGGAAACTAAAAATAAAAAACAAAATTTAAAAGCGAAAATAAAAAGTTAAGAAATAAAAATTCAAAACTAAAATTAAAACTAAAAAATTTACAAAAAAAAATTTAAATCGAAAATAAAAAAATTAAAATAAATATGAAAAATAAAAAATTTAAAGATTAAAAATTAATATTTAAAATTAAAATCAAAAATTAAAAATTAAAATCAAAATGATATTTTTTTAACATTAACGTGAGTTTTTTTCCTAAATAACTAAAATGTGAATTGCAAGAATATCAGGTTTTTGGGAGAAAAACTCAAAGCATAGCACGAAAATTGGTCAATTCAGAAAGTAGCAGAGTCAACATATATTTTTGCCATGAAGAGACGATTTTGCCCTCCCTGCAACTGTAGCATTGTTCGCTTTTCGCGTATGACACCACGGGAAGATACTGACAAAATGAGCACGAGGTCGAACGTTGCTTGTTGGCATGTTATAATAGCTGTCTATTTTGCAGTCTAACGTGCGTAGCTTTCGTAATAATTTTTTTGAACAACTATAATGAAGACAAGAAACACGACGACAAATAGGGTTTTCGTACCAGTCTTAATCTTCATCCTCTCAAGGACCATAGTTATTGGGCAGACGAAATTCTGACCACTCTTCAAAAAAAAAAATCAAGGTCTAACTACAAGCCATGGATATTATACTGATTACATATATTATGTTGTCGACCAAAAATACTTATAACAAATAATCAATTATGTTGCAGATTGGAAAAGAGACAACGCTTCTACTAAAAGGAAAATGGCGAGAAGAGGAATATGGAGTCTGGAATTTCCTGATGGACAAAAAGGCAATGGCAAAGGGGTGTCGTTGAGTTCAAGACTAAGATATGAAGAACTCGAGAAGCTGGTGAAGGAAAAGCTGATTATCGATGGTAATGCCAAAGTTACTTTGACATATCAGTGGCCGCAACACATGTTGATGGATGAAGGAAAAGATGCACCTCTCGTATCTATCAGGACAGACGAAAATGTCACATTGTTTGTCGAGATGAGATCTGAGATAGATCAACTCAACCTCTGCGTTACCTAGGACGAGGATGCCAATGAAACAACTCTTGTTGTGTTTCAAACGGTAAGGAGAAGAACCAGACACATGACAGTCGAACAGCCCAGAATGATAATGCTAAGTTCAAATATGAGATTTGACATTTTAGACAACTATAATAGCTTTGAAATTGAATACCTTTTCGATGATGTTTTTCATGTTCCTCGGTGTAGGTTTGGTGGTATTTTCTAATGGAAACGAAGAGATAGATCTAAAAAACAAAGGAAAGGAAGTTGAGGAAGATGGTAATATATTCAACAAGTATTCGACTACGTAGACACACTACATAACTTATATGTAGATAAGATATGTACGGTATTATGATAACTTATAGATAACTGCTTTGTACATGTAGCTGACCTTGATGGCTTGTATGAAATCTCTCTTGGTGGGGACGATTTGGATGGCGAGTCTCCTGACGGGTCAGACGAAGAGTTGCATGAGTTTGCGGTAAATGACAATGATGATGGTAACAACGCTGTTGGGGGGGATGTCAAGCAAAATGCCTTAGGTGACACCGATGCTGGTGAAGAAGAAGACAAGGAAGTAGAAAACCAATATGAAGTTGGTGAAAGTAGTCGTCCAACAAGAGGGTTCACCTGTGCGAAAGAGACGACTGATGGGGTGTTCGCTGACCAAGACGAACCTCGTGCTATGTTTGGTAGAGATGCTCCTCCCATAGTTGATGAGCTACATGATAATGGAAACTAGTTGGTTATAATAAACTACTTATATTGACTATCTTATCAAGTAATTGACTATGTATTTGAAAAATATAAACAAGGATCGACGGGGCTTTAAAGGAGGTTTCATACGAGGGATACATCATTTTTCAGGCCGAATCTTCAGAAACAATGGAATGCAAGCTGAGAATGGCAATACACGCGATTAAGAGAAATATCCACTTCAAGACAACACGTTCAACACCAACTCATATGGAGTTTTTGTGTGTGAGCTTTACATGTTAATGGCGTGTGTATGCTTCCATGATGGATGCTAGTGGGAATTTTCAGATTAAAATGGGAAATTCATACACACATGCCCAATAGAATATCGCCAATAGTACCACATGCAAGCAACAAGGCATGTCATAGGAGAACTCATTCAAGGAAGGTTTGGGGACGACAGAAAGGGACCTCGTCCACAAGAAATACGAAGGATAAGGCAGGATGAGTTCCATGTGAACATCACATACTAGAAGGCGTGGAGATGCAGGGAGTTAACAATGGAGAAGACATGTTGATGCAGCGCTTCTTCGGGATAAGATACTATCATATCTTAAGCTTTCCTATTTATCATTTAATTAATAGATTTGGTGTTATCTTTAGTTTTATTCTATGATTATCACTTAGGGTTTTATTTAATAAACTCTCTATATAAGAGAGTCTTCTTACGTTGTATTCATTATCAGATTTTATAATAAATTCAGAGCTTTTAAAGAAATTGTGTTCCTTTAAGCTTAATCTCTTGCGTGAGAATTGAGTTCAAAGAAGAGCTAATTGTTCGGGTATTCGTAGAATCAACGAACAAAGAGTCAGGCTACGCCAGTTTGGTATCAGAGCGCGTTAGGTTCCAGCGTGTTTGAGCAAAAGTTTCTTTTCTCAATCAAGCCTCACGTCGCAATCTCAACAACAACAACAATAACATGGATCCGATGAATGAATGGGCGGAATTTCATGCGTCAATGCTTGCGATGCAGGAGAATTTTAAGGCGTCCATAACAGGTGCTATTCAGGATCTGACCAATGCGGTTTTACAAACCCAGAATCGCAACTTTCTCAGGAATGAGGAAGAAGTTTTTGAAAACCCTTTTTCCCAGGGCCGACGTGATAACAGGGATGATCGCCTGGACAGAGGAGTGGTAGTTCGGGAACCTCCGGATAGGCGCTGGGAATCCGGTTTCAAATTGGAGATCCCTGAGTATCACGTAAGTTTGATGGGAGAAGAGCTGGTGGATTGGATCGCTACGGTGAGTGAGATATTGGAATTTAAGGATGTGCCGGACGATCGAAAAGTAGCTCTCGTGGCTACTAAGTTTCGGGGTAAAGCAGCTGCATGGTGGTTCCAGCTGAAAACAACTCGAGCTCCGACCGGGAAGAGTAAGATTCAGTCGTGGGAGAAACTGCAAAACATCTAAAGCAGACATTCCTTCCATTCAACTATGATCGTACAACATACACGAAGCTTCAAAACTTACGCCAGGGCTCACGTTCGGTTGACGATTATGCAGAGGAATTTCCCATGCTCCTGATGCGAAACGAAGTTAACGACAGTGAGTTACAGCTCGTTTCTCGCTTCATTGGCGGGCTTCGACCTCAACTCCAAGCAACGTTGGCTCAATTTGACCCTATGTCTGTCGCACAAGCTCATAGGCGAGCAGTTTCATATGAGTCGCAGTTTAAGTCGTCGTCTTCAACCTGGAGCACATCCGCATCCCGCACTAGAGTTCTTGGGCCGAGTTCGACAGAATCTCAAAGCGTGGGTAGTGGTAAGAATCCGGTCGAGACCTCGGGTGGTATGCGTACAAGCCATGTAGTCGAGGATAATGGCTTGCGTATATCATCACGACCCAATTATCTCCGTTGTTTTACTTGTGGCGAGGCTGGTCACATACAAACAGCCTGTCCGACCAAGACTAAGCGAGGTTTGTTGGCAGAGCAGGTGCAGTGGGAATCTAATGATTTATTTGAAGAGGAATTAGGGGATGAAGATGAGGATATCCCAGTCGATCATGTTAGCAGTGATCATGGCACATCTCTCGTGTTGCGTCGCATTTTCTTGTCACCTATCACGATCGACGAACCTTGGTTGCGATCAAACCTGTTTCAGTCCACTTGTACTATCAAGGGTAAAAATATGTCGTTTTGTGATTGATTCAGGCAGCTGCAGGAATGTGATTTCCGAAGAGGCTGTTCGTAAACTAGGTTTGAAGAAAGAGGATCACCCCACGCCTTATAAGCTCACGTGGCTGAAGGAGGGCATCGAGGTTCGAATCTCGCACAGGGCAATGGTGTCATTCTCAATTGGGGAAACTTACAAAGACAAGATGTATTGTAATATCGCTCATATGGATGTCAGTCACTTACTTCTGGGGTGTCCATGGCAGTATGATCGCAGTACTTTACATGATGGCAGGCGTAACACGTACAGTTTCGTGTTCGAAAACCGTAAGATTGTTCTCTTACCCACTCCACCAGACTCGTTAACGATTCCCATGGCGCAGTCGAGCGTGGCTAAGGAGCCTGCAAATAGTCCTTGTCAACAGTCTCAGGTAGTTTTGTGCTCTCACGTAGTCTTCGAAAGCGAATTGCGGCTATCTAGTTTTGCGTGGGCATTGGTATCTTCTTTTGTGCCATCGGCTACGACACAAGCTCATTCACAGGCCATTACGCAGTTATTGTCCGAGTTCAGCGATGTTTTTCCGGAGGAACTACCGGAGGGTCTTTCGCCCTTACGTGATATACAACATCAAATCGATTTGGTGCCTGCAGCGACACTCCCGAATCGACCACATTATCGAATGAGCCCTCAAGAACACGAGGAGCTAAGAAGGCAGGTTGAGGAATTAGTAGCCAAGGGTTACGTTCGAAGCTTAAGTCCTTGTGCAGTACCAGCTTCGCTCATTCCTAATAAAGATGGATCGTGGCGTATGTGTGTCGATGGCAAAGCCATCAACAAAATCATTGTGCGTTACAAATTTCCGATCCCTAGCCTGGATGATTTGCTGGATCAGATCGGTACGTCATCGATCTTTTCCAAACTTGACTTAAAGAGCGGGTACCATCAAATTAGAATCAGACATGGTGACGAATGGAAAACCCTATTTAAAACCAGAGAAGGCCTTTTGAGTGGTTGGTGATGCCGGTCGGTTTGTCAAATGCCCCAAGTACATTCATGCGTGTCATGAACAGGCCTTGCACCCTTACATCGGTAAATTCTTGGTGGTATATTTTGATGATATATTGGTTTTCAGCTCATGCCCGCAGGAACATGTCGAACATCTCCGACTGATTTTGTTGATTCTGGGCAAGGAAACTCTCTTTGCTGCTAGACACAAATGTGAGTTTGCTACTGATCATGTGCTTTTCCTGGGGTACATGGTGCCAAGTCAGGGACTCTCGATGGTTGATTCAAAGATCGCAGTGGTCCGTTCTTGGCCTCAGCCGCGAACAGTGTCAAGTCAGGGACTCTCGATGGATTGATTCAAAGATCGCAGGAAAATTGGCTGCTAGACCACAGAGAGGGAGGCGCAGAGAGAGAGATGGGAGGCGCAGGGAGAGAGCTGAGCAAAGGAGCTAGGTTTGGTCCGTTCTTGGCCTCAGCCGCGTACTTCTGCTGAACAGTGTCAGATGTAAAGGCAATAAATCCAAGACTTATAGATCATGAGCGGACTCTAGCAAGCAATCATGACCCCCAGTATTATATGACTTATGTCTGATCATTGACATACTCTTACTTTCTAGAGACAGTACAGAGATTACCGGACATAATTCCAACAATCTCCCACTTGTACTGGAATCTCTGTATTCATATTTGATGTGCAGTCACATGCATGCGAACTCAGGTCTAAGGACTATACTCTATAGTCGTAGTAAGAATCTCTTATGACACAGATATAAATATCCTGAAGAGTTCTTATAAGCGGGTCATGTCCGGTCGTATGTACCCCAACATACACCTATGTACTGACTTTGATGCCGTGCATCTATGACATCCTGAGACTTTGTCATAAGTCACATACCAATCTAGTCTCACGCGGTTGTTGGTGTTCCAATTCCAAACAACCTTCGACTAGGGACAGGATGATATAAGCCATCTATCAAATATAGGGTCTCATGATCAAGCTAAATGACTTTGATGACTCAAGATCAAGTCACTTACTTCGATGACCTATAAAATGGTTTATATCATTTTGGAACGATTATTTCATCACAGTTAAAATAATCTTGAAATAATAATTTTATTAAACATCATAAAATGTTTTACAAGAACATATCAATAACTAAATAAAGCCCTCAAACTCCCACTCAAATTTAGATTACATTTCAATGTCTCTAATGCCTACAGCTTCAGTCAGATACTCGAGCTTAGGCCTTGGGAGTGGCTTTGTCAATGGATCAGCGACATTATCATCTGTCGGAACTCGGCTGATCTTGACTTCCTTTCTATTAATGATATCACGTATCAAGTGAAATCTTCTTAGTATATGCTTGGATTTCTGGTGTGATCTTGGTTCCTTTGCCTGAGCTATAGCACCATTGTTATCACAAAACAGTGCCAGAGGCTCAGCTGCATTCGGTATCACACCTAGTTCAATAATGAACTTTCGTATCCAAACAGCTTCCTTCGCTGCTTCTGAGGCGGCGACATATTCAGCTTCTGTAGTGGAATCAGCAACGGTGTCTTGCTTGGAGCTTCTCCAACTGATTGCACCGCCATTCAGACAAAAGATATAACCGGACTGTGACCGGAAATCATCTTGGTCTGTCTGGAAACTTGCGTCCGTGAATCCACTGACTTCAAGCACATTACTTCCGTCGTACACCAAGAACTTATCCTTGGTATGTCTTAGATACTTCAGGATATTCTTGACGGCAATCCAGTGGTTTTCACCTGGATTTGACTGGTATCTACTCGTCATGCTCAATGCATAAGCAACATCAGGACGAGTACAGATCATGGCATACATGATAGATCCTATTGCAGATGCATAAGGAATATTCTTCATGCGCTCAAGCTCAGCAGCCGTCGTAGGGCTCTGCTTCTTGCTTAGCGTTGTGCCATGTACCATTGGCGTGAAGCCTTTCTTGGAATCTGCCATGCTGAATCTATGCAGGACTTTGTCAATGTATGAATCTTGACACAAGCCTATCAGCCTTTTAGATCTATCCCGGTAGATCCTGATTCCAAGAACGTATGCGGCTTCACCCATGTCTTTCATGGAAAAACAACTTCCAAGCCAGTCCTTTACCGACCGCAGCATTGGTATGTCGTTTCCGAGAAGCAGTATGTCATCGACATACAGAATAAGAAATACTATCTTGCTCCCACTAGTCTTCTTATACACGCATTGTTCTTCTTCGTTTCTGATGAAGTCAAATTGCTTGATCGCTTCATCAAAACGAAGATTCCAGCTCCTCGATGCTTGCTTCAATCCATAGATGGATTTATGAAGCTTGCATACTTTCTCAGCATTCTTTGGATCTATGTAACCATCAGGTTGTGTCATATACACATCCTCTTCCAGAATTCCATTCAGGAAGGCGGTTTTCACGTCCATCTGCCAAATTTCATAATCATGAAAAGCTGCAGTTGCTAGTAGAATCCGAATAGATTTCATCATAGCCACTGGGGAATAGGTTTCATCATAATCCACACCGTGAACTTGCCTGAAACCTTTTGCCACCAACCTGGCTTTATAAATCTGGACATTTCCATCCACGTCAATCTTCTTCTTGAAGATCCATTTACACTCGATGGCTTTTACACCAGCGGGTAAGTCAACCAACGAAAACACTTGGTTGATCGTCATGGAGTCCATTTCGGAATCAGTGGCCTTACGCCACTTAGAGGAATCTAGGCCCATCATGGCTTGATTGAAGTTCGATGGTTCATCACCATCAATGATCAGAAGATCATGACAGTTAGTCACGAGGAATCCTTGATATCTCTCGGGTTCGTGACGGATCCTCCCGGATCTTCGAACTTCAGGTACTACAGGTTCAGGCTCTACAATTTCTTGTAGGTCCTCCTGCTGCTCTTCCTCATTAGGTTGAGCAGTATCCTGTTCATCTTGAATTTCTTCAAGCAGTACCTTACTCCCACTGTTTTTCTCCATAATTCATATGGTGTCTTAGCTACTGCTTTTGATGGCGCTCTATTTAGAGTGAACACTGCTGTTAGCAGAGCATATCCCCAAAGGGATATTGGAAGGTCTGTGTGACTCATCATAGACCGAACCATATCCAATAAGGTCCGATTCCTCCTCTCAGACACACCATTCCATTGAGGTGTTCCAGGAGGAGTGAGTTGGGAAACTATCCCACACTCTCTCAGATGATCACTGAACTCTTGGCTCAAGTATTCTCCTCCTCGGTCGGACCGAAGAGCTTTAATGCTTTTGCCAAGTTGGTTCTGTACTTCATTTTGGAACTCTCTGAATCTCTCAAACGACTCAGACTTATGTTTCATTAAATAAACATATCCATACCTACTGAAATCATCAGTGAAGGTAATGAAGTACTGATAGTTTCCTCTTGCATTTGTGGACATTGGGCCACACACATCAGTGTGTATCAGGCCCAATAAGTCACTGGCCCTCTCGTTGGGTTTATTAAAGGGGGCCCGCGTCATTTTGCCCATCAGGCAGGATTCGCATTTCTCACATGACTCAAAGTCAAATGAGCCAAGAAGTCCATTCGAATGGAGCCTCTTAATGCGTTTCTCACTGATGTGCCCTAAACGACAATACCATAGAAACGTTCGGTTCTCCTCATTAGGTTTGAACCGTTTGGTATTAATGTTATAAATTGGCGCGGATTGATCAAGTATGTAAAGCCCATTCGTAAGAGGGGCACAACCATAGAACAAATTGTTGCGATTGAAGGAACATAATTTATTCTTAACTGAAAAATCATAACCTTCCAAATCCAACAATGAAATTGAAATAATATTTCTGCTTATCGCAGGTACAAAATAACAATTATTGAGTTCTAAAACCAATCCCGAAGGTAAAGACAACAAGTATGTGCCTACAGCTAGTGCAGGAACTTTCGCTCCATTCCCAACTCGTAGCTCCACTTGTCCTTGCTTCAGCCTCCTACTGTTGCTGAGTGCCTGCATATTAGTACAAATATGAGCCCCACAACCAGTATCCATAACCCATGAGGTATTATCAGAAGTAGTTGTATTAACTTCTATAACAAAAATACCTGATGAAGAAGTCTCCAGAGTCTTCTTCTTCAATTCCTTTAGACCTTCCAGGAATTTCTTACATTCTCTCCTCCAATGCCCTGGTTCTTTGCAGAACCTGCAGATGTCAGTAGGCCCAGCCTTGGACTTGGGCTTGGGCTTTGGCGTGTCCTTGTCCGAGACTTGAACAGCCTTAGCCTTTCCCTTGTCCTTGGCAGAGGATTTCTTAAAGCCCTTGCCCTTTTGCACCATAAGCACGTTGGGGTCCTTGGCTTTCCTCAAGCTGGGCTCTGCAGTCTTGAGCATTCCGTGAAGCTCAGGCAATGTCTTACTCAAGCCATGCATATTGAAGTTCAGAATGAACTGATCATAGCTTGCAGGTAAAGACTGCAGAATGATGTCGCAGGCAAGTTCCTGGCTGATAGGGCAGTCGAGTTTCTGAAGATGATCGAGATAACCCATCATCTTCAAGACATGAGGACTCACTGCCGCATTTGCAGCCATCTTACAGTCCAAGAGGTTCTTAACTGTCTGGAACCTCTCAGTCCTTGCCTGCTCCTGAAAAAGCGATTTCAGGCTTGCCATTATCTCGATGGGCGACAGCACACTCTCGAACTGCATTTGCAGCTCAGGAGTCATGGTCGCCAACATCAGGCAATAGACATCATTTTCATCTGACGAATGCTTTTCCCAAGCATTATGCAGATTCCTGGCGGCATTGTTAGGAGGCCTCTCGGGGAGGGGATCACGAAGGACATATTCCTTCTTCTCCTGCTTGAGGACCAGCCTCAAGTTCCTTGACCACGTCAGGAAGTTCGTTCCAGTAAGCTTCTCCTTGTCGTGAACAGACCGGATTGAGAATGTGTTTTGTGTGCTTGTAGTAGTCATTGCTGAAATATTAGATAAAAGGATTTTAGTTAATATGTTCAATATGATTAATCTCGCATTATATTCAATAACATTAGTTACCCTCAATAGAATATAATGATTCCAAGATCCACATATAACTAAGATCAAAGTGGGCCACTGGCCGTCACCCAACCTTAGCTTATATCGGTAAGCCCTATCTCGGCTAATTATATCCGTGATACAACTCTTGGTTGTGAATCTGGGCCCGAGGCCCAATCCACTCTGATGTCTCAAGGTCCGGGACTCCCGATGACCCAGTCAAGAAAACCAGACTATACAGTCATGTAATCACTAATGTCTGGGACTCCCAATGACATTAATGAATCACAAACTGTCTTACCCACGCAAAAGATAGACACCCTCACACTGTAAGGCCATGTGTACAATTGAATGGGTTTCAACAACTGACATAGACTGGACAAGACATCCAACGCTTGATATTATTTGAGGTTTATAGGTTTTTCTTAAAATTTCATTCCAAAATAGAAGATTACTATATTTGGAAATTTTCCATTTTGGGAAACCTTCTGTTTTTGGAAACTTTTATAATTGGAAACTTCCTAAAATTGGAAACTTTCTAACTATAGAAATTTCCTAAATATCCAAAACATGCAAATCTAGAAACTTCTATTCTAAGAAACTTTCTAATTTGAAATTTTGGAAACTGATTAATTTTAAAATCAAATTTTAATTATTAAATAGATTTTAAAATAAATCTGAAGAAAAGACTCAAATAACTGGCCCAATTGTTTTAACTTCTTGGCCCAAGGCCCAAGAATTGGTCTATATCCAAGACATAACCCAATTGCCCAATTAAATGACATAACCGGTCTGGTTCATTAAAATTGGTCTAACCAAGATTAATTACTACGATAACCACAATTGTTAACCGGTTATTTACTAAACCGGATTTTCTCAATTTATTTGGTCCAACCAAATCAAATTAGAAAATCACTGGTTTAGGCACTAAATCCAATTTATTTACGACATTGGATTTCTTATCACGGTTTAACCAGATCTAATAAATTTTATTAAGTCTGTAATTATTAAACCGTGACGATCAAGTTTTAATTATTTTAAACCGAACCATCAACCAAAACCGAAACGATTGGTCACGAACTGATCACGATCACGCCAGCCGAAGCTTCACGCGATGCGGGCAAGCTTCACGTGATGCGGGCAAGCTTCACGCGATGCGGGCGATCGATCGGGACGAGAGGCGACGGGACGGGACGCGAGAGATGCGATTGGGACGAGACGCGAGATCCATGCGATCGTGCGATCGATCCATGCGATCCACTCGGTTGATCGGCCCATCTCTCGCGGTCGGAATGACCACGCGACTTGATCCGCAAAGCGATCGGTCCGTGCGTCAATCCGATCCTCGTTATGCATCGGACGATGCAATTTTTAGTTTAGGGTTTTAACTTTTGTTTCTTAAGTGTTTTCTTATCAATTTCAAGCATAGATTGATTCAAACACTTCTAAACAACCTAAACATGATTCTAACAAGAAATCCTAATAGAACCAATGGCTCTGATACCACTGAAGGATTGTTTAGTGTTTGTCCTGGTTTAATTCCTGTCAGATTAAACTCTACTAAACAGATTGGATCTAGGTTCTCTTGCAGAAACATAAAGGGATCTCACCTAATACCTTGTTTATGCAGCGGATTAGAGAGGTATTGTCAGAGATCAGCAGAACCGCCAAGGGACAGCTCCTCCAGAGGTTCACACACGCACACTTCAGGAAAATTGGCTGCTAGACCACAGAGAGGGAGGCGCAGAGAGAGAGATGGGAGGCGCAGGGAGAGAGCTGAGCAAAGGAGCTAGGTTTAGTTTTAGTTATAAAACTTATGTCTAGTTCCTTTTGGGCTTTTGGGCCCAAGTCCCAATCTGATTAAATCCCTTAGATTTAATCAGGCCCTTTAATCTCTCTAAGTACAGTAAATGCCTAGCACTTTTACCGTACTTCTGCTGAACCGTTCCCTCATAGTTTCCTGTTAGCTTAGGCGTGTGACCCATATGGGATCATATAATAAAGGCAATAAATCCAAGACTTATAGATCATGAGCGGACTCTAGCAAGCCATCATGACCCCCAGTATTATATGACTTATGTCTGATCATTGACATACTCTTACTTTCTAGAGACAATACAGAGATTATCGGACATAATTCCAACAGTTTCTTACCGCACTTTAGTAGCATTATATCCCCTTTAACTGATTGTATGAAAGTAAACTGCTTTGGACCAGGGAAGCGGCTGCAGCTTTTGAAACAATCAACGAGAAGTTGACGTCTGCGCCCATCCTCGTCCTGCCTGACTTCACGGTTCCGTTTGAGTTGCACTGTAATGCATCTAAGCTTGGGATCAGCGCAGTTCTCAGCCAGCAATCGAAACCAGTTGCGTATTACGGTGAAAAGCTGACTGGTGCTAAGGGAAGGTACAACACATACGATGTCGAGTTCTTTGCCATCGTTCATGCAATTAAACACTGGAAACATTATTTGTTCCACATAGAATTTGTGATATATACAGATCATGATGCCCTTAAGCACTTGGATAGTCAAGCAAAGGTATCTGCCAGGCATGCGTCTTGGATCACTTTCTTGCAACAGTTTACATTCGCAAACAAGCACAAGTCGAGGAAGTTAAACAAGGTAGATAACGCGCTTAGTCATCGCCATTGTTTGGTAACGACGATGCATGATTCGGTAACAGGGTTTGCTATGTTTGCTGAGCTTTATCCGACAGACCCGTTCTTTGCGTCGGTCGTTCGCGAAATTGAAGACAGTCACTCGACCGAATTCACGCTTCAGGACAGATTTATATTCAAAGGCTTGCGATTGTGTGTGCCCGACTGTAGCTTGCGTTTACGGTTAATTTTCGAACTTCACTTGGAGGGACATGTTGGAAGAGAACATACTCTGCATGTTGTTAGCCAGTCCTATTTTTGGCCGACCTTACGAAGGGATGTTGAGCGCTTTGTTGAGCGGTGTAGATCGGGTCAGTTGGCTATAGGACCGTCTTTCAATGCAGGATTGTATCTCCCTCTACCTGTTCCTACTCAGCCTTGGACGGATATTAGCATGGAATTCATTATCGATTTTCCACGAACTCAAAAAGGTCATGATTCCATCTTTGTTATCGTCGACCGTTTCTCAAAAATGGCCCATTTTGTTCCTTGTAAGCGAACCACGGATGCTGTTTTAGTGGCGCAATTGTTCTTCCGGGAGATATACCATATCCATGGCTTGCCTGCTTCAATCGTGTCTGATAGTGACACTAGCTTTCTAAGCCACTTTTGGCGTTTGGATTGGAAGCTCCTAAACACTAGCTTGGACATGAGCACTGCGTATCATCCACAGTCGGATGGTCAGACTGAAGTAACTAACCGTGCTTTAGGTAATATGCTCTGTAGTGTAGTGGGTGATCACGTGAAGGCATGGGACTCCAAACTTTCTCAGGTCGAGTTCGCTCATAACCACGCCTAAAACAAAAGTCTCGGTTATGCGCCATTTCAGGTGATCTATGGAGTCTTACCACGAGGACCATTGGATCTGTCATCCGTGTCGGACGTGTCTAGGATGCATGGTTCTGCTTGTGACTTTGGGGAGTCTTTGCAGGAGGTGCATTCTTCGGCTGTATCTTATCTGCAATGCTCCTATCAGTCGTATAAGTAGGCAGCTGATAAGCATAGGTGTGAGGTGCTTTTTGAGCCCCGAGAGCTTGTTTGGGTATACCTAACACGGGATCGACTTCCTCCTCATGAGTATATTAAACTTCGTTCCCGTAAGCTTGGTCCGGTAAAGGTGCTGGAAAGGATCAATGCTAACGCGTATCGATTGAAGTTGCCACCGCATATCAAGACAGCTGATGTTTTTAATGTCAGGTATCTAACTCCTTACAAAGGCGACAATTCCCTTCCAGATTCAGAGGCGAATCTTTTCTTACTTGGGGGGACCTGATGCAGCGCATCTTCGGGATAAGAAACTATCGTATCTTAAGCTTTCATATTTATCCTTTAATTAATATATTTGGTGTTATCTTTAGTTTTATTCTATGATTATCACTTAGGGTTTTATTTAATAAACTCTCTATATAAGAGAGCCTTCTTACGTTGTATTCATTTTCAGATTTTATAATAAACTTCAGAGCTTTTAAAGCAATTGTGTTCCTTTAAGCTTAATCTCTTGCGTGAGAATTGAGTTCAAAGAAGAGCTAGTTGTTTGGGTATTCGTAGAATCAACAAACAAAGAGTTAGGCTACGCCACATGTGGGGCAATATCAGACAAATTTGCATTGCTACCTACATATGTTGAGAATTTTCTAAAATCAAACCCAAGAGCCGTTTGTAATACTGAATTCGTAGTGGACAAAAATGGTTTCAAGAGGTTCAAATATCTATTTCTCTCGTTCGCAGCTTCAATTGCAGGACTGAAATACTTGAGACTTGTTTTTCTGATCGATGGTAGACATCTTCTTGGAAGGCATGGGAGATGCCTTCTTTGTGAAAGTGCACAATATGAAAACTTTCAAATCTACCCAATTGCCTATGGTGTAGTCGACAATGAAAATGACGCCTCTTACGAATGGTTTTTCAAATGCTTGCAAACAATGATACCAAACGATAGAGGGGTGATAATTATCTCAGACAGACACTAAAGAATTTACAAGGGGATAAAGGAGGTAATGTATCTATGATAAAATTGTCTACATAAATCACATACATAGTCCTATATAGTGTAAAAAGTTTATTTGGTTGATTAAGTAACTGGCTCCTAGTAACTGACTATTATAATTGTGTTATAGGTTTATCCTTTAGCTGGAAATTATGCTTGTTTGGTACATAAAGCGAGAAACATTTCCTCGAGGTTTAAGGAAAGCCGTCTTCCTTCTCTAATGGTTCGGGCGGCGAAGGCTTACACTGTACTAGAGTTTGGCAATTGCAGAGATCCAAAGTGTAAGCATGGAATGTGGCTAGTACCTTCTTGATATAGGTCTACATGGATGGTAGGTTGTAAAGTTTTAATTCCTATTCTACTGCAAGTGCACAGTCAAGGCAATTATAGTATATAGGGTTATCGAATCCACAAGGACTCTAGGCAACGATAGATTTAAGAACAGTCGAGTTAAACTAGATGAATGTAGTGAGAAACTAAAAAGCAAAACAGAAAAGTAAATCAGTAGCAAGATTGGTTTGTAGGCAATTAACTAAAAGCGCTAAGTCTAGGGAGTTCTCAGGAAATCAGACAAGCAGATAAATTATTCAGTCATGATCAAATTAAGCACGGTTCTAGAACTCAAACACGGATATAGAATTAACCAACTTTCGTTGTGAGAATTCTCTAAGTCTAATAGTAGAAATCCAAATTTCTTTGTAATTCCTAACAGATTAAACTAGCTTTAAAATTAAGTTCGATATGTTCACAATTCAATTAAACCAAATTTCTTTGCGAGTAATTCAATTGCTCAACCTAAATAGTTCAGATTCTAAACCACACTTTCGTGTCAATTTAACAACCTAAGATCTAGATTCTAAGTGATCAAGTTAGAAACTAGTGTTTAAGTACAATTTAGATCGAAGAACAATTATTGATATGAATCCTTAAGTGAAATAAATAAATCTAGCAAGTCATGAAATCCCTATGAGAATCCCTAAACCTAACTATGAATCTACTCATACATAGAATATCAAAACATAATCAATGAATTAATAGATTGCATAAATAAAGAATAAAGATTAAAGGGGTTCGAAATCTTCTCCAAAAAGCAGAAAGCAGTACAGGATTAGATCAGCCCCAAAGCTCTAGAAATCTCTATGCTCAAAGTATAAAAGCCTAAGTAACAAGTCTGTCAAAGCGTAACTCAAAACTGATGTAAAAACCTAATTAAATAAGCTAATCACGTCTTGGGGCTTCTTTGTAATTATCAGGAACTTCTGGGCAAAACTGTGAATTCTGCATTCTCCATTAAACCGCCGAGGAAGGTCCATCTCGCTAGTGTGTCGATCGATGCACGATGTGTGTCGATCGATGCATTACTCTGTTTTGGACAGTGAACTCTATCTCTCGGGTCAAAGCACCAAAATGCTCCAAAAAGCTCCATAAACTCCAATTCCGCTCCAAACGTGCATATATCTAATAACACCTGTAAAAGACTCTAAAGAAATACAAAAGACTCTAAAAAACACTTATATCATGGTCTAAAACCGTTAAAAATCATGATATATTAACTCCCCCACACTTAGCCTTTGCTTGCCCTCAAGCAAAACAGAGAACTAAAACATGGTGAAGAGGTTTGAAAACTTTCATAAACTCTTTTCATCCTAGAAGCAACAACACTCAGATTCCCCTTAGTAAGCCACTCAAAGAATCACCTGCAAGATATCAAGACCAACAAGTACTTCCCCCACACTTAGCAACTGTCCTAAGTAAACTCCACAATCAATCCAAGCAATTCTAATTCACCCTACTGACTTCTATAAGCTATTAAGTGTGGTCTCACCTAAGGATTATCGATCAAAGGGCACAGGGATTCTTACTTTGTCAGCTCTAGACCACCATACTATCTTTTTCTGGTTCCTTTCTTCTCTTTTCCCTTCCTTAGCATTCTGATTTTTCCCATTGGGTATCATTTTTTTTATCAGTTCTCTTCCCGTTAAGGGGTGTACTTTGGACACATTCCATGAATGCACAGGAGGTAATAGTGTTTGCTACTACTCCCGTGACCACTTCGGAGCTACTAGCTCATCCTCAGTTTATTACTTTTTTTTTTTACTTTAGGGAAGGGGAGAAGGGAAACTTACTTGGACAGTTTACAAGCTATGTCAGAACTAACAAAGAAATCCGACTCAAGGTATACCAAGCCCTTAGGTGAGAAAATTAAGTCAAATTTACAAGGGTGAAGTCAGTAAAGGATCCTCTGAATACCTGAATTGATATGGGTGTCCTCAGTAGGTTGATCTGTGTTGGGTTTTCTAATAGTCATAGATAGATCCTGCAACTTCATCCCAATGGTCATTTAAGTTCCTGCAAGATGTTGTTAACTTCTCAAAAATTCATTGTTTCCTACTTAAACTATTTTGACTCAATAAATCAATTTTTTTTTTTTGAAAAACGGACTGACTCTAAGAAAACAGAAAGATAAAAGTCAGTACCACCTCCCCCACACTTGAAACACACTGTCCCCAGTAGTGTCAAGCTAAGGTTCGGCAAGAGGAAGTAAAAATGTTAATGGATGAGTTAAGTTCTGTCTGATTTTACCTATGTCGCTCATAAATGCGACGACTGTTGCAAGGCGATTTGCGTCATGAGTCGATCGTTGCTCAGAACCGCAACGATCGCTGCAATGCGATTTTCGTGTTGTGACGATCGACACACAGGACCGTGTCGATCATTGCATTGCGATTTCGTCGAACAGTCAGCAGTTAGCAGGTTAGTCTGTGAGAAATTATCAAATTTCAAACCTGCAAGCTGAAAATCAATGCAAACAAGTAGAATCAAAGCAACAGATAGTCTCAAAGTAAAAACATCATCCAAACATTAGAATCCTAAAAGAAATCAAAAGAAAAATGCAAAATAAAAAGTGAAAAATGCAAAGCAGCCAACGTATCAATCTTGGTCAGATCAGCAGCAGGAAAATCTATACCACGCTTCGTAGCGTTCGTATCGTAATAGACCCATATATGTCCCTCCTTCAGCCATGTAGCACTCTGCAAGTGGGTAAAATCCAGGAACTCCTTACTGTCATCACACTCTGTACCCTCTAAAGGGATCCTGCAATGCCTGAAGATGGGAGTAAGTAGACTCCCTACTGACTCAGTGTCCTTCCCATTGAATGGCTTCTTCTGCAATGAACACAAGTGATGAGAAAACACAGCTCCTATGTTGAGTCCTCTGGTGGGATCTCTCAAATCAGTCTCAGCAAACTGCTCCTTCAACCCAATGAACAGCATCTCCAACTCATTCTTACGCATCTTGTTTGCTTCAGCTTTGCACAACAGAGTATATCCCAAGATGCGCAAGACATATCTGAGAACATGATGCCTAACCTGAATCTTCTTTGTCGTCCTCGAGCAATACCGACCATTAATAATGCAGTCCCAGAAAAAAACTGAGCTTCCGGCACATCCCACTCAAGAGACATACCGGTGCGTGTAGGCTCAACGCTGAATCCATATATATGGCAGATATCAAGAAGGGGAATCCGATACCTGACTCCTAGACACATGAAGGTAAAGATACCTCCCGAAGCTCTCCTGCTCTCTGGGTCAGGATAAATAACTCTGCAGGTGGCCAGCAACTGTCTCACCAGATCAGGATACAACTCATAATGCTGCATATGCATCGTCCCCAGACCAATGCCCTTAACCAATGTCAGCACCTGCTCATCAGTGCCTAGACCTCTACAAGTCCAATAATCAGCAAACTTGGTCGGCTTGATCTTCATGTTACACCAGCCATTGTAGAGCAATGTATCGAACTCGTCCCAATGCTCATGTAGCGGTCTCTCTGTGAATGTGTCAGTCTTAAGCAGCTTATCAATCTCCATATCCCATATCTTGTCCGTCAGAATCTGTTCCTTATCCGCCTTAGGCCAAGGCAACTGTATTGCTTCCCGATCTCTCTGATAAGGCTCATGATATGGCGAGTCTCGAGGAAACCACTCAACTGGCGGAGGATGATGATCTGCAGCTGCAGCAGCTGTGGTAGCTCTTCGTTTGCGAGGTTGTCCGCGAGGAGGCATCTGCAATTAATAAAATAAGGCATATTAGTCACGGAAGAACTCCATGTGAAGTCGCAATGCAACGACCGTTGCACAAGTGCAGTGATCGTTGCAAGGCGATTTCACAGTCGCCAAATAATCCTCCAAATCGTGCAAAATTTGTCCCACAATCTCACAAATAGCTTAATTCCATCACCAATCAACCTAAATCAAGACTCTAATAGTACGGAATCATCATCTCAAAGCTAAAAATCCCTAATTTCAAAACCCTAGAACCGAATCCAAAAATGGTGAATTTGAGAACCCTTACCTTGGAATCGCTTCGATTGGGTTAGAGAAATAGATAGAGGGTGTGAAAACAAGTAGAATGAGCTTTGAATCAATGAAAATGATGAAGATTTGAGTGATTTAGGGAGATGAGAATCGGGTTGTATGGACGGCGAAATGGGGAAGAAGAGAAGAGAGAAAAGGTTATAGGCACTTACCTGGATCGTGTGTGCAACGACCGTTGCAAATAAGCAACGATCATTGCTGGTGAACCAAATCGATTCCGGTTTAGCACAATTGTACCTTTAATTTGCAAATTGAACCATTTGCAACGACCGTTGCACAGGGCCGCAACGATCGTCACAAGGCGATCTCATCTCTTCGTCATTTCTCCCTGCAACGACCGTTGCAGATATCAGCAACGATCGTCACACATCTCCAGACTCGTGTTCTGTAATGAAAACTTAGCAAAAACAAAATTAAAAACGTTAAATCCTAAGAAAAACACCAAAATTAATAAGAAAAACACTAAAACCTAACAGTGGGTTGCCTCCCACTCAACGCTTGTTTAAGGTCATTAGCTTGACCGGACGAACAAGATCAAGCTCTTGGAGGTTTCAGCAGAGACTTTGATTGCCTCTGCGAAAGTCTCCTCATCCAAGGCGGAGAGTAAGCTGTCTCACTGTGAGCTAGTCCATGAAAAGAGGGAATAAAATGATTCCCAGGATCTGAAACCAATGTCTCACTCATCTAATCTCCATATCCATCATCAATCCTGAAGGTTTGTCCATCAATCTGTGGCTTGTGTAGCATATCCATCTCAAAGTTCAGAGGCTCATCTCCCAGATAGAGATCAACAAGACTGTTCCTTACGTCAATCACTGCTCCAGCTGTGGCTAAAAATGGTCTTCCCAGTATCAAAGCATCATCCTGCTCACTGTCGTACTTAAGCACCAAGAAGTCTGTCGGAACCAAGTAGTTTCCAACTCTTACTGGGACGTCCTCAAGAACTCCTTCCGGAATCCTTATTGACTGATCATCTAGGACAAGAGAGGTCCTAGTGGGTGAAAAATCCATCATCCCCAGCTTCTCTGCCACAGAGTATGGCATGAGACTTCCAGAAGCTCCTAAGTCACACAAAGAGCGCTTGAAACCATCCTAAAAAATAGAACAACTCAGCACAAATATCCCAGGATCAGGTAGCTTCTTCGGGATCATAGTTAACAACACATTACTTATCTGTTGGGGGACCACTATCACCCAATCTTTCAGCATCTCATCCATTGGCAGCATCTTCTTCAAGTACCTCTGCATACAAGGGTGATAAGGTGGATCATCAGATGATGGAACTTCTTCCAACTCCTCATCCATCTCTTCCATCTGTTGGACCTCATCAATATCCTGTTCAGTTATCTCAAACACTCCAGGGAATAATCTATTAAGCTCTTGATCTGTCTCTGCATCAATGCCATGAGAATCAAGTGAATCTATCTGTCCACGGCATGTAACGATCGACGCTATAGGTGCATCGATCGATGCAGATAAGTTTTCACAGATTCCACCCGAGAGATTTTCTTCAGTTTCGGGTTTCTTAGCTTCTTCCACCAGTTCAGCTGTATTTAACTCAAATTTTTCACCTTGGTATGATCCATCATTGATATAGACTGACCAAGCCTTGATGTGGGTGTCCACGACACTCTTTCCCTTAACAGAGCTTGAAATTTGGCTCACTTGTGTGTCCAATTGCTTCACATGAGTACTTAAGGACTCAAATTTCCCATTAAGGTCTTCATACACAGCATCTAACTTCCTGTTGCAGTCCACATCAATCTTAGTCTGTCCTTTTAGCAACTGCTCCATCATACTATCCATCTTGCTCTCATGAGCATTAGCAGCAGGAGGTGTTTGGAGGAAGATCCATAAGTCCTCTGATTACCTTGTTGAAAAGGCTTCTGGAAACCAGCATTCTGTCCAAAGCCAGAAGAGTTTTAATTGCTTATGAAAGCACTCTTCTGTCCACCATTGAAGAACCTATTACCTTGCTGATTACCAAACATATTCCGTTGGAAACCAGATCCTCCAATGTAGTTCACATCCTCTTCCTGACCATCTTCTTCAGCTTGGATCACTTCAACATCTTGAGCAAAATGGACAGCTTTCTTCCCAGCCAGCAAATTACAGACAGTGTCCAACTTAGTCCTAATATCAGCAATCTCCAAATTATCTATCTTCCCACCAGATTCCTTCCTTCTCCTATCAGCAGTCTTGCATCTATTACTGCTTACTAAGTTATCTATCAATTGCTTAGCTTGCTCAGGAGTCCTAGTGTTGAAATTTCCATTGCTGGAATTATCCAACGCAGTCTGGTAAGGGAGATTTATACCTCTAAAGAAAATGCCCAGCAATGTTACCTCAGTGAATCCATGATGCGGGCAGTCACGTTGGTACTTCTTAAACCTCATCCAGGCAGTCTTAAGAGGCTCTATAGGAACTTGGGAGAAAGTGAGAATATCCTGTCTCGACTGATCAGAGCGAGCATCATCATAGAAGTGTCTCAGAAACTCACTCTTCACAGCATCCCATGTAGTAAACTTCCCAGGTGGAAGTTGTTTCAGCCAAGCAGCAGCATCTCCAGCGAGAGAGTAGGGGAAGATTTTGAGAAACAGATAGTCATAGTTCACTCCATCATACTTCATCCCAGTGACTATGTCCTCAAACTCATCAATATGATCCATTGGCTGCTCATTAGGGAAACCATGGAAGGCATTCTGCCTCAGAATAGAGTAGTAGATGGTCTTGATTTCGAAGTCATTCCTCTCAAAACCAGGAGGCACAAGATCTGACCGGTTAGCATGAAACTCATCCGGACGGTTATAGTCAGCTAAAGTCCTCTCATTAGCAGCAGGAGGATTAACCATCTGCCTCTCACCTTGGCCTTGTCCTTGTCCTTAATCTTGTTCAGGCTCAGGGATCACATTCCCTTCAGCATCAATCTGTTGCCCAGCAGCATTATACGGATTATTTTGTGGGTCCCTTAGGGTACCTTGAGCATCAGGTCTCAAAATCAGACGTTCTTGAACCATTCTTGCTCGTTGAAATTTCCTGTTAGTCCTTTCTAGTCTAGCAAGCTCTTTAAGTCTGAGATTAACGAGATTCGAGTTTGGATTACTTCTTGTATCACGCTTCTGCATAAACCGTCTGTAATCGCAGTGCAACGATCGATGCTAAGGTGCAACGATCGACTCAACTCCAGTCGCTTAGTAACGATCGACACAAAAGGATGCAACGATCGATGCTAGGCGAATGTCAAACCTGCGACAGAGAAAAACAGAGAAAATTAGTAACCAAAAACAAAACTAAAAATCCTAGTCTAAACCCTAAGTTCAAATCTATCGAAGACTCCAAAGAGTCCCCGACAATGGCGCCAAAAACTTGGTAGGTCGTAAAGTTTTAATTCCTATTCTACTGCAAGTGCACAGTCAAGACAATTATAGTATATAGGGTTATCGAATCCACAAGGACTCTAGGCAACGATAGATTTAAGAACAGTCGAGTTAAACTAGGTGAATGTAGTGAGAAACTAAAGAAGCAAAACAGAAAAGTAAATCAGTAGCAAGATTGGTTTGTAGGCAATTAACTAAAAGCGCTAAGTCTAGGGAGTTCTCAGGAAATCAGACAAGCAGATAAATTATTCAGTCAGGATCAAATTAAGCACGGTTCTAGAACTCAGACACGGATATAGAATTAACCAACTTTCGTTGTGAGAATTCTCTAAGTCTAATAGCAGAAATCCAAATTTCTTTGTAATTCCTAACAGATTAAACTACCTTTAAGATTAAGTTCGATATGTTCACAATTCAATTAAACCAAATTTCTTTGCGAGTAATTCAATTGCTCAACCTAAATAGTTCAGATTCTAAACCACACTTTCGTGTCAATTTAACAATCTAAGATCTAGATTCTAAGTGATCAAGTTAGAAACTAGTGTTTAAGTACAATTTAGATCGAAGAACAATTATTGATATGAATCCTTAACTGAAATAAATAAATCTAGCAAGTCATGAAATCCCTATGAGAATCCCTAAACCTAACTATGAATCTACTCAGACATAGAATATGAAAACATAATCAATGAATTAATAGATTGCATAAATAAAGAATAAAGATTAAAGGGGTTCGAAATCTTCTCCAAAAAGCAGAAAGCAATACAGGATTAGATCAGCCCCAAAGCTCTAGAAATCTATATGCTCAAAGTATAAAAGCCTAAGTAAAAAGTCTGTCAAAGCGTAACTCAAAACTGATGTAAAAACCTAATTAAATAAGCTAATCACGTCTTGGGGCTTCTTTGTAATTATTAGGAACTTCTGGGAAAAACTGTGAATTCTGCATTCTTCATTAAACCGCCGAGGAAGGCCCATCTCGCTAGTGTGTCGATCGATGCATGATGTGTGTCGATCGATGCATTACTCTGTTTTGGACAGTGAACTCTATCTCTCGGGTCAAAGCACCAAAATGCTCCAAAAAGCTCCATATACTCCAATTCTGCTCCAAACGTGCATATATCTAATAACACCTGTAAAAGACTCTAAAGAAACACAAAAATACTCTAAAACACACTTATATCATGGTCTAAAACCGGTAAAAACTATGATATATCACTGGAAAAGGGCTTACTGTGTGGGTATTAGGTACAATTTGATGACTACTAAGGGTGTTGAGTCGCTAAATAAACTTCCGAAAGAGTGTAGGGATTTCCCTCTTATATTAATGTTGGAAGCAAAAAAGATGAGTGTTATTAGATGGTTTGTGCGAAGGAGAGCGGCAAGTACCTCTGATGACAATGTACTTACCCCCAAGATAAGGGAAATACTTGACAAGAACTTCTATCCAAGCACAACTATGGTGGTAATGATTCATAGTGGTTGATTTCAATATAATGATTCAAAATAGTTGACTACTATCTACAATATTTAATCTAAATGTGTTATGATAACTATACAATGTTATTATGTTATTTGTGGTTGTCATCAACGTGGATGAGTTTGAGGTCAAGAACCAAAAGGGAGAAAAGTCTTAGTCAATCGGGAGGAAAAAACATGTAGCTATAGGGAGTTTCAAATGCTGAGAATTCCTTGTTGGCATGCTCTCGATGTTGTGGCATACATCTCCAAAAACTTGAATGATCTGGTGGGGAAGTCTACACTACCATGTTTCGAATGGCATTCTACGAAGGTGATTTCCACCCAGTACCTAGTCCAGTTGTTTCAGAAGAAACGGATCTTCTCCCACCGGTAACACGAAGCCCACCTGGACGCCCAAAGAAAACAAGGATACTATCGCAAGGAGAGTTCAAATTAGCATAGTCGACTACTTCTTGAATATATAATGTGACTATCTTAAAATATATAACAAATTATGACACTATTTTAACAGCGTCGTGTGAAAAAGATGCGTCATTGCACAAGATGTCTTGGACGTGGTCACAACAAAGCGTCGTGCAAGAATGCAATTCATGTGTAAGTGCCTAATGATATTGGGACTAAAATGGTTATGTAGTCTACCTATCTAGTTGTCTTTTGGATAAAATGAAGGATGGTATTGTATGAGCATCATTATGTTTTATTTTCTGTCTGCTTTGTTTGGGCATGAATTGTATTCCAGATATCTTTATGACTGGTTGAGACAATCTTATTTTGAGAAATGGTAATCGTTTATGAGACAATAATCGAGTATGTAGTGTGTATAAGAAGTTGACTATTTGTTATGAGGAACCATATTTAATCATGTGTAAACGTTCAACTAGAGTAGTCCTTAAATTTACTCAATTACGTTGACAAAATAGTAACTACTGTTAATAAATATATATTAAACAAAGTAGTTAGAAAATAAAGATAAGCATAAAACATTCAGTGTTTTGAGGAAATTTCAGATAAACATAATATATTCATTGTTTCGAGGAAAGGAAATTTAAGAATCAATCAGTGTTTAGGGAAAAACAAGTGATACAACATCAGGGCGGCCATGCCTGATCAAGCAGGTTGTGAAGGTTGGTCAATCTCGCTGAGGAGATTACAAGAATAACTTAGGGAGGCATTACAAACATTTTCCTCTGTCAGATGGGCTGCCATACCGATTTTCCCTTGATCGTGTAGCTCAAGTAACATAAGTGCCACAAGACCGCTATTACATGCAGACAAGGATCATTAGAAGATGTTTGCGTTAAAAAATTGACTAACTAACAATAATAGTAGGTTGATAATAAACAACTATTTAAGTTTAGAGAACAACCTAAGGCTTCCTTGGGAAAACGAGGGATGTACACAACTTTCAAGATAAAGGGATCGAGTTTGTCTGTCTTCATCTCTTTTTTGTAGGCAACCTTACGAATAAACTGTGGCATGGACGAAGCTAACGGAGCAATAAAATCTTTGAGCTGCTGGTCGGTAAAAGAATGATTGATATTGATTGTTGTTATCATGTGAGACTCCAAACCAATGCAAATGCCAACACAATGACTGTTATCAACGAGGAAGGTGCAGTACAAATTGACAATTTCACGGTACCAAGGCTTCCTGCCTTTAGCATATACTTAAGAACCTTTGGGGATTGCAAATGGCCTCTTCTTCTGATAACTAAGTCTCGAAATCCCAGCAACAAATTGCAACTCCATAAAATCATAATCATGACCACCATGAAGTTAACTGATTTCGGAAAAGATCGTCCACAGCCTATAACAATTATATATACAGTAGTTATTTATTAAAAAGAATTCTTACAAAATATGTGATACCTACCGCAACAGACATCGGTGTTGACATGGAGCCGATCTCTTTCAGTGTGGGAACCGAAATAATCATATCGTTCCATGGAGGGAAAACACTATATAGTTGTTAGAAATGTTAGATATAATTTGATGAAGTGAAATGCAGTTTACTACTAAATATATAGTTAACTAAAATAGTTATATACTAACTATTTTTTCATCTTTGATTCAAGATTTTTATGCAAGATTTTTATATACTACCATTTCATTATGATGAAGTGAAATGCAGTTTAAATGCAAGATTTTTCCATCTTTGATTCAAGAAGCGCAATTTCTTTGGGAGTGGGAGACTGGAAGATGTGGGATAGTTCCTCGACCAAATCTTGCATCTTTCGACGTTTTACATCGGTTACATAGTCTGACATAGGAGGGGAAATCCGAGACGGCTACTTTTACGGGTTGCTTGAGGGCTCGACTGTTTTTCCTTAATATCTTGATTAACAGGGGGGGGGGGACAATTGCATCCAAATGTCCTGAAGATTCCGGAACCTGAGATAGTTATCGATTAGTAAATGACTACTTGTTGGTTAATGAGTAGTTGGATACTTTAAAGAACTAGGTAGAACCTTTAAATTGGTTGGGACATCCGTGGGATCTTGGTCACTTATACTCTCATTGGTGGGACCTTGTCCGGCAGATTCAATCTACAGTGGTAGATAAATTATTATTAGTAGTCGAAATAGTTGTAGTTCACTATTTGTAAAGTGGGAACATCACCTTTTCATTGGTTGTCTCGTCAATGGGGTTTGATCCTTTGGCTCTTCATTGCTTGACTGAACCAAATGATCTTTTTCGGTTGCTTACATCTAAATTTAGAGAGAAAATGACTATTATTTCCCTTTAATAAATTAATTAGTAGTTGACTATATGCATGGTATGAGCATAACCTTTTCATCGTTACCATCTTCGGATGGAACATTCAAATCATGTTCGCTTGCCTGCAAAAAGTAGACTTTTAGTACTTGAATACTAAGTAAGTGAATATAATTTCTTTTAAATGATTGACCTTTTTCTTATCAGGTACTGTTTCCAGGTTAGAATCACTTGTAATATCTTTTGCAGTATCGTCGGTCCATCCAAGTTAAATTATATCATTTACAAGGCTAGAAGGTGTCTCAGTGGAATTTTCTTGTTGATTGTTTTTTTTTTGCTCATATAAAATATCATGTTTCATACATTAAAAGAGATAGTTAAGTTACTTTAATTGAATATAATTATAATCAGACATTAAGATGATACTAACCTCTCCATGAAGCGGATTGTCTGTGTTTAAATTGTGCAAGTGTAGAAGATATTATGATGTTCGGGTCGGACTCATTGTTGTCGACATCAGGTACATACTTCTCAACATTTCCAGCATCGGCCTCTGCTTCATCATCGCTCTCGCTATTGTATGTGTTCTCCTTTGGTGGGTCTTCTTTCTCCTCTTCTATTGAATCATCTTCTAAATCAGAGCTATTGTTAGGTGTTCTCCTTCGGGGGGACTTCAGTAGCATTGTCTACTTTCTTAAGCTCACTTATTCTCGTATTTAGATTGTCAAAATGCTTGCCAGAGTATCAAACATGTTTCCAAAAGTAGCACGCATTAATCGAAGCTCTTTTTTCAACAAAAGTAACACTGAGTTAGTGACGGACTCTACTAGCTACTAGACATTTAAATCTATATTTGCTAATGGAGTCGTTGATGACTGACCCTTGTTTTTCTTGACCTTCAAATTTGCAAGGTCGGCCGCATTTAAACAGCCAAATTATCAACAAGCCTCAGACCACTCGAACTAAGTCTCATCGAAGACATTCTCATCATCATCAAGAATTGGTTTAACAGTCACATGTATATGTTCCTTTAATAGTTAACTAGATTTTGACCCGCACTTAAGTGCGGGTTTAATTTTCTTTACAAATTTTACTTTTTATTCATTTTGTTAATAGTAGTTTAGATTTTTAATTATGTAATCTAATTTTCATTATAATTGTTTAACCAACATTATAAACAGTGAGTTAGCAATTTAGTTTTTTTTTAAAAATGAATTATGTGTTATGATGGAACTATCCGTTAAAAACTTCATTCAAACATAAAGCATAATTTGACGCTTCAAATATTTGAATAATATAAATATGAAATCATTTTATTATTTTATTAATTTTAAAATATATCAGCTGAAATTATTTACTATATGCGAATTTTTTTTAGAAAATTTATAATTGAGATTGGCTAATTAAATTTTCAACCCGTTTAATTAATTAAATATTTGTCAGTTTGATGGAAAAACCTGCTAAAAAGTACACTCGTAAAAACATCAATCGTAATATGTGTGTATATATATATATATTTGAAACAAAATAAAAAGATATTAAAATATATTTCAAATATTTGAATAATATAAGTATGAAATCATTTTAATATTTTATTAATTTTAAAATATATCAGCTGAAATTATTTACTATATGCGAATTTTTTTATAGAAAATTTATAATCGAGATTGGTTAATTAATTTTTCAACCCGTTTAATTAATTAAATATTTTTCAGTTTGATGGAAAAACCTGCTAAAAAGTACAATCGTAAAAACATCAATCGTAATATGTGTATATATATATATATTTTGAAACAAAATAAAAAAGATATTAAAATATATTATAAATATATTTTGAATTAAATCATGAATTAAGATCATAAATTAGAGAATCTTAATTTATATATAATAGTTGATGTATAAATTATTCATTATAATTATCAATTAATTTGTTTTGATTTTAATTAATTAGGAAAGTGAGACCTATTAGATTTTGGTTGTTTGGTTACATGTTTAATAATTAGTTGTTTGGAAACATGGATTGTAGAGATAATGTTATATTCCCTAATTACCCTTAATGAAGGTTACAAATCATAATAATATTAAGGGCAAATTTCAGGAACAACATTTATGTACCATTGACAAACTCCAATTTTTTAATAGTATTGATTATTAGATAACCAATTATATAAGAAATATATAAATGTAATTAGGTAGTTGACTATTTCCATAAATGCTACCTTATGAGATTTGTCGAGGATCTTGACATTAGGCATAGTGATATTAATTGGTTTCTGTGAACCAGGGCGAACAAAATGGACAGCACCTTGCTCCTCTGCATCATCCACGACGAGTGGCGGAGCCAGAAAAATTATTTGACGGGGCACATAATAAATATATTTAATAATATTTATTTAATATAGTAAAATGTAAATAATATATATATATATATATATATTGTAAGCTACATATGTTAAATTTTTTCAACTCATTACATATTTTATAAAATATTTTGAATATTTATTAAACTTTTTACAAATTTTACTAATAATAATGCACTGCTACAATTAAAAATTAATTTAAAACATATGACAAAATAGTTTTTAAGTTTACATATATATAAATACCTAGTTTCTGTTTTGGTCATCTTATCATAAAGAACTAAGCTCTAAAAATTTTAATATAAAAATTGAATGGATTGGTTATTGTTTTAATATTAACTAGATTTATTCATTTACTAGCAATTGAATGTCAACTGTGAAAAAGAGTGGAATTAAACTGTTTCATAAAAAAATAAAACTGAAACCAAAACTGAATGGAACGAATTAGGAAAAGACAAACAAAAGAAAAAAATTAGGAAGTGACAAACAAACAAGGGGAAGTGTGTAACCGTCAGAAAGAAACAAGATTTTTTTTTTTGCTATTGATAGAAAGATTGTAAGATTTATGCAATTAATAATGGTAAAGAGTAATAGTGAAAAGGAAACGTGCGAAATAGGGGAAAAAAAATAAAGCGGGGGCATCGAACTCTGGACGGGATAATTTAACGGAGCACCTTAGCCAAATGATCTACAAAGTTCAACACCTAACTATGCAACTAACTAAAATTTATAAAGTAACCGGGGGCACGTGACCCCAGTAATGACACTGTAGATCCGCCCCTGTCCACGACAGACTTCCCTTTAACATCCTTAGCTAATATTATGGGTGCGGCAGCCAAAACCACAATTTTCAATGCATGTGAAAAACCCTGAACAACACATGTCGGTTGGCAGAGATTTGACAAGGTACAGCTTCTAATGCATTCCATTGTCATGTGGAATGATTTGCAACCCCACATATATTTAAGGAAATCATCGATGTCTCGGACCATCATGATGTGTTCGACATTAATTTTTGCATTCTTAGATGTGGGATATAGGACTCCATCGACCAGAAGTAGAAGAGATAACCTATATATTTGTGAGAATAATTAGCTTAATAGTAGAGATAGTAGTTGGATAATGAGTAGTTGTCTATTATTTAGTCGAGGAGACTTGCTAACCATAATCTTGTATGTTTGTCTTTATACGGCTTTCCCAAGAGATTGATCTGAATCCAAACAGGCGTTGGATGCTTCTCTGTCCCAAATAGTTCTTTTATGTAGTCATCATCATCTTCTGTGTCATCAATCTCCTTTATATTAGAATAATTAAGACCCATACAATGGCAAAATCTCTAAGCGAGAAGCGAATAGGTTGACCAGCAAAAAAATACCATAGCTCATGGAGTCTGAATAAGAAGCTGCCTTGACAAAATAAAATGGAGAAATCCGATGATATCTTGCTGCCAGCTTCAAAAAGTTTGCCGAATTTGGATTCCATGAGTAGGGTCAGGTGGTCTTCTTCAAGTACGTTCGAAATGACCTCGAGGAAATTAAGTTTGAAGTAGGTGTTGAGTTTGTTCTCGCTGTTAGGTTCTTTCCCCAACTTAAAAAGTCTTTGGGGCAACAAGCTTTCTGCCATAGTACCTGACTGCCTGGTAATGAAGTGAATAACCCAAAGGATTAAAACAGACAGTAGAAAAGCACTTTCAAGAGCATTAAATAGTCAGTTATATGTAAATGACTACTAAGAAACCGTAAATTGAAAGGGCTATTAATAACATATTTGAATAATCAAGTTACATGGTAGATCTATATATCAACGATAAATATATGATTATGCATGTCTAAAAAACATAAACAAAGACAGAATTTTTGCCAAAAAATAGAAGATAATAGACTCCGGCGATAACAAAGGCTAGTAAGAGGACGATAGTGAAATCAGTTTGTTGGGAAAGAATTCTTGTAGCAAAATTAGTTGAAACTAAGAGGACGATAGGGAAATCTAATAATATATGGCAAAATATTTACACTTACTGAAGAAGCTGGAATCTTTTTGCCGTCTGTCGGCTGGAGTAGTGAAGAACGAATTGTCGGAAAACGACGAACTGGGTAAAGAAAAAAAGAGATGTTGTGTTAAAGAAGAATGTGTCGAGAGTTTAAAAAATCCAGGGGAGAGAGATGAAGCAAAAAATAAGACCGTTTTTCAAGAGGATTTGTGAGAAATTTTTTTTTTTTAAACTGCAATGGTATTGAACGGTTATCAATGTTAGAGAAATAGGGACAAGAGTGTAAATTTCGTTCATAAAGTGCAATAAGTGCTCTAAACGGTTATGTACATAGATCTTTCTACTTAAAAGCAGTTGTATACTTAATAAATATACTTAGTCACATATTAGACAATGCTACTTAGTCATATAAGGTGAAAAGGCACTTCGCAAATGAACCGACACTTAGAGTTCCCAAAGTTTTTAAAAAAAAAAATCAAAAATTGACTAGAAATTCTTTCTATTTAAAACAGTTAAAACAGAAACGAAGAGTCATCTTCTTCAATCCAACGAAAATAGGTTTTAAAAAAAACTTCTTCTTTCTTAAAAATATAAAAGAAGATTGATGTTGTGCAAGAGAAAGAAACAAAAAATCTCTAATTTTATCTTTTCCTCATGAAATCCTCCACAAAATACTTTTGAAGGCAGGTGAAGTTAGTCATTGAGAATTTAGAAGAACAAAAAGGGCGTCTCACAGGTTTAGGGATGTTATGGAGGAGGAATGGTACTACAAGGAAGTAGACTTGTGGACAATACAACTACATGGTTGGCCTAATAGAGGAGGCAGATTTAAAGGAGTTGTGTCTACAACTAAGGAATCCGTCTGCTATGTACTTAAAAGGTATGAAGAATCTATTTGAACCGGGAAATACAAAAGAAGGTCTTTCTTTGATTAGACAAGCATCAAAGAAAGGATATGAGTGATTTAAATAACATTCAAAGAAATCGTCGAAAACGCCGGGAAGTTTATACTTTACGTAGCTGGTTCTCATCACATCCATTGTGGTGACAACCTCCTGAGGCAGCTGTTCCATGTACTGCATTCGGGTAGTCCACAGCGAAATACGGTCAAAGATCTCTTCCACGAGATCCGAATAACCAAAGGCGATATATAGCATAATAGTCATGAATGTAGCCTCGTCAAGTCCACCTTCAGAGGCAGTGTTGAAGAAACTTGCAGATTTATAGATCTTGCCATTAACAAGCAATATATTCAAACCGGCGAGGTAGTTGGCTTTGGAATTCTTTGACTCAACAGCAAGGTCGAAGAAGGTAGGATTGATACTAAGATTTTATCCTATTGAAAGAGGTATCAATTCTCTTACTTATCGCGTAGTAAGAGTATCGAACCAATCCGGGACGTGACTAAACCAACAAGAATGCACAAAACCCTATTAGATAAGCAATTTTCAATTCAAATTAGGATTCTAATAGTTCTAGATGCAATTAACAATAAACAAGCAAATAACAATGAAACAAAGTAGAACTAAACGAGCAAACTTAAGCTTAGACAATCAAATACTAAAGACAAGGTTTATGAGCATAGGTCAATGGAATGGAAGACTTGGGATGATCTTGGGATGCTAATCAAGCTTCAAACAAGCTAACCTCCTAACAAGGAACACAATAAGCTAATTAGCATAATCTCTTAGAGCTAATCTCTTTACCTAATCCTAATCCAAGAACAAACTCTCATTTGTGAATTAAGATCAAGCAAGCATTCAAACAAGTTCCAAATATCCAACAATCACTCTAGACATTCATTTTCATGAGCTAGAATGTGAAAATCCTATCTAAGTTAAAACTGGCATTTCATCGAACACATGGTGGGCAAGAAATCCTAAACATCCTAATCAACTTGATCAAGGCTAAATAGGCATTAAGCACACTTAGATAGAAGAGATTTAAAATAGATTAAATATAGACATCCCTTAATCATCCCTAATCAAGCCAATCCTACCTAACCCATAAACCGTATGAGAAACTACTCACTAATCATAATGAGATCAACAAAACCCATGGTAGTAGTGTTAATCATCAAGATTAGTGAAGATAGAAAGATTAAAAGAAGAAAACTCAAAAGAAGTACTTAGATTCACCAAAAATCAAACTTGTTCTTACAAAAGAGGTTTAGAATCAAAAACAAGCTTGAGAGAGAGTAAAATGAGGGTTTTTGGCTTATAAATGAACAGTGTTCAGAACCGGGTAAACCCGTAACAAACCGGGTATTGACCCGGCTCAAGCTGGTTCGTGTAGGCAACATCCGACTAACATGGTCCGGTGTTGTGGTCCGGTGTTGTAACATCCGACTGTGGTCGTCCGTTGTTGGTAGTCCGGTGTGAAACCATCGGCTTGGTCCTGCCCGGTGTTGTGGTCCGTGGAAGTTACGGATAAAAGACGAGTTGATGCTTGGAGAGAACATGGGGTGAGGAGCGTCCGGTGTAACCGTCCGGTGGAATGACATCCGACTGACCATGTCCGGTGTAGTGACATCCGACTGGGTGTGTCCGGTGAAGTGACCCGGTGGAATGTTCACTTGTCCCTTTTAGCTCCTTTTGATCATCCAAGTCCAATGTCATCACTCCTATACTCTAACAACTCCCAAAACCTGTATAGAGGCAAAGAAATACTCCAAAAAGACACAAGAAATGCAAATCTTAACTCTAAACTCACTAAGACTTTTAAATGCATCAAGACTAAGAAACTAACAAGATAGAATGCAAAATTAAATCAAAACATGAATTCAACATATGCTTAAATGCATGAAAATGCATGAATATCAATTCCCCCAAACTTAGATCTTGCTTGTCCACAAGCAAGCATAAGACAATCACAACAAGTTGGGAGAAAAGTTTGAAGGTGGGGACTCAAAACCACAAGACTCACAACAAGACACAAGGTCTTACAAAGAAGTTACAAGTTTATCTAATCACATTGTCTATCCATGTACTTCCACATTACCGTTCCCTCAATCCCTACTCTAACTCCTGAGATCCCATAGAACACAAGCAATCATCAACTCAATTCCTTACATTCATTAAAAGTTTAAGTGCGATCTCACAAAGTGGCAATCAATCAATCCCAATTGGAAACGTTCAAGAGAGGCTATTTGAGGTGGCTTAGTGGTGTTTTGGAGGTGGTTTACTCTCAAAAATAGGAGCAATTGGCATTACACAAAATCTATCTAAGAAAGAGAACAATTCATGCATACAAAGTTCTTTTCTCATTGTTCTACCCAATCCCTAGAAGATTTCTCTATACAATTGATATATCATGGTTTTTACCCATTTTATGCCATGATATAGATGTCTTTTTAGTGTCTTTTGTGTTCTTTTTAGTATGTTTTCAGGTTTAGACACATCTGGAGCCTAATTGGACGTTTTGGGAGCATTTGGAGCAATTCTGCACTATTTAGAGACTTCACAGAGTTCACTGGCTGGATTTTCGCAGTGCAACGATCGTTGCAGTCTGTGCAACTGTCGTTGCAGTTCTGCGCCCAAAAATCTGCATTTTGGAGAAATTACAGTTTTTGCCCAGAAACTTCCCAGACTTGCAAAAAGGCCCCCAGCCGACTTTAGACCATTATATAAGAGTTTTTAAGCCATTGTTTAGGCTACGCTTTCATTAAGTCTTATTTTATTTTTCAGAGAGCCTTAGGGGCTGATCTTGCTCTCGAAAGAGAGAGGATTTCGAACCCCTGTTGATTATTCTGTTTTATGATATTTGGTTTTCTACTTAAGATGTTTTCTGTTCCGATGAACATGTCTGAGTAGTTTACCTGTTAGGTTGAAGGATTCTCATTAGGGATTTCAGAGAATTATAGTTTAAATTAATCTGTAGAGATTTATATCTGCTAGTTCTTTATCTAAGTTGTTCTTAATGCTAAATCTGAAGTAGCTAATCAGAGTTATGATGTTAGGTTGATTAATTCAGCGGAAGTTGGTTAATTTAACTAGAAAGAATTTAGATAAGCAATTAAACTGTTCGCAAACGAAAGTTTGGTTCAGGTTAATTGTGAACATATCAAACTTGGGATTAATGCTAGTTTAATCTGTTAGTTCTCGCAAACGGAAGTTTGGTTTGCTGCACTTAGACTTAGAGAATTATCGCAAAGGAATTTGGTTAATTCTATATCAGTGTTTGAGTTCTAGAATAGTTATTGATTGGATCTAGATAGATTGATTGCTTGCGTTCCTGATTTCCTGAGAACTCCTGAAACCTAACGCTTCGCTTCCTTGCTCACAAAACTCGCCTGCTACTGATTTACTTTTCTGCTCTGCTTTTAGTTTAATCATCTTTGCTTTCTCCTAGTTTAATCACTTCTGTTTTTATCTATCGTTGACCAGAGTCTCTGTGGATTTCGATACCCTATATACTACATTGATATTGCTGTGCACTTGCAGTTAGAATAGGGAAAACTATACACCTATCAAGTTTTTGGCGCCGTTGCCGGGGACTCTTTTGAGTCCTCGATAGATTTGAACTTAGGGTTTAGACTAGGTTTTTCGTTTTTTATTTTTTGTTGCTAATTTTTTTTTTTTTTTTTTTTTTTTTTTTTTTTTTTTTTTTTTTTGTTTCTGCGTTTCAGGTACGCCTGTAATCGCCTTGCATCGATCGACACCCCCTTAGTGTCGATCGTTGCATTCTCGAGCTTGCATCGATCGACGCTTCTCCTGCATCGATCGACACATATCATAAGGAAGATGTCTTGTTTCTTCAATCCAGGGATTGATAACTCGCAGATAACTTGGTTAAAGAGCAAAGTAGAGTCTCTGCATAGTCTTGTACTTGAAAAGTATGGGCAAAAAGCTATCAACTGCATTGGAGGGAATAAATTCTACAGTCAGGAATCAGCTTTTCAGGGACCTTTCCAGCAACAGGGCAACGCCTTCTCGAGGAACTGTGGTGTTTCTTCTTACCAAGCACCGCCTGCACCTACAGCTCATGAGAGCATAATAGAAATCATGATAGAGCAGTATCTTGAGAGGCAACAACAGATCAGTGTGTCACACCACTCAAAGATGGATGCATTGTATAAAGATCTGAATGAGAAGTTCGAATCTTTGAGCACACATATGGAGGAGCTGGATGCAGCAATAGAAAGGCGAAATGAAGCTAGGGAAGCTGAACAGCACAGATCCATCAAAGTTGTGACCTTAAGGGATGAGATTAAGTTGCTAGATGAAGAAGAGAGCATAATCTCGGATTTTCTGGATGAATATTGTCTGCCTGATACATGCATCGATCGACACCCCCTATGTGTCGGTCGACCCGCCGTTCTGACGGCAATTTCGAGTTCTTTCGAGAAACAGAATCGCCTTGCATCGATCGACACACATTATGCAACGATCGATGCAGAACGCACACATGTCCAGAAACCTGCAACAGTGCCAGAACGAGCTTACAAGCCCCGAGTGCCATATCCTAAGGTTCCTAAACCTTCCAGACAAGAGCTAGAAGTGGCTAACTGCATAAAAGTGATGGATAAGAAGGTGAATAAAACACCACCAGTTGAAACTTTGCGAGTTCATGCAAAGAAGATGATCTCCACTGACGGTCATCTAGAAGAAGAAGTTCAGATTGGTGGAACTACAGTATCTGATAGTGGAAAGAAGAAGAAGATGGCAGTTCCTCTTGAACCTGCTCTAACATCTTCAGTACCTGCAACTGCTCATAAGCAGAAAGCCCCAAACATCAGATCTACATCAAAGGTAAGGAACAAATCATCTAAGCTTAAACCTCCTGACCATGTTGTTTTGAATGCAGGAAAACGCAGTAGACCGCTCAAGCTTCGCTCCCGCCCTGATTCTGATTTCTCTTTCCTTGGGAAGCCTCATGATCTGAATGCCTATACACCTCCTTGGATGAAGAGATATTCACAGAGACACTCAAAGTCTCTGTTGAAACCACCATGAATCCAATCTCTTTCCAATAGTCAAGCTAATGACTAAAAACAAGCGCTGAGTGGGAGGCAACCCACTAGTAGGTTCATTTTTATTTTCATTTTTCGTTTTGATTTTGGTGTTTTGATTTTTCTTTTAAGTGTGTTCAGAGCCGAGAGAAACAGGAAAAATCGCATTGCATCGATCGACACACATTGTGCATCGATCGATGCGGTTGCGATTCACGGTTAAACGAATTGATTGCGGTTCAGACATCGGTTATCTACATAACCGCGAGCGATAATCGCCTTGCATCGATCGACACCCTTGGGCATCGATCGACGCAGGGCGACGACAGGTAAGTATTCTGCAACTTTTCGGTTTGTTCTTCAATTTGATTATTCTTTCACCGAGCTCATGCTTCGATTACACTGGGGACAGTGTAGTTTAAGTGTGGGGGAGGAAGCTACTGACGCACGCTTTTGTTTTCTTAGTTTTTCAAAATTTGTTTTATTGAGTCAAAATTTGTATGAAACTATGATTTTTCGAGGAAACTTTTCGCTTGAACAGGAACTAAGTGACCATTGGACAGACTTACAGAGACTCTATGACTGTTAGAAAACCCAGACATGGATCAACCTACTGAGAACACCCACATCACTTCAGGTATCAGAGGATCCTTTTACTGACTTCAACCTTAATACTGACTTAGATTTCTCACCTAAGGGCTTGGTATACTTTATGTCGGATTCCCTGTTAGTTCTGACACAGCCTGTAAACCTATCCTATTTAGTCCCCTTCTCCCCTTCTATAAAGTAAAAAAAAAAAAAAAAAAAAAATAAAAAATAATAATAAACTGAGGATGAGTTAGTAACTCCGAAGTGGTCATGAGAATAGTAGCAAACACTATTATCTCTCATGTGATCCATGGAATGTGTCCAAAGTATACCCCATAACGGGAAGAACACTGATAAAAAAAATAAAATGATACCCAGTGGGGAAAAATCAGTTGTTAAAGAAGGGAAAGAGAAGAAAGGGACTAGAGAAAGATAGTATGGTGGTCTAGAGCTGATAAGGTAAGAATCCATGTGCCCTTTGATCGATACTCCTTAGGTGAGACCGCACTTAAATACTTGCAGAAGTCAGTAGGGAGAATTTGAATGCTTGAATGTGATTGTGGAGTTTACTTAGGACAGTTGCTAAGTGTGGGGGAAGTATATTGTGGTCTTGAGTTCTGTAGGGATGTTTTCAGTGGCTTACTAAGTGAATGTGATTGTGAAAGTTCCTAGGACGAAATGAGTTTCTGAGTTTTCAAACTTCTTTTCTTATACTTTGGTTCTTTACTTGCTTGAGGACAAGCAAGAGCTAAGTGTGGGGGAGTTGATATATCATGGTTTTTACCCATTTTATGCCATGATATAGATGTCTTTTTAGTGTCTTTTGTGTTCTTTTTAGTATGTTTTCAGGTTTAGACACATCTGGAGCCTAATTGGACGTTTTGGGAGCATTTGGAGCAATTCTGCACTATTTAGAGACTTCACAGAGTTCACTGGCTGGATTTTCGCAGTGCAACGATCGTTGCAGTCTGTGCAACTGTCGTTGCAGTTCTGCGCCCAAAAATCTGCATTTTGGAGAAATTACAGTTTTTGCCCAGAAACTTCCCAGACTTGCAAAAAGGCCCCCAGCCGACTTTAGACCATTATATAAGAGTTTTTAAGCCATTGTTTAGGCTACGCTTTCATTAAGTCTTATTTTATTTTTCAGAGAGCCTTAGGGGCTGATCTTGCTCTCGAAAGAGAGAGGATTTCGAACCCCTGTTGATTATTCTGTTTTATGATATTTGGTTTTCTACTTAAGATGTTTTCTGTTCCGATGAACATGTCTGAGTAGTTTACCTGTTAGGTTGAAGGATTCTCATTAGGGATTTCAGAGAATTATAGTTTAAATTAATCTGTAGAGATTTATATCTGCTAGTTCTTTATCTAAGTTGTTCTTAATGCTAAATCTGAAGTAGCTAATCAGAGTTATGATGTTAGGTTGATTAATTCAGCGGAAGTTGGTTAATTTAACTAGAAAGAATTTAGATAAGAAATTAAACTGTTCGCAAACGAAAGTTTGGTTCAGGTTAATTGTGAACATATCAAACTTGGGATTAATGCTAGTTTAATCTGTTAGTTCTCGCAAACGGAAGTTTGGTTTGCTGCACTTAGACTTAGAGAATTATCGCAAAGGAATTTGGTTAATTCTATATCAGTGTTTGAGTTCTAGAATAGTTATTGATTGGATCTAGATAGATTGATTGCTTGCGTTCCTGATTTCCTGAGAACTCCTGAAACCTAACGCTTCGCTTCCTTGCTCACAAAACTCGCCTGCTACTGATTTACTTTTCTGCTCTGCTTTTAGTTTAATCATCTTTGCTTTCTCCTAGTTTAATCACTTCTGTTTTTATCTATCGTTGACCAGAGTCTCTGTGGATTTCGATACCCTATATACTACATTGATATTGCTGTGCACTTGCAGTTAGAATAGGGAAAACTATACACCTATCAACAATCCATTTTCAAAAGCAAACACTCACCAAACCCCAACCATGATCAAACTCTTCAACAAACACTCACCCCATTGCCTTTTTCATTCTTTTCTTTATGTCAACTAGGAAACTCTTGACTGGTTTTCTATTCTTTTTCACTCTTGAGCATTCTTTTTCATAACTTAACCCCTTTTAATACTTCATCTTTCTTTCTTTTCTTTTTGATTCAATCTAGGGGACTTACTTCTTTTTCTTATCTTTTGTACAATGCTCACTTCTTATATGAATTCCTAGTGACTTTCTTTTTCTCTTTGAACCCTTTTGAACTCTTTTCAATGATCCTTTTCATCCCCAAACAACTCCCATCTCTCCCCCCAAATTTATTTCCCATCCTAATGCTAGACTCTTATGGCAAATAGAGCTAGCTAAAATGAGAAAAGACCATTGTCGTTCCCGATACTCTCAAGTTTTTGCACATGCCAAAAGCTATCAAGAACAGGCCTCACTCACAAATCAATTTGGCTTCAAGGAATGGTTTAGGGTCATTGGGTAAGGGAAGCCATGATCATAAGATCAATGGTTGCCCGAGCTATCAAGAGAGTGGTAAAAGGGAAAGCATAACTCGGGCAAGGATCATGGGATTGCATTTCAAGCCCCTAAGCAAGATATTTCAAAGTCAAATTAAGTCCAATATCACAGAATTGAGCTAAGTTCATGCTAGCTTCACAAGGATAGGGAATTTCGGAATCTCAAAGTCAAGCAATGGGTTTTCTTTTGTTTTGAAAATCGGTTAAAGCAACGAGCAACTTAATTGGTGACCCTCTACAAGGCAAAATCATCATTGTCCCCAATTCATGAATCCTACAATACTAAGTAGACTCGATCCTACAATGCTTTCTTTTTGTGAAAAGTTTTGAAATTTTTCAATTTTTTTTTTTGGCTTTTCTATGCCATAAATGAAATGCATGAGACTCAAAGTGGAGAACGAAAAATAAGAGCAAAGAAAATGGGATTAGCAACTGACCCTTCCCCCAAACTTAAGTCACACAGTCCCTTGTGTGACATAAGCAAAGAAGAAGGATCGGGGAGACAATGGAAAAAGACAAGAAGAAAATAAAGACTATGTACAAGGAGTGATAGTACCTGAATCAGTACTGATAGTAGGAGTAGTCGGAGTCACCCATCGAATAAGATGGGTTTGATGAAGAGTAGACTGGGGGCCGCATCTGTCTGCGCCTATCACGCTTTGTCTGGTTGGTGGAATAGAGAGGAGGATCAAAGTAGGATACCTTTGGGGCCGAGACCATCTCGTGCCCAGCTATAGAGTGGCGCCTGGGCTGTTGTTCCTCTTCCGTAGCTGGCTGCTCCTCATCCGTAACCAGTTGCTCCACTTCCATAACATGAGGCTGAGTAGAGGATTCACCTCCTGCTGAACCTGTTAGCTTCGTGACAATAAGCAGTACCTTCTTCATCCTAGAGGTCAACTTCCGGACATTCTTATCAGTCCACTTAGAGAACCGGAAGAGATATCTGTTTTGGTTTTCCAACCTTCTTATTGCTTCATTTGCGATGGGTTCATCATCCGGCTCGTAGTAGTATCTTTGAGCACCATAGATAGAACCCGGCACTTCTTCTTCTTCCTCCATATGTTCCTCCTCATCATCGTCGTTCTCAGACCTCACAATCTTCTTCTTTGCCTTCCTTTTACCTCCAAAAACAGGTTCCAAAGCGGGCATCTTCTTTGCATTGTAGAACTGGTCATCTCTCGGACTAAATACCAACTTGCCCTTATCATACATCGTGGTGAGAGCGGTATTTGGCAGCATGAACTTCCTTTTTTCATGCATCTTGTAGGCATAGCTGTCACCTATCCTTCCCACCAAGTAGTATATCTTTGCGAGGTAAGCAATGTCCATGGGTTCATAAGGTATAGACTTCTCCAACGGGATGTTGTTTGCCCTCAAGATCGGTGTCACGAGACTTCCCATGTAGAGCGCGGGAGAAGAATCAGTCTTCGTCCATGACCAATACTTATACCCAAGGAGACGGCGCACAAGGATGATAGAGAGGCTAAGCATTCGCTTCGGTGCTGGCATCAGAGACTTATCAGAAAAAGTTTTCATAAGAGGGCGCAAACCCAGATATAGGAACCTCATCTATTTCTTTGTTACCGCTCCAGTGTCTTTCCTTGCGTAGATAGTATGAGCAAGGGCCTTATGAACATACCGAATGCCTGGATGGCGGATGCATGTGCTCTTCATCACTCCAGGGCGGTAGTCTTCATCAGCTATTTCGTACCAGAGGTTCTCAAGAGCATCCTCACTGATCATGATCTTCTTAGATGTGGTAGTGCCTTCCTCACTGAAACCAAACATATTGCTTATCTGATTAAAGCTCATTGTGTGCGTTGTCTTCCCAAACTTGAAGCTAATGCGCCCAAAACCTTCCACTTCATGTCGCTCATCGTAGAAGGTTGCAGTTAGAGTGGAGAGGAACTTCTTGGTTTCAACCTCATACCCTTCACATGCCATAGCAAAGAACCTCTCAAGACCCATAAAACAGAACATCGACTCCACCCCATCCTTCAGACCCAGATCTAGTAAAGTCCCAACATGCGGGAACTTTGTTTCCTTGAAATCAATCCGGCTGAGATGATCTTGGATCACAGAAACTGAAGGCTCTTTCTTCTTTTGTTTGGCCTTCTTTTTGGCTTAGTCCTTTTCCTCACAACAGTCTCAACCTCAGTTTCAGTTTCTGTTTCAACCACATGCTGCTGAACTCTCTTCCCTCTAGCCTTAGCTCTGCTTCTCATGCTTCTTGCGAGGATCTCGTCATCGCTGGGAACGTCCGACATTTTTCTGAAATGACTTAAAGAGAGAGTTAGTGTCTACCTCAATTCAACAACACAAATCTCAAACTCTACTTAGTAATCAACATCATCAATCATTAGAGTTTGACATAAGTGCATCATTAATCATTAAGCATCAAGCAAACACCATGCATTATTGCTAGATCATGCCAAGATAGCAACAAACAAAGGCAATTGCACATCAATTCCATTTAATGTTCAAGATAAGTGTTAACTAGCTAGTCTCAAAAAATTCCCACTTAAGATATCAAGCAAGCTAGAACACTATGGTCAACCTCATTTTAAGTTTTCAGACTTCACAAATCATTCACCAAACAATTTTGTAACATCTCGGTTTGTGGTATATATGGAAAGGCTTAAATGATTTAATTTGGGTACCTATATCACCAAGTGCACTTACCTTTTCCGATCACTTGCCTGAAAGAACTCCAGAGTTAAGCGTGCTTGGGCTGGAGTAGTCCCAGGATGGGTGACCTTCCGGGAAGTGACTCGTGGTAGCATGTGTGTGAGGACAAAACACATGGGAAAAGGTCAGGGGTGATTGTAGAGTCAGTAAATTAGTCGGTCGGGCCTATGAAAAATAATGCACCGACCGTCGGACAGGGGTGGGGCCCACGAGCTCGGAAGAGGGATGGGTGACTCACCGGTAGGGGCGGACGGGGCGTTACAAAGTGGTATCAGAGCCGAATCCGAGGATGCGTGTGGAGTCAGTGAGGGCTCACACCATCAATGATAACGATCCTGGTGCGCAACGAGGGCGTTGCGCTCTGTGAGAGTGGGTGAATTGTAACATCTCGGTTTGTGGTATGTATGGAAAGACTTAAATGATTTAATTTGGGTACCTATATCACCAAGTGCACTTACCTTTTCCGATCACTTGCCTGAAAGAACTCCAGAGTTAAGCGTGCTTGGGCTGTAGTAGTCCCAGGATGGGTGACCTTCCGGGAAGTGACTCGTGGTAGCATGTGTGTGAGGACAAAACACATGGAAAAAGGTCAGGGGTGATTGTAGAGTCAGTAAATTAGTCGGTCGAGCCTACGAAAAATAACGCACCGACCGTCGGACAGGGGTGGGGCCCACGAGCCCGGAAGAGGGATGGGTGACTCACCGGTAGGGACGGACGGAGCGTTACAAATTTATCACCAATCATCAATTTTCAAGCTCCTAAATATGAATTTTCAGGGTTTTCAAGCTATATCATCAAGAAACAAGGTATAAATTCGAAATTAAAAATTTGGGAATTTTCAACTCGAAAATTTGAAAGTTTTGAGCATTACCTTGTGTAAATGAAGAGTGGATGGTAAGGAAAGTGAGAGTAGTATTGTGAGCTTTTAAAAACACGAATTTTGGTCCAAGAATCACCAAAAACTCTTGAAAATTAAGAGAGAAAAGAGTTTGGAAGTTTTTGTGTTCTTGAAATGCTTTGTGAAATGCACTTGCTTTTTGTTGCAGGTTCTGAAAATTAGTGAGCTTGGGGAGAAGAGTCACGGGAAAGTTTGTGAAAAGCAAGGAGGAGGGCGGGACCCAGCTGGTCAAACTTAGGCATTTTAATCGGTTTAAATCAGTTTCCAGTGGTCCAATCTGGTTGAAATCAATTTATTGGTCCAATTTAAATGAAAAGTTGGTTAAAATCCGGTTTGGAAACTTGAATTGGACCAAGGGAAGGAAGCACTTACCTTGGCGTGAGGAGGATACCGAACGGAGGGGTCCGATGTGATCGTCCGGTGAAACATCATCGGACCGATGAAGCCGATGATTTCGTCCGTTATAGTTACGGCTAAATTGACGTTAAGCTTCGATTAAAAACATCGGACGTCTATTGCCCGATGCGGTAGTCCGATATTTCTTCATCGGACAAGTGATGTCCGCTGCTCGAATCCGTTATAGTTACGGCTAAAATCCTCTTGTGGCTTCAATCAAAACATTGGACGGTAGGGGTCCGGTGTGGATGTCCGTTGCTAGAACAAGGGACGGAATGGCTCCGGTGTGGATCTTCCGGTGAACGAACATTGGATTGGTAAGGCCCGGTGCTCTCGTCCGTTAAACTTACGGCTAAGATCAACTTGAAGCTTTGATCGAAACACTGGACCGCTCATACCCAATGTGATCATCCGATTTTATAACATAGGACAGATGGCGTCCGATGTGGTCGTCCGTTACTTCGACATTGGACAGTGAGGAGCCGATATTTTTGTCCGTGATAGTTACGCCTTTTTTCGACTCGATGCGTTGAAGAAAACATCGGACTCGACATCCCCGGTGTGAGCAATCAGGTGAAGAACCACTGGTCATGATATGTCCGGTGTACTCGTCCGTTAGATTTATCCCGACCAAGCCTTTTTCCAAACAACATGATTAAGTGGCCAAAACCCAATTGCTCACCTAAAACCCTGAAAATCTTAACAAACACATAAAAATGACTAGATAAAATAGAATATGTACAAGGATAGACATGGGAATGTCTCCCAAGTGCGCTTTTGTTTAAAGTCGTTAAGCTCGACTGTTCAAGCCGGGTTTTTAGGCGGAGGGAGGGCTAGAGAGCGGAACCGAAGTCCCTTCTTCAATAGCATCGGAAGCTGAGTAGTGTTTGAGCCTTTGACCATTAACCGTGAACTCTTCATCGAATTTACCCCAAAGCACAACAGCTCCATACGGCCTCACTTCCTTCACCTTGAACGGACCCGACCATCTAGACTTGAGCTTTCCGGGAAAAAACTTCAACCGGGAGTTAAAGAGTAACACAAGATCCCCTTCCTTGAACTCTTTCTTCAAGATGAGCTTGTCATGGAAGAGCTTGGTTCTCTCTTTGTAGATTTTTGAACTCTCAAAAGCTTCAAGCCTTATCTCATCAAGCTCGTTCAGCTGAATCAATCTCTTCTCAGTTGCGGTCTTGATGTCGAAGTTCAACAATTTAACAGGCCACAAAGCTTTATACTCAACCTCAACCGGCAAGTGGCAAGACTTTCCGTATAGCATATTCAAAGGAGTGGTTCCAAGGGGAGTCTTGAATGCCGTCCTATAAGCCCATAACGCATCGTCGAGCTTCTTAGACCAATCCTTCCTAGAAGCTCCCACAGTCTTCTCCAAGATTGCCTTGATTTGCCTATTGGATACTTCAACTTTCCCGCTCGTTTGAGGGTGATATGGAGTTGCTACCTTGTGCTTAACTCCATACTTCTTCAAGAGACTTTCAAAGAGCTTGTTGATGAAGTGTGAACCTCCATCACTTATCACTATCCTCGGTATCCCAAACCTTGGGAAGATGATGCTCTTGAATAGCTTAATTACAACCTTGGCGTCATTAGTCGGGGTCGCCACTGCTTCTACCCATTTGGAAACATAATCCACAGCCACTAAGATGTAGTTGTTCCCATAAGAGGATGGGAAGGGTCCCATGAAGTCAATGCCCCAAACATCAAACACTTCAACTTCAAGAATGGGGTTTTGAGGCATCTCATTCCTTCTACTTATGTTCTCCTTTCTTTGACATGGATCACACTTGGAGATGAACTCTTGGGCATCTTTAAACATTGTAGGCCACCAAAACCCAGCTTGTAGAGCTTTTTGAACCGTCTTGAAGGTAGCGAAGTGACCTCCATATGCTGATCCGTGACAATGAAAAAGGATGCCTCCTTCCTCTTCATCCCCTACACATCTCCTGTAGAGTTGATCTTTACACAAGGTATAGAGATATGGCTCATCCCAATAGTACCTATTGACATCCCGAAAGAACTTCTTTCTTTGGTAGCTGTCAAGACTTGGGGTTCTTTCCCACAAGCTAAGTAGTTCACAAGATCAGCGTACCATGGCTCCTTATCATCAAGAGAATTAACCTCTTCCAACTTCCGCTTCGTATCATGAGCTTCTCTCACAGTTTTAACAGCCATTAGTTGCTCTTCCGGAAGTGAGTCATCAATGGGGATGATGTCTTCAATTCTCAACCTAGAAAGGTGATCTGCTACTCCGTTCTCTATCCCTTTCTTATCCTTGATCTCCAAATCAAACTCTTGTAGCAGCAAGATCCATCTTAGAAGCCTTGGCTTGGCATCTTTCTTGGCAAGTAGATATCTCAACGCAGCATGATCCATGTAGACTATGACCTTAGATCCAACCAAGTATGATCTGAACTTCTCAAACGCAAACACCACAGCTAGAAGCTCCTTCTCAATTGTTGCATACTTCACTTGAGCATCATCAAGTGTCCTGCTCGCATAGTAGATGACGTGAAGCTTCTTATCCTTCCTTTGCCCCATGACAGCCCCAACTGCATAATCACTAGCGTCGCACATGATCTCAAATGGTAATTCGCAATCAGGTGCTTGCACAATAGGAGCGCTAACCAAGGCTTCCTTGATCTCATTGAAAGCCTTCAGACATTCAGCATCAAAAGCAAACTCAGTTTCCTTGCAAAGAAGGCGTGTGAGAGGCCTCGCTATCTTGGAGAAATCCTTGATGAATCTTCGGTAGAACCCGGCATGTCCAAGGAAGCTCCTGATACCCTTAACTGAATTCGGCGGTTGTAGGCTCATCATGACTTCTATCTTAGCCTTGTCCACTTCTATACCACTCTCAGATATCTTATGACCCAACACAATTCCTTCTGTTACCATGAAATGGCATTTCTCCCAGTTAAGCACCAAATTTGTCTCCTCACATCGCTTCAATACCCTGCACAAGTTCAAAAGACAAGAAGAGAAAGAAGAGCCATATACTGAAAAATCATCCATAAAAACTTCCACAATATCTTCAATAAGATCGTAGAAGATGGACATCATGCACCGCTGAAAAGTTGCGGGAGCATTACACAGTCCAAATGGCATTCTTCGATATGCGAAGGTGCCATAAGGACAAGTGAAAGTCGTCTTCTCCTTATCGTTGGGGTGTATCGGGATTTGGAAAACCGATGTACCCATCAAGGAAACAATAGAAAGGATGGTTAGCAAGACGCTCAAGCATTTGATCAATAAAAGGCAAAGGGAAGTGATCTTTCCTAGACGCAACATTTAATTTCCTGTAATCTATACACATCCTATGCCCGGTGATTGTTTTAGTGGGAATCAATTCATTGTTTTCACTTTTAACAACCGTAATCCCTCCTTTCTTCGGAACACAGTGCACGGGAGAAACCCAAGTGCTGTCCGAGATAGGGTAGATTATCCCTGCATCAAGTAATTTAAGAATTTCCTTTTTAACTACTTCCTTAAGATTAGGATTCAACCTTCTTTGATGCTCAATAGAAGACATGGATTCATTTTCAAGGTGGATCCTATGAGTACACAAGCTAGGTGACAATCTTTTTATATCATCAAGTGAGTATCCTATTGCTTTCCTAAACTTTTTCAATTCAGTTGTTAAAGCAATCAATTCATCATCACTCAGCAGCTCATTCACAATGACAGGATAAGTAGAATTAGGACAAAGAAATGCATACCAAAGCCCCCGCGGAAGGGGCTTTAACTCAACCCTTGGCGCTTTGAGCTCGCTCCAATCATCAGCTACAAGTTGCTCCTTGCATGGCTCATCTTCCCTAGCGCCATCAGCCTTCATACCCATAGCAAAGACCTCTATCTCTTTACCCACTGAATCTGATCCAAGCTCCAAGTATTCAACCTCTCCTAGCAAAGGCTTGTGTGAATCAAGTGCTCTCATGTAACCCAGCTCTCATCGCGAAGATATCCATACTCCCCACAGTCTTTTGTCAAAGCAACTTCCAAGAGGTCACTCATGTTTAACTCTTCCAGGAGTTCATCAGCTAGCTCCTCCATAGTCTCAATATAGAACATCTGCCCTTGTATGGTTGGCTTCTTCATCACCTTGTGGATGTCAAAGTTGAGCACTATGTCTTTACCAAGGTTGAGGTCTATCTTCCCTTTCTTTACATCTATGATTGCACCAGCTGTAGCAAGAAATGGCCTACCAAGGATTAGAGGATCCTTTGGTTCTTCATCCATCTCCAATACAATAAAATCGGTCGGTACTTCAAATCCTCCTACTTTCACCGGAAGATCTTCTAGGAGTCCAATTGGGTATCGCACCGATCTATCTGCTAGAACCAAGGAAATCCTACAAGCCTTGTAGGTGGAGAAGCCTAGCCTTTTAGCTACCGAGAAAGGCATCAAACTTGCGCTTGCTCCAAGATCACATAAACAACTCTCGAATCTAAAAGGACCAATAGCACAAGGAAGGGTGAAACTGCCCGGGTCTTCAAGCTTTCTTGGCACAATACTCCTCTGGATGAATGCACTACACTCATGCGAGACCACAACCATTCCTTGAACTTCCTTTGTTCTCTCTTTGATTGCATCCTTGAGGAACTTGGTGTATTGTGGGACTAATAGGAAAGCATCTATCAAGGGCATTGTTAGCTCTACATTCTTCATTTGCTTTTCGAACAGAGTCTTATACTTTTCCAATAGTTGCTTTTTGAATCTACCCGGAAAAGGAAGTTTGGGCTCATATGGTGGTAGAACAAACTCATCCTTCTTCTTCTTAGGGGTATCCTCAAACCTTCCACAAGCTATATCTTTACCCTTTCTCAATGCAACCTCACTTTCATCCTCTTTGGCAAAAACAGACTTTTCCAAAGTCACCTCCCCACCTTGTTTCTCAATGTCCTCATTGAGATTAGAAGACACAATGGGTGTAGAAAGTTGCTTGGGCTGTAGCTCTTTACCACTCCTCAAGGTTATAGCATTGATGTACTCCTTGGGGTTTTGCTCAGATTTTCCGGGTAAAGTTCCATGTTGCCTAGAGCTTGAAGCATTCTTGTTCTCCATGTTGGTTACTCTTGATGTCAAATTCTGCAACTCACTCTTCAAATCCCTTACTTCTATAGCACCGAAGGCTTGTCCTTGAAGTAGTTGTTGCATCATACTCTTGAGTTCATTATCCAAACCTGAAGAAGAAGAGGTTTGTGGCTGTTGTTGTCCAAAAACGGGTGGAGGGTATTGTTGCTTTGGAGCATAGCCTTGTTGACCTTGAAACTGAGGCTTATTGCCAAACCCTTGTTGGTTAGTGTAAGGGACAAATGGCTTTGGTTGTTGAGATTGTTGAAAGCCTTGTTGCCCTTGTTGTGGAGCTTGTCCTTGGGGTTGAGCTTGGGGATAAATTTGATCTTGTGGGTTCGCCACATTGGGGTTTCGATAAGAGAAATTAGGATGGTTCCGGTAGTTTGGGTTGAAACCCTTGTTGAAACCTCCTTGGCCCGCAATGAAGTTTATCTCTTCTTGGGTCATATCTCCTTCAAGACTAAATAGGACGGGTTGGGAGTCATCATAGTTCTCCACAAAGCTTATTTGCTTTTGGCTTGATGAGATCATCTTGTCTATCTTGTCATTTAGAGATTTGATTTCCTTCTTGTACTTCTCATCCGTAGAAGATGATCCTCTAGTACTCCGCTCATAATCCTCATTGTAATTCCCGTCGCTTGTAGCAAGGTTTTCTATTAATTCCATAGCCTCATCAACTCCCTTGCCTAGGAAGTGTCCATTGCTACAAGAGTCTAGCATCGCCCTCATTCTAGGAAGCACCCCGCGATAGAGGTTACTGAGTAGTTTCTCCTTGGTGAAACCGTGGTGTGGGCACTGAGTAGTTAGCTTATTGAACCTTTCCCAAGCTTCAGCGAAGCTTTCGTTGTTGCGTTGCACAAACCCGGATAGCTCATTGCGAAAACAGGCATTCCTAGTAGGGGAGAAAATTTTCTTCAAGAAAGCCTTCTTAAGGTCTGCCCAAGTGGTAATGGATCCCGGAAGGATGGTGCTTTCCCAATCCTTAGCTCTATCCGCCAAGGAGAAGAAGAATATGCGCATCTTCAAGCCATCATCAGTCACGCCATTTAGCCTTGTTGTAGCACATATTTTATCGAATGTATCCAAGTGCTGCAATGGATCTTCAGATGGGAGCCCATGAAATTGGTTATTCTGCACCATGTTCATCACCATAGCCCGGATCTCGAAGTTGTTGTTGTTGACTGGTGGTGGAATGATCCCTTGCCGGTTTGCATTTGTATCCGGTGCATCTCCATCACCAATGGCCCTAAAAGGTCTCTCGGGATGAACCGGTATCCTGTGTCCCTGCCCATCTCTAGCATCATCATCCTGATGATGCTGCTGCTCCTGATGGCCCTGATGGCCCTGTTGGTCATGTTGACCATCTAGATCCATAACTGGCTGCTCTATAGGCTCAAACTGGGGCTGAACCACTTCTTCCTGTTCCAACCCGAGTCTTTCCAAGTGCACAGCTCTCTCTAAAGCACGTCGTTCCCTTGCTAACTGTCGCTCAAGTGCCTTGATGTCTGTAACCCGTGCAACTAAGTTCGTTGGTCCTCTGTTGCGTAGGTTCATGCACCTGTCATCAAAGCAAGACGAAGAAAGCAAGATTAGTAACTAAAGACTTAAACTAAAAAGGAATTGAAATCGAGTTGATCAATCCTAAGTCCCAAATCGGCAACGGCGCCAAATTGATACTAAGATTTTATCCTATTAAAAGAGGTATCAATTCTCTTACTTATCGCGTAGTAAGAGTATCGAACCAATCCGGGACGGGACTAAACCAACAAGAATGCACAAAACCCTATTAGATAAGCAATTTTCAATTCAAATTAGGATTCTAATAGTTCTAGGTGCAATTAACAATAAACAAGCAAATAACAATGAAACAAAGTAGAACTAAACGAGCAAACTTAAGCTTAGACAATCAAATACTAAAGACAAGGTTTATGAGCATAGGTCAATGGAATGGAAGACTTGGGATGATCTTGGGATGCTAATCAAGCTTCAAACAAGCTAACCTCCTAGCAAGGAACACAATAAGCTAATTAGCATAATCTCTTAGAGCTAATCTCTTTACCTAATCCTAATCCAAGAACAAACTCTCATTTGTGAATTAAGATCAAGCAAGCATTCAAACAAGTTCCAAATAGCCAACAATCACTCTAGACATTCATTTTCATGAGCTAGAATGTGAAAATCCTATCTAAGCTAAAACTGGCATTTCATCGAACACATGGTGGGCAAGAAATCCTAAACATCCTAATCAACTTGATCAAGGCTAAATAGGCATTAAGCACACTTAGATAGAAGAGATTTAAGATAGATTAAACATTAGACATCCCTTAATCATCCCTAATCAAGCCAATCCTACCTAACCCATAAACCATATGAGAAACTACTCACTAATCATAATGAGATCAACAAAACCCATGGTAGTAGTGTTAATCATCAAGATTAGTGAAGATAGAAAGATTAAAAGAAGAAAACTCAAAAGAAGTACTTAGATTCACCAAAAATCAAACTTGTTCTTACAAAAGAGGTTTAGAATCAAAAACAAGCTTGAGAGAGAGTAAAATGAGGGTTTTTGCCTTATAAATGAACAGTGTTCGGAACCGGGTCAACCCAGAACAAACCGGGTATTGACCCGGCTCAAGCTGGTTCGTGTAGGCAACATCCGACTAACATGGTCCGGTGTTGTGGTCCGGTGTTGTAACATCCGACTGTGGTCGTCCGTTGTTGGTAGTCCGGTGTGAAACCATCGGCTTGGTCCTGCCCGGTGTTGTGGTCCGTGGAAGTTACGGATAAAAGACGAGTTGATGCTTGGAGAGAACATGGGGTGAGGAGCGTCCGGTGTAACCATCCGGTGGAATGACATCCGACTGACCATGTCCGGTGTAGTGACATCCGACTGGGTGTGTCCGGTGAAGTGACCCGGTGGAATGTTCACTTATCCCTTTTAGCTCCTTTTGATCATCCAAGTCCAATGTCATCACTCCTATACTCTAACAACTCCCAAAACCTGTATAGAGGCAAAGAAATACTCCAAAAAGACACAAGAAATGCAAATCTTAACTCTAAACTCACTAAGACTTCTAAATGCATCAAGACTAAGAAACTAACAAGATAGAATGCAAAATTAAATCAAAACATGAATTGAACATATGCTTAAATGCATGAAAATGCATGAATATCAAGGATAAAGGTCCATCATTTCAGGGAAATCAACAAATGCTTGAAGGTTGAGAAGACGCATTACGGATGGTTCTTTCAAAGTACGGTTAAGGAGCTTGGACGCACAACCCAAACGGAAAGCATCAATTGCATCAGATGCTCCAACCAAAGCTACTATTTTAGGGAGTAAGTCCTTCAGACCTTCAATAAAAGGTGGAGCCATGAAAACCTTGAAGGAATAAAAAGAACATTTATGAAGATAAAAAATGAATATTTGTATACAACTAATATTATCATAAGTAAGTCAAAGATAGCCATGATGGATGTAAGAAGAAAAAGAAGCTGCAAATCAAAAAATACGAACAAACCTTGGGAGATTGAAATTTGATCCGATATGAGTGAAGGAAACTATCGAAGGTAACCGAGGAGTGAGATTAGAGGTTAAAAGAATGAAAAGTTTAGTCTGGTATGGTGTGGACCATATTCCACTCCAATTTTCAGAAAAGGTTCAATAGTTAGTTTGAATGATAATTATTCATGCTCATCTATATATGCCGTGTATTTTTTCGAATTGATAATAGCAAAAAAAGATCACTAACACAAGAAAACATTAACACAACTTTGAACATCAAGTTCTAAAAAATAAACATAAATACTCGGTAATAGTCAACAAGATCACTAGACTAACATTGAACATAAATTTCAACATGAATATAAAGTTCAACATTGAACATCAAGTTCTACAACATAGATTGGTCCTAAAACAAGAACTTAACTTACAAGAGAAGTGTTCAAAATAGAAACATAACATACTTTGTAACCTATTACTCTCACTTGAGCCATATGAGAAGGAAATCAAACAAAACAATAAATGTAGTGACAACCATCTTAACCTCAAGTTTGAGTTTGGAACCTCTCATCTCATAGACTAACTTCTTCAAATTTGCAAATTTCTAGTCAATAACATGTTGGAACTCCTTTTAGTAAACTGATTCCTTCATGCGCCTTTTGAATATCATCAATAACAGCCTTAGAGTCTCCAATTGTGAGGACGTTAATCTTCATTGCTAAGTCCGCGAAATCATTATTCGTGTTGACCACATCCTATGTTATTGCCTCGTCACACCACTTCCAGACATGAAAACCTCCATCACCATGGTTGGCGCATGTGTAGAACCTTCGACCCGGGTCAATCTCAGAAAGAGATGTGTCGATTATGACCGAATTACCACATAAACAAACTTTGGGGATTCCGTTATCTATATCGAAATCTTCACATAATCAAAGTCTCAAGCTTTCATATGAATCTGACAAAGACGGCTGGCTGTAACTGTAACGACCCATGGATACCTAAAAATATCCGCCATTAGATTTTTGAACAATGTTTTTTTCGATGAGTATACAGAACATCAACAATTTCTAGATTTTCCCAAAATCAACTAATACCTGTTAGGTTTGTAATGTAGTCAACTATTTTAAATAAAACGATTCGTTTAAAGTAGGGTTTCAGAGCGAGAAAGGAGATTTAACCCTTAACCAACAATATGTTCATGAAATTTTTGGGTGTGGACGAGATCAAACGGAAAAATAGCTTGACATAACAAAGAATAACAGTTTCAGAATCAAGGAAGTCTATGGATCTAAGTAAAAAAAAATTTTGCAAAGCAGAGAACGACGAACTGACATCTTGTTATAAGAAAGAGACGAATATCTGGGAATGAGTTGTTAGACATTGATGAACGCGTAACAGGGACGATAGAGACAAAGATAAATATGACCTATATTGGAGAAATATTGAAGAGATAAAAGAGAGAGATAAAAGCTTTTCGATTGGGATGAAGAAGAGAGAAGGTAAGGTCTAGTCCAAGTAAGAAAATGCAGCAGAAAAGCTTCAATGTTACTAAGAAAATAAAGTGTCAACAGGTAGAAGAAGAGTTGAATGGTGGAGTGGAGGGTAATTTCACAAGGGAGAAAAATACACTTTTTAGAAACCTAATTACGGTTCCCAAGGGTGTCATATTTGCTAATTTCCCATAACTAACATTTTAGTTCCATATATCAATATTTTTTAAAAAAATTCTTTACTTAAAGAAAACATAATTTGTTTTTTGGGATAACTTCCAAAACCACTATCCTAATTTTATGGGTGATTGCAAAACCAGAATAATATCATGGTTTTAAAAAGATAAACCAAACTCATTCTTATAAAAATTCCGTTTTAACAAAATTTGAATATCATTTTTATCAGAATAATAAATTCATTACAATTTTTTTCTTTTTCTTTTTCTTGAAACTCATTTTAAGAAATTTTAAACACATTTAATATATATATATATATATATATAACCATTTTTAAAAAAGAAAAAAAAATTAAAACTATTTTTAGAATCTTTAAAACAAATATGCAAAAAAAAAAATCATGCATTTTCTTTGCCACATCATCACATGTGAAAAAATCCGTAAAAATAGAAATAAATCAGTTACACACCATATAAATCTGTTATAATTCAATAATACTTTGTAATTTTTTCAAGAACTATTTCAGTGTTGCAGAGTTTAAATAAATCTCCAGCAAACACAATAAATCTTCGACACTAATTTTTAAATCTGCAAACTAAATCCGAAAATTATGAAAACAACATAATCACGTAAAAATATTCGACACTTACAAAAAAATCTTCAAATTAAATCTACAAAAAATAAATCTGCAAATATAATCCACATAAAATTAAAAATTTTACACTATAAACAAATATGTGACACTACATACTAGTTTAGTAATTTTTGAAACCCCTTTTTCTTTGTTGCGGATTTTTTTTTAAAAATCCACAGCAATAAGGAAATTAATCTACAACAAGTATATTTAAATCTTCAGTTAAAAATTCGTAACAATTAAATCTGCAAAACAAATCCGTAAAACAAATAAATCTTCAACACATGTTTGCAGATTTTTTTATAAATAATATGCAGATTTATTTCGTTGGGAATGTGGCAGTTTCATAAATATTTTTTTACTGAGGTGGTACAAAAGTAATGGCAATTATGTAATATGTTTTTCCTATCAAATGGTTATAAGGGTATTTTAGACACGATACTCATTTCAAGGGCCAAAAATTACTGCTAGTCTAGTATTTTCACCATTTATTCATACTAGCCATGCAGATCAAGAAAAAGACAAAAGGAATACATGGAGGAGTACCGGCTCATTAATCATATCACGTGACCAAATCTGTGCATGACCACAAGAAAAGAGCAGTTTTGTTGCGGTAAAAGAAAAGCAAAAGCTTTTTTGTCTTGTACTATTCCACACATGAGAGGGGAGTGTCTAATAAAGCACAATCCGCCTAAACAAGGAAAGCTCGTGGGGACCACACAAGGGATTAGGTCAACTCGTGAGAATATGTATATAAGTGAGTGTCACTCAGAGGTAGACAGTCAAACTGATAGAGAGAGAACATTATACAAAGTATAAGCTTGTTTAAGTGTTCTTGGGGATAAAGAGTGAGAACCGAGTGAAATCATTGTAAAGGGATTTTGGGGTTTGTGGATCTCTTTGTAACTCTCTAATCTCTTGGATTCCGAAAGTAATCACGGCGAGACGTAGCGACCCAAGTTTAAGGACGTGAACTCGTTAAATTCTCGGTGTCTATGTTTTTTCTTTATGTTATATTTCTTTTGTTACACAGTCTCATATCTATCTTACAAGGTATTTCTCATTCTTAATTTGTTGGTATTTAAGCTATAAAAAGACGCCTATAGGCCTCTGAATCCTATAATAATGGTATTAGAGAAAGGGTTCTTTGGTTGTGGTTCTATAAAGTCCGTTCAAGACATGAATCATGTCGTTATCTAGAGTAGAGATGGAGAAGTTTGATGGACATTCAGACGATACTCTTGGCTCACATGGATTTGTTTGGTCTGGGCAAAGCTCTGGAGGATGAAGAAGCTGAGACCCCAAGACAGAAGGTCTCAGATCCAGATGCAACATCGGAGGAGGCAAAAGAAGTTACAGAAAAGGAGAAATCTTTGGCTGAGAAGAAGAAGAAGGCAAGAAGCACTATCGTTTTGAGTGTCTCATGTAGAGTCACGAAAAAAATAAGGAACGAGGAAACAACTGCTGGCATGATTAAAGCTCTGGGTAAACTTTATCAAGCCAGAGTTCTTCCCAACATGATATATCTCAAGCAAAAGCTTTATGGTTCCAAGATGTCGGAAAATCTCTTTTTGGGAAAAAAAATAGATGACTTTCTGCACATTGTGCAGACTTGGAAAATGCGGATGTTACAATTTCTGATTAAGACCAAGTAGTTCTACTTCTTATGTCACCCCAAAGGCAGTTTGACTAGCTCAAAAATACACTGAAATATGGATCAAAGAAATCCATGTTGACACTTGATGAGGTTGTTGCAATCATCTATGTAGAGGAGCTTGAGTTTAACTAAACCTCAGATAGCCGAGACCAAATTCGACGATACAATGAAATTTACGGACTGTGACGCACCACCGTTCTCACTATCAATGGCAAAGCCATCTACTTGAAAACTTATCGAAGGCACTGTGGCAATCCTAGTGGCGTTCGAAGACAAAACATTAGCGATGTTTAGCGGAGTAGGAGGAACTGAAGCCACGTTTGGAAGAGATGGTGAACCGAAGTTCAGCGGTGGTTGAGGAACTGCGGTGACACTTGGCGGAGGAGGAATAACCGTGGCGACTTTCAGCGGGGTAATCTTCTCAATGGCGAATTGGGTATTTGTTGGAGGAGGAAGTGAAAATTAAAGCGAGGAAGACATGGAAGAAGCGAGGAGATGAGATGACAAGAGTTAACACCGGCAGGTAGCAAAGACCGCAACCTCAGCGGCCGATCTACTACAAACGTAGATCTGGTTTTAGATAGAGTTTCCTGGGATTACGGCAACCTTGACTTATTTTGTTATTTATCAAAAATTTACTTGTTGCAGCTTGGATTTCTTTGATATCAAATTGAAGATATCCGACAGTTATAGTGCATCTTCAACTGCACAAAGAAAGTGTATCTGGTTTTATGCTAAGATATATGGAATTCCTGCTAAGGTATATGGTAAAGACCATATATATGAGGAGAAAACACAGCAAAGAAACGAAATGGAATGAAGATGACACGGCCTGCTTTAAATGCTTACATCTTGATTAGGACATCGAGCCACCAAGCCAAACCATTCAAGCTCCTTATGTGCCAAGTGGACCAGTGACAAGGAGCAGGAGCAAAGGCATAGAGAAAAAGTTCAACATATTCCTGGAGCAGCTAAACCAGCTCGGATTTTCGAGGTAAACCAGCTTGGAATTCCCTAGCTGAACCATCTCAGATTTTCGAGCTAAACCAGCTCAGACCTTCTGAGATGAACCAGCCTGTACTTTCGGCGCTGAACCAGCTCGGATCTGAACATTTTCCTCCTCCTTTTCCGAGCACAATCCATTCCCTTGGAAGTTCCGAGCATAATCCATTCCTTCGGAATTTCTGAGCTGAATGCATTCTTGGAAACTTCCGAGCATGATTTACCTCTCAAAATTTTCGAACGGATATTCCACTTAGATCATACATTCGAACATTTGCCGATATCTTCTTCTCTGGACGCTCAACTAGCCGCATCCCATCTTTGGAACAAAAACGTATACGTTCTTAGCCGTTAACAAGAATCGTCGGATAAGATCTTACGAAATATGAGTTTAGGCCCAGCCCGCGAAAGTCATATTTCCGAGACTTTGGGCCGAATCAAGAAATCTACACTCAAACGAACTCGGATCATCCGTTCTTGACCAATTTGGCAAAATAGGTTAAGCCGCAGAAAGATAATCGCCAAAGGAAGAGATAATCTCGAAGAAGGGAAGAAGAGAATATCTCCGAGCAGAAGAGGCAAATACGAGCTGAAATGTAAATCTTAACGGAAATGGAAGAAGACGATAACAGGAAGATTTCCGAATATCTTGCCGACGAAGATCCTCGAAGCCGACTTGCCGCATCTACAAAAGGAGATGGACTCCCTACGACTTAGACATATCGAAATACCCTAGCATCTAGACTTAGCACTTAGAAATTTTCTTAGCCTATTTTTTTTTTTTGTACTCTCTTTTCCGATCAATTATCAATAAAATATCCTCCGGGTTCCTATTTCGGTGTGTTTACTTTTGGGATTTCTGTTCCCTAAAAGTTTAGCTCTACAATTTTTGAGAGTGTGAGTTCCGACTCTCACAACACATATGGAGGAAAGTTAATCGGAATGAACATCCTTGATTGTCCTGTTGTGATGCAACGACTTCTACCATTTTCATTTGATCATCTCCTCCCAAAATCTGTTCATAAATCAATCCCAGCGGTTGGAGCTTTTTTCAGGGATATATGAACGAGGTCACTTACAGTTGACGACATCAGAAATTTGGAGGAAAATATTCCTATGATCTTATGAAATCTAGAGAAGATATATTAACCGTCTTTCTTTGATGTTATGGAGCATCTGCCCATTCATCTCCCTGGAGAAGCTAGACATGGTGTTCGGTACAATATCGGTGGATGTATCTTTTCGAGCGCTCTACGTTCCACCTTAAAAAGAAGGTGTAGAACCTCGCTAAAGTGGAAGGTTATGTTGTAGCCCAATATAAAAACGAAGAGTTTGCAAACTTTTCCAGCTATTACTTCCCATCGCAAGTACGTACAAAGAGTCGGTGCACAGCGCGAAACGATGATAGAGGCGAGAAGCCAATTTATCCGTCAACGGTTCCTAGCATTTTTCAACAAGTTGGGATGTTAAGCAGAAAAGCACATGTGCGGAAACTAACATCCCATGAGCATGCACACCTACACACGTATATTCTCACCAACTGCGACGAAGTCATTGAATATGAAAGGTATATAGTTTACATTATGTTTATTATTACATTGGCAAGTAAGTATTATGCTCAAATTTTACTATCCCTAGAGCTACTAGTGAACAAAATGTTCGATGAACAACTCAGAAGAACTATGGATGTATATATACACGATATGTTAGTCAAATCCCTCGAGGAAAAGGATCACGTAGAACATCTGCTGGAGTGTTTCGAACAGTTAAACAAGCATAACATGAAGCTCAACCCAACCAAATGCAGATTCAGAGTTGCATCCGTCAAGTTCCTCGGGTACCTTGTTACTCACCGAGGCATCGAAGCAAACCCGTAACAGATAAACGCCTTGATTCAGATGTCCTCACCGACGACGAAAAGAGAAGTTCAGCGAGTAGCACTGAACAGGTTTATCTAGCTATTAACAGATAAGTGTCTACCATTCTACGACACCTTGAGGGGCAACAAGACATTCGAATGGTCGGAGAAGTGTGAAGAATCTTTCCAACAGCTGAAGAAATATTTGGCGAATCCACCAGTATTGGAAAAACCGACCGAGGGGGAACCTATGTTCCTATATACTGCTATATCGGCTACCGCAGTGAGTGGGTTCTTGATAGGGTCTAAGTTTTAATTCCTATTCTACTGCAAGTGCACAGTCAATGCAATTATAGTATATAGGGTATCGAATCCACAAGGACTCTAGGCAACGATAGAATTAAGAACAGTCGAGTTAAACTAGGAGAAAGTAGTGAGACACTAAAAGCAAAGCAGAAAAGTAAATCAAGTTGCAAGATTGGTTTGAAGGCAATTAACTAAAAGCGCTAAGTCTAGGGAGTTCTCAGGAAATCAGACAAGCAGATAAATTATTCAGTCAGGATCAAATTAAGCACGATTCTAGAAGTCAAACACGGATATAGAATTAACCAACTTTCGTTGTGAGAATTCTGTAAGTCTAATAGAAGAAATCCAAATTTCTTTGTAATTCATAACAGATTAAACTAGCTTTAAGTTCAGGTTCGATATGTTCACAATTCAATTAAACCAAATTTCTTTGCGAGTAATTCAATTGCTCAACCTAAATAGTTCAGATTCTAAACCACACTTTCGTGTCAATTTAACAACCTAAGATCTAGATTCTAAGTGATCAAGTTAGAAACTAGTGTTAAGCACAAATTAGATCGAAGAACAATTATTGATATGAATCCTTAACTGAAATAAATAAATCTAGCAAGTCATGAAATCCCTATGAGAATCCCTAAACCTAACTATGAATCTACTCAGACATAGAATATGAAAACATAATCAATGAAATAATAGATTGCATAAAAGAGAATATAGAAGTAAAGGGGTTTGAAATCTTCTCCAAAAAGCAGAAAGCAGTACAGGGTTAGATCAGCCCCCAAAAAGCTCTAAAAACTCTCAGCTCAAAGTATGAAAGCGTAGCTTAAGCGTAATGTAAAACGTATCTAAAAACTGATGTAAAAACCTAATTAAATAAGCTAATCACGTCTTGGGGCTTCTTTGTAATTATCAGGAACTTATGGGAAAAACTGTGAATTCTGTATTCTTCATTAAACCGCCGAGGAAGGCCCATCTCGCTAGTGTGTCGATCGATGCACAATGTGTGTCGATCGATGCACAATGTGTGTCGATCGATGCATTACTCTGTTTTGGACAGTGAACTCTATCTCTCGGGTCAAAGCACCAAAATGCTCCATAAACTCCAAATCCGCTCCAAACGTGCTAATACCTGTAAAAGACTCTAAAGCAACACTAAAAGACACTAAAACACACTTATATCATGGTCTAAAACCGGTAAAAACCATGATATATCAACACCCCCACACTTAGCCTTTGCTTGCCCTCAAGCAAAACAAAGAACTAAAACATGGTGAAGAGGTTTGAAAACTTTCAGAAACTCTTTTTATCCTAGAAGCAACAACACTCAGATTCCCCTTAGTAAGCCACTGAAAGAATCACCTGCAAGACATCAAGACCAACATGTACTTCCCCCACACTTAGCAACTGTCCTAAGTAAACTCCACAATCAATCCAAGCAATTCAAATTCACCCTACTGACTTCTATAAGCTATTAAGTGCGGTCTCACCTAAGGATTATCGATCAAAGGGCACATGGATTCTTACTTTGTTAGCTCTAGACCACCATACTATCTTTTTCTGGTTCCTTTCTTCTCTTTTCCCTTCCTTAGCATTCTGATTTTTCCCCATTGGGTATCATTTTTTTTTTTATCAGTTCTCTTCCCGTTAAGGGGTGTACTTTGGACACATTCCATGAATGCACAAGAGGTAATAGTGTTTGCTACTACTCCCGTGACCACTTCGGAGCTACTAGCTCATCCTCAGTTTATTATATATATATATATTTTTTTTTTTTTACTTTAGGGAAGGGGAGAAGGGAACCTTACTTGGACAGGTTTACAAGCTGTGTCAGAACTAACAAAGGAATCCGACTCAAGGTATACCAAGCCCTTAGGTGAAAAAATTAAGTCAGGTTTACAAGGGTGAAGTCAGTAAAGGATCCTCTGAATACCTGAATTGATATGGGTGTCCTCAGTAGGCTGATCCGCATTGGGTTTTCTAATAGTCATAGATAGATCCTGCAACTTCATCCCAATGGTCACTTAAGTTCCTGCAAGTGCTGTTAACTTCTCAAAAATTCACTGTTTCTTACTTAAACCATTTTGACTCAATAAAATATTTTTTTTTTGAAAAACAGGACTGACTCTAAGAAAACAGAAAGATAAAAGTCAGTACCACCTCCCCCACACTTGAAACACACTGTCCCCAGTAGTGTCAAGATAAGGATTGGTAAAAGAAAGAAAGAAAAATGTTAAAGGATGTGGTAAGTTATGTCTGATTTTACCTCTGTCGCTCATGCATCGATCGTTACGCATAAATGCGACGATCGTTGCAAGGCGATTGCGATATGAGTCGATCGTTGCTCAGGACCGCAACGATCGCTGCAATGCGATTTTCGTGTTGTGACAATCGACACACAGGACCGTGTCGATCGTTGCATTGCGATTCTGTCGAGACCTGCAGACAAAACTCACCAAAACCAAAAACAAACGTAAAATCCTAACAAAAACACCAAAAATGAATAGCAAAAACAAAACAGTGGGTTGCCTCCCACTCAGCGCTCTTTTAGCGTCAATAGCTTGATGTTTTAGCTCAATCAGACAGAGGGTGCAACATCCAGAGGCAAAATCTGACCTCTTGGAATCTCGGCCTTAGCCCAATAATGCTTTACTCTCTGTCCATTTACAGTAAATTCCTTACCTTCCTGGCTGATTAGAACGACAGCTCCATAAGGACGTACCTCCTTGATCGTGAAAGGACCAGACCACCTTGATCTCAACTTACCTGGAAACAATTGCAAACGAGAGTTATACAAAAGTACCTGATCATTAGGCTCAAATTGTCTAAAGACAATTTTCTTGTCATGATAAGCCTTAGTCCTCTCCTTGTACAGCTTTGAGTTATCATAAGCAAAATGTCTAATCTCATCCAACTCATTAAGCTGCACCAATCTCCTCTCTGCAGCAGACTTAAGATCGAAGTTCATCTGCTTTACAGCCCATGCTGCTTTGTGCTCAAGCTCTACTGGCAGATGACATGCTTTTCCATACAGCAGATGAAATGGAGTGGTCCCAAGTGGTGTCTTAAATGCAGTCCGGTAAGCCCATAGTGCATCATCCAGCTTTGCTGCCCAATCCTTCCTTGTCTTCCCAACTTTCTTCTCCAAGATCTCCTTGATCTGTCTATTAGAAACCTCGACCTGTCCACTAGTCTGAGGGTGATAAGGAGTAGCAACTCGGTGATGAACTCCATGCTTCTTTAGCAGCTTCTCGAAGATCTTATTAATAAAGTGAGATCCTCCATCACTAATTACTATCCGAGGTACTCCAAATCTAGGGAATATGATGGTCTTAAACAGCTTAATAACCACCGAAGAATCATTGGTTGGACTAGCTATTGCCTCTACCCACTTAGATACATAGTCCACAGCAACCAAGATAAACTTATTCCCATAGGATGAGGGAAAAGGACCCATGAAGTCTATGCCCCAACAATCGAAAACCTCAACCTCAAGAATGAAATTCTGAGGCATTTCATGCTTCTTACTTATTTTCCCTCTCCTCTGACAGGCATCACACTGAGAAACAAAGGAATGAGCATCCGCAAACATTGTAGGCCACCAGAAACCTGCTTGCAGAACCTTAGACACAGTCTTGAAAGTAGCAAAATGTCCAGCATAATCTGATCCATGACAGTGGAATAAGATATCTGGAACCTCTGATTCAGCAACGCATCTCCTGTAAAGACCATCCGAACAGTGCTTGTAGAGATAAGGCTCATCCCAGTAGTATCGTCTGAGCTCCCTGAAGAACTTCTTCTTTGCATATCCCTTCAAATCATCTGGTTCAGTCTATGCAGCCAGGTAATAAGCTATATCTGCGTACCAGGGTCGATCGGTGGTCGCGACAGCATCTACTTCGAAGACATAGTCTCCAATTTGAACCGTGAAAGGTTCTGGGTCTGTATCCGCACTGCAACGATCGTCTCATAAGGTAGCATCGATCATCACAGCCTCGACACATGCATCGATCGTCACAGATGTGGCATCGATCGACGCAATGCGATTAATCCGACAGTTTTGCAAGTTTCTGTCCAAATCCATCTGAAACACTGTCCCGATCATATTGACGTTCTCCTCAGGCAAGAAATCATTAATGGGCACGTCTTCCTCAACCAGCATCCTTGAAAGATGGTCAGCAACTCCATTCTCAACTCCCTTCTTGTCCCTCACTTCAATGTCAAACTCCTGAAGCAACAGAATCCATCTCAACAATCTTGGCTTAGCATCTTTCTTCTGCATCGGATACTTCAGGGCTGAATGATCAGTGTGTACAATCACCTTGGAGCCAACAAGATAAGGGCAAAACTTCTCAAATGCAAAGACAACAGCCAACAACTCCTTCTTTGTAGTGGCATAGTTTCTTTGCGCATCATCTAGTGTCCTGCTGGCATAATAGATAGCATGAAGCTTTCTGTCCTTCTTCTGCCCCAGAACAGCTCCTACAGCATAGTCACTCGCATCACACATAACCTCAAAAGGTAGATCCCAATCTGGTGGCTGAACTATAGGAGCACTCACTAATGCCTGCTTGATCTGTTCAAATGCAGTCTCACAATCTGCATTGAACTCAAACTTGGTATCCTTACACAGCAAAGCAGTTAGTGGTCTAGAAATCTTACTGAAGTCTTTGATGAACCGTCTATAGAAACCAGCATGTCCAAGAAAGCTCCTCACAGACTTCACAGAGTCAGGCGCCTGAAGGCTGGTCATTACCTCAATCTTAGCGCGGTCTACTTCGATCCCTGCTTCAGACACTTTATGTCCAAGTACAATACCATCTCTGACCATGAAATAGCACTTTTCCCAATTAAGAACCAAGTGCTTCTCCTCGCATCTAGTCAGTACCTTGCACAGATTTATCCAAGCACTCATTATAAGATGACCCGTAGACTGAAAAGTCATCCATAAACACCTCCATAAAGTCTTCAATCATATCAGTGAATATGGACATCATGCATCTCTGGAAGGTGGCTGGTGCATTACAGAGTCCAAAAGGCACCCTGCGGTATGCAAATGTGCCATATGGACAAGTAAAAGTAGTATTTCCCTGATCTTCTAGATGAATGGGGATCTGGAAGAAGCCTGAATATCCATCGAGGAAGCAATAGTAAGGGTGATTTGCTAACCTCTCCAACATCTGATCAATGAAGGGTAAAGGGAAATGATCCTTCCTTGTCGCTGCATTGAGCTTCCTGTAATCTATGCACATCTGGTGTCCAGTCACAGTTCTTGTAGGAATCAGCTCGTTCTTCTCATTCTTCACTACTGTAACTCCACATTTCTTAGGCACTACATGGACTGGACTGACCCAATCACTGTCTGAAATAGGATAAATGATCCCAGCATCTAGGAGTTTCATAATCTCCTTCTTAACCACATCCTTAAGGTTAGGATTCATCCTCCTCTGATGCTCGACTGATGTCTTAGACTCGTCCTCAAGATGTATCCGATGCATGCACAGCTCCGGAGAGATACCTGAAATGTCATCAAGAGAATAGCCAAGAGCTTTGCGATGCTTGCGCAGCTTGCTTAGCAGTAAAGTGAGCTCTGCGTTGTTCAAAATAGCATTAACAATCACTGGATATGTCGAATTAGGTCCAAGAAATGTGTACCTTAGCCCGGATGGAAGTTGTTTCAGCTCAATTTTCGGAGCGTTTTCCTCTGCCCAGTCTCTGTCAACCTGCAACGATCGATGCTTAACCTGTGTCGATCGATGCAATGTCGCGTCAGACACATCCAATTGCATCACTTGCTCAGCAGAGTCCATTAGCCTTGCATAGCAGATTGCGGGCTCGTCTTGCAGGTGTTCCAGCTCCATTATAGAGCTCAGTAAGGCTCTCTCCAATGGATCCTCAGCATGCATCTTATGAAAGTATTCTGCAGCCAAATCACTGAGTGTATCCACATAGAAGGTATGTCCGTAGATGGTTGGTCTCTTAACCAATTTGTCCATATCAAAACTCATCTTCAGATCACCCACATTCAGAATTATCTTACCTCTCTGGCAGTCTATCATCGCACCAGCAGTAGCTAAGAAGGGTCTTCCCAAAATCAGTGGATCCTTTGGTTCCTCTCCATACTGCAGAACCACAAAATCAGTAGGAATCACACATTGGCCAATCATTATAGGCACATCTTCCAATACTCCTTCGGGAATTCTGATTGTTCTGTCTGCTAAAACCAGTGAGATCCTAGTGGGCAGGAAGTCAGTCATCCCAATTCTCTTAGCAACAGAGAAGGGCATAAGGTTCACACTTGAACCGAGATCATATAAAGATCTTTCAAATCTTTCCTTGTAGATTGCATAATCCAACACAAAGCTTCCTGGATCTTTCAACTTCTCAGGAATTCTGCCCTGAATCACTGCACTACACACTTCTGTGATCATCATTACACTCTCCTCATCATACCATTTACCAGCAAGTAAGTCCTTTAGACATCTCTTCATCACATGAGTAGTCTCCATAGAGTCAATCAAAGGCACTTCAATCTTCACCTTTTTAATGATCTCCTTACATTTGGCATACTGTTTATCGTTCTTAGCCTTCCTGGGGTTCTTAGGAAAAGGTACCTTGAGCTTGTAGACCCATTCATTCGTCTGTTTCGGCTTTTCTGCTTCTGAACTTTCTGCAGTCGCCTTGCGTCGATCATTGCTGGTGTTGCGTCGATCGTTGCTGAGCGACTGTGTTACGGCCTCTGCGTCGAGCTTGGGCTCATCATCTTTTTTTTCGCTTTACATCGACCGTTGCTGAGGTGCGTCGATCGATGCATTGCGAATTCCACGGATCTCATCATCCATTTCTTCAATCTCTACGATTTCTTCGACACTCAACTGCTTTTTCTGGGTAGGAAACAGCTCCTTACCACTTCTCAATGTCACTCCATTGCACTGATACTTAGGATTAGCATCATTCCGTCCCAGAAGAGATCCATCTGTCCTCTGAACATATCCAACAATCCTCGCAACCTTAGCATCAAGCTCCTTCATATGTGTGCTCAAAGATTCAAACTTCCCATTCAGATCTTCGTACACAGCACCTAACTTCTTGTCGAAGTCTACAGCATTCTTAGTCTGACCTTTCAGCAACTGCTCCATCATACTCTCCATCTTGCTCTCATGAGCATTAGCAGTAAGAGGTGTTTGGTAAGAGGAAGATCCACAAGTCCTCTGATTACCTTGCTGATAAGGCTTCTGATAACTAGCATTCTGTCCAAATCCAGAAGAGTTTTGATTGCTTGTGAAAGCACTCTTCTGTCCACCATTGAAGAACCTATTACCTTGCTGATTATTAAACATATTCCCTTGAAAACCAGATCCTCCAATGTAGTTCACATCCTCTTCCTGGCCATCTTCTTCAGCTTGGATCACTTCAACATCTTGAGCAAAATGGACAGCTTTCTTCCCAGCCAACAGATTACAAACTGTATCCAACTTAGTCCTAATATCAGCAATCTCCAGATTATCTATCTTCCCACCAGATTCCTTCCTTCTCCTATCAGCAGTCTTGCGGCTAGTACTGCTTACTAAGTTATCTATCAATTGCATAGCTTGCTCAGGAGTCCCAGTGTTGAAATTTCCATTGCTGGAATTATCCAACGCAATCTGGTAAGGGAGATCTATACCTCTAAAGAAAATACCCAGCAATGTTACCTCAATGAATCCATGTTGCGGGCAGTCACGTTGGTACTTATTAAACCTCATCCAGGCAGTCTTAAGAGGCTCTATAGGACCTTGGGAGAAAGAGAGAATGACCTGGCTTGACTGATCAGAGCGAGCATCATCATAAAAGTGTCTCAGAAACTCACTCTTCACAGCATCCCATGTAGTAAACTTCCCAGGTGGAAGTTGTTTCAGCCAGGCAGCAGCATCTCCAGCGAGAGAGTAGGGGAAGAGTTTGAGAAACAGATAGTCATAGTTCACTCCATCATACTTCAACCCGGTGACTATGTCCTCAAACTCATCAATATGATCCATTGGCTGCTCATTAGGGAAACCATGGAAGGCATTCTGCCAGGCATTCTGCCTCAGAATAGAGTAGTAGATGGTCTTGATTTCGAAGTCATCCCTCTCAAAACCAGGAGGTACAAGTGCTGACCGGTTAGCATGAAACTCATCCGGTCAGTTATAGTCAGCAAGAGTCCTCCCATCAGCAGCAGGAGGATTAACCATCTGCCTCTCACCTTCAGGTCTAGGGATAACATTCCCTTCGGCATCAATCCTATGCCCAGCAGCATTGTACGGATTGTTATGTCAGTCCCTCAGGACACCTTGAGCATCGAGTATCAGAATCAGACGTTCTTGAACCATCTTTGCTCGTTGAACTTTCCTGTTAGTCCTCTCTAGTCTAGCAAGCTCCTCAAGTCTGAGATTAACGAGATTCGAGTTCGGATTACTTCTGGTATCACGCGTATGCATAAACCGTCTGTAATCGCACTGCAACGATCGATTCTAGGGTGCAACGATCGACTCAACTCCAGTCGCTTATTAACGATCGACACAAAAGGATGCAACGATCGATGCCAAGCGAATATCAAACCTGCGACAGAGAAAAACAGAGAAAATTAGTAACCAAAAACAAAAATAAAAAAATCCTAGTCTAAACCCTAAGTTCAAATCTATCGAAGACTCCAAAGAGTCCCCGGCAACGGCGCCAAAAACTTGATAGGGTCTAAGTTTTAATTCCTATTCTACTGCAAGTGCACAATCAATGCAATTATAGTATATAGGGTATCGAATCCACAAGGACTCTGGGCAACGATAGAATTAAGAACAGTCGAGTTAAACTAGGAGAAAGTAGTGAGAAACTAAAAGCAAAGCAGAAAAATAAATCAAGTTGCAAGATTGGTTTGAAGGCAATTAACTAAAAGCGCTAAGTCTAGGGATTTCTCAGGAAATCATACAAGCATATAAATTATTCAGTCAGGATCAAATTAAGCACGGTTCTAGAACTCAAACACGGATATAGAATTAACCAACTTTCGTTGTAAGAATTCTCTAAGTTTAATAGCAGAAATCCAAATTTCTTTGTAATTCCTAACAGATTAAACTAGCTTTAAGTTCAGGTTTGATATGTTTACAATTCAATTAAACCAAATTTCTTTGCGAGTAATTCAATTGCTCAACCTAAATAGTTCAGATTCTAAACCACACTTTCGTGTCAATTTAACAACCTAAGATCTAGATTCTAAGTGATCAGGTTAGAAACTAGTGTTAAGCACAATTTAGATCGAAGAACAATTATTGATATGAATCCTTAACTGAAATAAATAAATCTAGCAAGTCATGAAATCCCTATGAGAATCCCTAAACCTAACTATGAATCTACTCAGACATAGAATATGAAAACATAATCAATGAAATAATAGATTGCATAAAAGAGAATATAGAAGTAAATGAAGGATTGTTTAGTTGATCCTGATTCAATTCTTAGATTCATATCAACCTAAACATGCGATCTAGGTTCTTCTCAGAATAGAAACAATTGATGATCTCACCTTATACCTGTTTATTGCAGCGGAAAGGGATGGTATGTCAGAGATCAGAGAGCCACCAAGGGATGGATCCTCCAAAGGTTCACACACGCACGCAAAGGAAGCTGGCTACTAGACCACGAGGAGGGAGGCGACAGAGAGAGAGAGAGAGGCGGCTCGTTTTTGGGGTTCAGGTTGTAGAAGAAAAACAGACTCGAGTTTTATTTATAAAACTCGCCTGGCTTCCTCTGCACTGTGTCGATCGACACACCTTGTGTATCGATCGACACACCGTGGCCAAAAACCTTTTATTCTCTCTAAGTACAGTAAATGCCTAGCACTTTTACCGTACTTCTGCTAAGCCGTTCCTATAACTTTCCTGTTAGCTTAGGCGTGTGACCCATATGGGATCATATAATAAAGGCAATAAGTCCAAGACTTATAGATCATGAGCGGACTCTAGCAAGCCATCATGACCCCCAGTATTATATGACTTATGTCTGATCATTGACATACTCTTACTTTCTAGAGACAGTACCGAGATTACTGGACACAATTCCAACAATCTCCCACTTGTACTGGAATCTCTGTATTCATAATCCTTTTGTCACAATATCTCGATTAGTCATAAGGCAAGATTGGTGTCATCCTTATAAAGCCTAATCTTGTTCATCGGACTCTGATTTGATACTGACAATCCAAACGACTCGGGACAGTCCGTTTGAGCATGGCCATGCATTTTCCAGTATTCAAATCTCCGATTGGCCTAGAGATATTCACTCCATTTATATTGGAGGGACAAATTCCGTCTTGTTCCATCACTGTAAACTACTCATTTCATAATGTACCCAAACAAGGTCCTTATAACTATCGCAGAACGATAGCGTTAGACAATGATCAAAGTGCATTAGTCCATGTGCAGTCACATGCATGCGAACTCAGGTCTAAGGACTATACTCTATTGTCGTAGTGAGAATCTCTTATGACACAGATATAAATATCCTGAAGAGTTCTCATAATCGGGTCTTGTCCGGTCGTATGTTCCCCAACATACACCTATGTACTGACTTTGATGCCGCGCATCTATGACACACTGAGACTTTGTCATAAGTCACGTACCAATCCAGTCTCACACGGTTGTTGGTGTTCCAATTTCAACAACCTTCGACTAGGGACAGGATGATATAATCCATTTATCAAATATAGGGTCTCATGATCAAGCTAAATGACTTTGATGACTCAAGATCAAGTCACTTACTTCGATGACCTATAAAATGGTTTATATCACTTTGGAACGATTATTTCATCACAGTTAAAATAATCTTGAAATAATAATTTCATTAAACATCTTAAATGTTATTTCAAGAACATATCCAATAACTAAATAAAGCCCTTTAATAACTCCCACTGAAATTAAGACTACATCTTAATTTCACTTATCCTACAGCAACAGTCCGCGACTCGTGCTTAGGCCTAAGGAGTGGCTTCGTTAATAGATTAGCAACGTTCTCATTCGTTGAAACTTGCTGATCTACTTAACATTTCTGTCATTTATCTCACGGAATAGGTTATACCTATCCTCAAGGTGTTTAGACCTCTGATGTGCAGCTAGTCTCATCTATGCTGGGAATCACATCAAGTTCAGTGACGAACTCTCCTTTCTAAACAACCTCTTTCGCCGCTTCCCAAGCTGCGAAAGATTCAGCTTAAGTCATGGAGTCAGCAACAGTGCCGTGCACCGCCAGACAAACACAAGATATAACCGGACTGTGATCGAAAATCATCTTTGTCTATTGGAAACTTGCCTTTCAGACTCTATCGACTCGTAGCACCTCACTTTCTCCGTAACTCAAGAATTTATCCTTAGTATTCCTCAAATACTTTAGGATATTCTTTACGGCAATCCAGTGTTTCTTTGCTGGATTTGACTGGTCTTTACTTGTCTTGCTTAACATTAAAGCAACATCAAACAAGTACATTTCATGGCATACATGATAGATCCAATTGCCGACGCATATGGAATCTTATCCATGCATTTAAGCTCAGCAGTTATCGTAGGATACTGTATCTTGCTTAACTTAATGCCATGTGACATTGGCATAAAACCCTTCTTGGATTGCTCAAAATGTGTAGGACTTTGTCAATTTAAGAATCCTGACTTTGTCCTACCAGCTCTTTTGGATCTCTATCTTTAGATCCAAAATCCAAGAACTACGTGGCTTTACCCATGTCAATCATTAAACCAACTCCCAAGCTAGTCCTTTACCGACTACAGCGTTGGGACGTTATATCCGAGAATCAGTATGTCATCGACATACACTTTGAGAAATGCAATATCGCTCCCACTAATCTATTAGTAAACACACAGTTCCGCTTCGTTCCTGTTCAAGTCAAAACCTTGACTACTTCAACAGAACGAAGATTCCAACTCCGATATGTTAGCTTCCATCCATGAATGGATCGATGAAGCCAACTTACACAAAATGTAATTCTTCGGAGTCTGGGCTCACTTTCGCTTCCTAGGATTTCGCAGATTCGTCGCTTTCAATGATCATCAGATCATGCGAACATTCAATGATCATCAGGCTGAACTAATGACGAGAATTCACTCTCGGATTAGTGACTGATTCTTTCATATCTGCGAACTTCAGGCTCCACAGGTGTAGATTCTACAGAAATCTGTAAATCCTTCCGCTGCTCTCCCTCAATAGGTTAAGCAGCCTCCTGTATTTCTCGAATTTCTTCGAGTTGTACTTTTACTCCCACTGTTCTTCTTGGAAAGTAACTTCCCTTCTTAGAAAACAGAATGGTCGTAAAAGTACTTTTTACTCCCACTGTTCTTCTTAGAAAGTAATTTCCTTTCTTAGAAAACAGAATGGTCGTAAAAGTACCGAGCCTTGGTTTCCCTAAGAAAACTTCGAGTTATACTTTTACTCCCACTGTTCTTCTTGGAAAATAACTTCCCTTCTTAGAAAACAGATTGGACGTAAAATAACAAGCCTTAGTTTCTCTAGGACAACCAGCGAAGTAGCAAAACTACAAATACTCAGTAAAGACAAATTTGGATCGATTCCAATCCACATTAACGTGGTGTCTTTCAACTGATATTTGTGGAACTATTTCAGTGTAAACTTAGATATTTTAGAGCGTTATTCTTAAATAATATCATGGAAGATTCGTGTGACTCATCTTTAATCATTTCTAATAAGATCTGATTCTTTCTCACAGAAACACCTTAAGGTTTTCAGTAGAAATGAGCTGTGAAACGATTTCACACTCATTTAGATGATCACATAATCAATGACTTAAGTATTCTCACTCGTGATCTAATCCAGAGTCTTAATACTTCTGTCATTCAGATCCTATTCTTCATTCTGGAACTCTTTCGACCATGTCAAAGAATTCCGACTTGTGTCTCATCAAATGAACACAGTCACACTCACTGAAGTAATCAGTAGAGACAATGAAGTACAGGAAATTTTCTCTGGCATTACTGCTCATTGGGCCACATACTTCAGTATGTTCCATGTCCAATAAGCCTTTGGGCTTTTCTCTAGCTCGGCTAAGATAGGCCCTTTACCTTTTGGTCTAGTAAACAGAATTCAAGTCTCATAAGATATTTTATCAAATGAGCCCAACAGTCCATGACTATGGGATTTCTGAATCCGACTTACTCTTTGTGACCAAGACTTTATGCCAAGAAAAATCAGGTTTAATTCATCAGATTTAAACCAATTCGGTATTTATGTTACATTTAGGCACTCTTTGGTTTAAGATATAAAACCCATTCCATGAATAGGGTGCTACAATTAATATTTCATTAAGATCAAAAGAACAAAACTTGTCTTTTATCGAAATGAAAAACATTCAAATTCTTACAAGAAAATGAAAGACAACTCTGCTTAAAGCAGGTACATTGTAGCAATTACTTAATACAAAACCAAGCCTAAAAGGGATCTATAAGTGAAAACCCTACGGCTGAGGCAGCATCCCAAGCTCCTTCCAGATATGTAGTTTCACTTGCCCTTCCTTCAAAGTTCTACTGTTGCCCAGGCTCTGCATATTCTAACAAATATCAGTGCCACAACCAGTATCCAATACCTATAAGGTAGAACTTGAAGTAATAACATGAATACCTGAGGAAGTAGTCTCATACATCAACTTCAACTCCTCATCATCTTCCATGAATTTAATGCAATTTCTCTTCCAATGCCCTGTCTCCTTACAGTAGCAGCACTTACCAACGTAAGAGGTATCTGACTCGGGCTCAGAAGACACACGCTTGCCATGATTCAAAATCTGGAGAACTTTGTCTTCACCCTTGTCAGCATTAGGTTTAGTAAACCTACCCTTCTCATTCATGAGATTGTACAGGGTACTCTCCACGTTTGGCTCAACTGTCTTGAGCATATCATGCAGTTCAGTCAGCGTCTTCGTTAAGCCTTTCTTGATATAGTTCCTTCTGAACTTATCATAGCTTGACGGCAGTGACTGCAGAATGATTTCAGTTGCCAACTCTTGGCTAACTGGATAATCCAGTTTCCTCAGGTTATCAATGTAACCCATCATTTTACTGATATGAGGACTCACTGGATGATCATTTGGTAGCTTGCAGCTAGTGAAAGATTTAACCAACTGGTATCTCTCCACCCTTATCTGCTCCTGAAATTTCAATTTCAGGCTGCTGATCATCTCTATTGGCGACTCCATGTTCTCATATTGCTTCTGCAAGTCTGAGTCCATGGTAGCCAATATCAGACCACGCACATCTACCGCATCATTATAATGCTTATTCCAAGCATCATATACTGCATGAGAAGCATTGGACCCGATCCTCACGGGGAGAGCTCTCTCAAGGACATAGTCCTTTCTCTCCTGTCTGAGGACTAGCCTCAGGTTCCGCGACCAAGTCAAGAAATTTGATCCGTTCAGCTTGTCCATCTCAAGGACAGACCGGATCGAGAAAGTGTTTTGATTGTTTGTGCTAGTCATAACTGAAAATTAAGATAAAAGGATTTTAGTTAATATGTTCAATATGATTAATCTCGTATTAAATTTAATATGATTAATCACGCATTATATTCAATAACATCAGTTACCCTCAATAGAATATAATGATTCCAAGATCCACATATAACTAAGATTAAAGTGGGCCACTGGCCGTCACCCAATCCTTAGCTTATATCGGTAAGCCCTATGTCGGCTAATTATATCCGTGATATAACTCTTGGTTGTGAATCTGGGCCCGAGGCCCAATTCACTCTGATGTCTCAAGGCCCGGGACTCCCGATGGCCCAGTCAAGAAAACCAGACTATACAGTCATGTAATCATTAATGTCTGGGACTCCCAATGACATTTATGAATCACAAACCGTCTTATCCACGCAAAAGCAGACACCCTCACACTGTAAGGCCATGAATACAATTGAATGGGCTTCGACAGCTGACATAGAATGGACAAGACATCCAACGCTTGATATTTTTTGAGGTTCGTAGGTTTATTTAAAAAATTCATTCCCAAAATAGAAGATTACTATTTCGGGAAACTTTCCATTTTTGGAAACCTACTATTTTTGGAAACTTTCTAAAATTGGAAACTTTCTAAAAACGGAAACTTTCTAACTTTAGAAATTTCTTTAAAATCCAAAACCCGCAAATCCAGTGAGATCCTAGTGGGCAGGAAGTCAGTCATCCCAATTCTCTTAGCAACAGAGAAGGGCATAAGGTTCACACTTGAACCGAGATCATATAAAGATCTTTCAAATCTTTCCTTGTAGATTGCATAATCCAACACAAAGCTTCCTGGATCTTTCAACTTCTCAGGAATTCTGCCCTGAATCACTGCACTACACACTTCTGTGATCATCATTACACTCTCCTCATCATACCATTTACGAGCAAGTAAGTCCTTTAGACATCTCTTCATCACAGGAGTAGTCTCCATAGAGTCAATCAAAGGCACTTCAATCTTCACCTTTTTAATGATCTCCTTACATTTGGCATACTGTTTATCGTTCTTAGCCTTCCTGGGGTTCTTAGGAAAAGGTACCTTGGGCTTGTAGACCCTTTCATTCGTCTGTTTCGGCTTTTCTGCTTCTGAACTTTCTGCAGTCGCCTTGCGTCGATCGTTGCTGGTGTTGCGTCGATCGTTGCTGAGCGACTGTGTTACGACCTCTGCGTCGAGCTTGGGCTCATCATCTTTTTTTCGCTTTGCATCGACCGTTGCTGAGGTGCGTCGATCGATGCATTGCGAATTCCACGGATCTCATCTTCCATTTCTTCAATCTCTACGATTTCTTCGACACTCAACTGCTTTTTCTGGGTAGGAAACAACTCCTTACCACTTCTCAATGTCACTCCATTGCACTGATACTTAGGATTAGCATCATTCCGTCCCAGAAGAGATCCATCTGTCCTCTGAACATATCCAACAATCCTCGCAACCTTAGCATCAAGCTCCTTCATATGTGTGCTCAAAGATTCAAACTTCCCATTCAGATCTTCATACACAGCACCTAACTTCTTGTCGAAGTCTACAGCATTCTTAGTCTGACCTTTCAGCAACTGCTCCATCATACTCTCCATCTTGCTCTCATGAGCATTAGCAGTAGGAGGTGTTTGGTAAGAGGAAGATCCACAAGTCCTCTGATTACCTTGCTGATAAGGCTTCTGATAACTAGCATTCTGTCCAAATCCAGAAGAGTTTTGATTGCTTGTGAAAGCACTCTTCTGTCCACCATTGAAGAACCTATTACCTTGCTGATTATTAAACATATTCCCTTGAAAACCAGATCCTCCAATGTAGTTCACATCCTCTTCCTGGCCATCTTCTTCAGCTTGGATCACTTCAACATCTTGAGCAAAATGGACAGCTTTCTTCCCAGCCAACAGATTACAAACTGTATCCAACTTAGTCCTAATATCAGCAATCTCCAGATTATCTATCTTCCCACCAGATTCCTTCCTTCTCCTATCAGCAGTCTTGCGGCTAGTACTGCTTACTAAGTTATCTATCAATTGCATAGCTTGCTCAGGAGTCCCAGTGTTGAAATTTCCATTGCTGGAATTATCCAACGCAATCTGGTAAGGGAGATCTATACCTCTAAAGAAAATACCCAGCAATGTTACCTCAATGAATCCATGTTGCGGGCAGTCACGTTGGTACTTATTAAACCTCATCCAGGCAGTCTTAAGAGGCTCTATAGGACCTTGGGAGAAAGAGAGAATGACCTGGCTTGACTGATCAGAGCGAGCATCATCATAAAAGTGTCTCAGAAACTCACTCTTCACAGCATCCCATGTAGTAAACTTCCCAGGTGGAAGTTGTTTCAGCCAGGCAGCAGCATCTCCAGCGAGAGAGTAGGGGAAGAGTTTGAGAAACAGATAGTCATAGTTCACTCCATCATACTTCAACCCGGTGACTATGTCCTCAAACTCATCAATATGATCCATTGGCTGCTCATTAGGGAAACCATGGAAGGCATTCTGCCAGGCATTCTGCCTCAGAATAGAGTAGTAGATGGTCTTGATTTCGAAGTCATCCCTCTCAAAACCAGGAGGTACAAGTGCTGACCGGTTAGCATGAAACTCATCCGGTCAGTTATAGTCAGCAAGAGTCCTCCCATCAGCAGCAGGAGGATTAACCATCTGCCTCTCACCTTCAGGTCTAGGGATAACATTCCCTTCAGCATCAATCCTATGCCCAGCAGCATTGTACGGATTGTTATGTCAGTCCCTCAGGACACCTTGAGCATCGAGTATCAGAATCAGACGTTCTTGAACCATCTTTGCTCGTTGAACTTTCCTGTTAGTCCTCTCTAGTCTAGCAAGCTCCTCAAGTCTGAGATTAACGAGATTCGAGTTCGGATTACTTCTGGTATCACGCGTATGCATAAACCGTCTGTAATCGCACTGCAACGATCGATTCTAGGGTGCAACGATCGACTCAACTCCAGTCGCTTATTAACGATCGACACAAAAGGATGCAACGATCGATGCCAAGCGAATATCAAACCTGCGACAGAGAAAAACAGAGAAAATTAGTAACCAAAAACAAAAATAAAAAAATCCTAGTCTAAACCCTAAGTTCAAATCTATCGAAGACTCCAAAGAGTCCCCGGCAACGGCGCCAAAAACTTGATAGGGTCTAAGTTTTAATTCCTATTCTACTGCAAGTTCACAATCAATGCAATTATAGTATATAGGGTATCGAATCCACAAGGACTCTGGGCAACGATAGAATTAAGAACAGTCGAGTTAAACTAGGAGAAAGTAGTGAGAAACTAAAAGCAAAGCAGAAAAATAAATCAAGTTGCAAGATTGGTTTGAAGGCAATTAACTAAAAGCGCTAAGTCTAGGGATTTCTCAGGAAATCATACAAGCATATAAATTATTCAGTCAGGATCAAATTAAGCACGGTTCTAGAACTCAAACACGGATATAGAATTAACCAACTTTCGTTGTAAGAATTCTCTAAGTTTAATAGCAGAAATCCAAATTTCTTTGTAATTCCTAACAGATTAAACTAGCTTTAAGTTCAGGTTTGATATGTTTACAATTCAATTAAACCAAATTTCTTTGCGAGTAATTCAATTGCTCAACCTAAATAGTTCAGATTCTAAACCACACTTTCGTGTCAATTTAACAACCTAAGATCTAGATTCTAAGTGATCAGGTTAGAAACTAGTGTTAAGCACAATTTAGATCGAAGAACAATTATTGATATGAATCCTTAACTGAAATAAATAAATCTAGCAAGTCATGAAATCCCTATGAGAATCCCTAAACCTAACTATGAATCTACTCAGACATAGAATATGAAAACATAATCAATGAAATAATAGATTGCATAAAAGAGAATATAGAAGTAAATGAAGGATTGTTTAGTTGATCCTGATTCAATTCTTAGATTCATATCAACCTAAACATGCGATCTAGGTTCTTCTCAGAATAGAAACAATTGATGATCTCACCTTATACCTGTTTATTGCAGCGGAAAGGGATGGTATGTCAGAGATCAGAGAGCCACCAAGGGATGGATCCTCCAAAGGTTCACACACGCACGCAAAGGAAGCTGGCTACTAGACCACGAGGAGGGAGGCGACAGAGAGAGAGAGAGAGGCGGCTCGTTTTTGGGGTTCAGGTTGTAGAAGAAAAACAGACTCGAGTTTTATTTATAAAACTCGCCTGGCTTCCTCTGCACTGTGTCGATCGACACACCTTGTGTATCGATCGACACACCGTGGCCAAAAACCTTTTATTCTCTCTAAGTACAGTAAATGCCTAGAACTTTTACCGTACTTCTGCTAAGCCGTTCCTATAACTTTCCTGTTAGCTTAGGCGTGTGACCCATATGGGATCATATAATAAAGGCAATAAGTCCAAGACTTATAGATCATGAGCGGACTCTAGCAAGCCATCATGACCCCCAGTATTATATGACTTATGTCTGATCATTGACATACTCTTACTTTCTAGAGACAGTACCGAGATTACTGGACACAATTCCAACAGTAAAGGGGTTCAAAATATTCTCCAAAAAGCAGAAAGCAGTACATGATTAGATCAGCCCCCAAAAAGCTCTAAAAACTCTCAGCTCAAAGTATGAAAGCATAGCTTAAGCGTAATGTAAAACGTATCTAAAAACTGATGTAAAAACCTAATTAAATAAGCTAATCACGTCTTGGGCTTCTTTGTAATTATCAGAAACTTCTGGGCAAAACTGTGAATTATGCATTCTTCATTAAACCGCCGAGGAAGGCCCATCTTGCTAGTGTGTCGATCGATGCACAATGTGTGTCGATCGATGCATTACTCTGTTTTGGACAGTGAACTCTATCTCTCGGGTCAAAGCACCAAAATGTTCCAAAAAGCTCCATAAATCCAAATCCGCTCCAAACGTGCTAATACCTGTAAAAGACTCTAAAGAAACACTAAAAGACTCTAAAACACACTTATATCATGGTATAAAACCGGTAAAAACCATGATATATCAGTTCTAATCAGGGAAAATCGAGGGGAACAAAAAGCCCATTATTACGTCAGTCAAATGACGACGGACGCGGAAACTCGCTACCATCAAATAAAAAACTAGCGCTCGCACTAGTGATGTATGCTCAGAAATTAAGGCCATACTTCATGTCTCACTCGATCGTTCCGCCTAACTTGGAACAATCCTTCCGCCTAACTTTCCATGCTTTAAATAACGATGCAGAATTTGAAGCTCTAACCACCGGGTTAAGGTTAGTCCACGCCCTCAAAATTCAAAACATACAAGCGTTTTGCGATTCACAATTGGTCGCAAGCTAATACATCGGAGAATACGAGACATGGGACGAAAGGATGGAGGCGTACCTAAAAATCGTCCAGGACCTGGTAAAGCTGCTCAAGAACGTCGGGACCAGGCTTGAAACGGATAATTCCGGTAGAATTTATCGAGCATCCAAGCATCAAAAATTCTGGAACAGTCAACCTAGCTTGTCCACCCGAAGAAGACGTTAACGACGGAGAAAACTTTCCATCGGGAGAAGATGATTCTAAAAAGGACATACGAGCCAAAGGAGAGTACAGCTGCGATAAAGGATGGATGGGAACAATCCTTTCGTACATCACGAATGGCGTACTTCCTGAAGATAAATGGGAAGCACGGAAAGTCGGAGTACATGCTGCTCGTTATGTTGTGATGGAAGGACATATTTACAAGTGGAGGTTATCCGGTCCTCTGATGTCATGCGTCGAAGGCAAAGAAGCAAGGCGAATCATGGAAGAAGTCCACATCGGGTCGTGCAGAAATCATTCCGGAGGAAAAGCACTGGCGATCAAGATCAAGCGTCACAGATACTTTTGGCCTACGATGGTTAAGGACTGCGAGAAGTTTTCTCGGAAATGCGAAAAATGCCAGAGAAATGCTCCGACCATCCATCAACCAGCCGAACTAGTGTCATCAATCTCATCACCTTATCCGTTCATGCGTTGGTCGATGGACATAGTGGGCCCGCTTCACTAATCTAAACAGAAGTGATTCCTTCTCGTCCTAATGAACTATTTCTCGAAATGGATTGAAGCCTAATCTTATGCCAGCATCAAATATGCCCAAGTCAAACATTTCATATGGAAGAACATTATATGTCGACACAGAGTGTCGTACGAGATCGTTACAGACAAAGGCTCACAATTCATTTCAACACGCTTCGTAGATTTTTGCAAAAAATGGAAGATACGATTACAAAATCAACGCCGCGATAAACCCAAGGGAACGGGCAGGACGAAGCCGCCAACAAAATGGTCCTCGACGGGTTTAAAAGCGACTCAACGAAAATAAGGAACGATGGAAGGAGTCCTATGGTCGCAACGGACAAGTCCCTGACGAGCAACTGGCGAAACACCATTCGCGCTTACGGATCAGAATGTGTGATCCCGACGAAGTCAAAGTCCCAGGAATACGTCGCAAATTGCTCCATAGACAAGAAGATTTGAATCATATGATGCTCTTGACGAACTGGATATAATCAACGAATGACGCGACCAAGCATTAATCTGCATCCAAAACTATCAGCAAGCAACCGCGAGGTAACTCAAACGTCTGTAGTAGGAGATTCCGAGAAGGAGATTTGGTCCTGCAGAAGGTATTTCAGAACACCGCCGAACGAAATGCGGGAAAACTGGGAGCCAACTAGGAAGGACCATATAAAATCACGAAAGTCGTCCGACCAGGGGCATATGAGTTAAATAACATGGATGATGTCAAGGTTCCCAGGAGTTGGAATGCGGTGCACCTAAAGAAATACTATTATTAAATCAAGATTTCTAACAATTTGAACTACATGACGGCTTGATCCCCGAAAGGGGTATATAGGAAGCCAATCTTTCGATCGGTTCAGCAGTCCCCCTATCAAAAGAGGGGGGAGTGGGTCCGTATATATATATTCTTCCACTTTGGAATTCAGGAATTTTCAAAACAAATTTCAGGCTCGTAAGAAACTTTTCAAACAAGGTTACCTTGAACATTCGGACACACGGATCCATCCGCATATCTGATCGGAACTTCCAAGAGCAAACTTAGTGGATCAGCTTGGAACCTCCGAGCAGATCAGCTCGGAACCTCCGATCAAGTCAGCTCGGGAATCCAAGCAAATGAGCTCGGAATTCCTGAGCAACTTGGGTTGATCAGCTCGGAACTCCCAAGCAAGTCAGCTCGGAGATCCAAGCAGATGAAATCGGGATATCCGAGCAACATGGGCGGATCGCAAGTTAGCTCGGAAATCCGAGTAGATCAACTTGGAATATCCAAGAAGCCTGAGCAGATCAGATCAAAATTTCCGATAAAAACAGCTTGGGCATTCGAGCAAGACGTTCCTCCCAACCAAAGACTAACTTGTACGACTAACTTCAAAACGTACTCGGACAACCTTCAGGACATTCAGTTTGCAAAGCTAATTCGCTCAACGCTTTTCCAAAACTCAAGATAACGGGTCATAACTACAAGCACAACGCATCCGCAAAAGTTCAACTCCTCTCTCATATGCTTGGATTTCTCCGGTAAATAAACTCACTCTCATTTAATTTCCTTCTCATAGATCGAAATTAGGATATAAACCTCGAAACTTAGAATTCGTTTACTATCACGTCATACCTGGTCGAGTGCATGATTGTTAGGAATAGTTCATCTTGTCTGCCAACGGCCGCAACAGACAAACAAATACATCCTTTAAAGATATTAGCCAACATGTCCCGTACGGATTGAGGCTCTATACATCCAACAAACGGATAAAAGCGCCCTATATAAATTTTAAATACCGCCTAGGTAAGTTTATTATCAGCGAAGGGAACATAAGTCAAGCAAACCCCCGCACCAGGACTAGAGTCGATAGTAAACCCCAAAAATCCATTATGACGCTACGCAACACACTGGTAAAATGACGTTATAGCCAAGTATATCTTGGTCTGATATTTTGAAAGGTATGTCCCGCGGATATCAACTCAATATTGATAACGGAAAATGTAAGAAGAAAGTCTCACGGAAAAATGGAATCGAAGTCCAAACCCAGTAAACACAACACGCTGGTCTCGACAAAGTCATTATTGAGTACACGACCAACGACGGGAAGATAAGACGGGAAATCCTCGCACTAGTACTGAAGTCAAATGTAAAACTATGAAACCCAGTAAGATGCTTCCGAGCACACTGGTCTAATAATTACAAGTCTGCAAGAGGAGTACATCTCGACGAATCTTCAGACTCAATTTTGAAACCCAGTAAGACACTTCCGAGCACACTGGTCTAATCATTATGTCCGCAAGAGGATTACGTCTCGACAAATATTCAGACTCAATTTGATACCTAGTAAGACACTTCTGAGCACACTAGGCTAATCATTACAAGTCCGCAAGAGGAGTACGTCTCGCAAATCTTCGGACTTAATTTCGAAACCCAGTAAGACGCTTCCAAGCACAATGGTCCAAAGTATCACAAGTTCGCGAGAAGAGTACGTCTTTCCAAATCTTCGAAATTAATTACGAAACCCAGTCAAACACTTCCGAGCACACTGGTCTCAATCATCTCAAAGCCACAAGTGGGGTGAAAGGAGTAATCCTCCCTCGGACGAAACCCGCTTAACTAAAAAAAAAATACTCAATACAACGACGACACGACTGCTCAGACCCGAGCTAAACAGCTTGGAAATTCCGAGACAAAGATTGGAAATTCCGAGATGGAGCTCGGCAACTCCGAGCTGAGTAGCTCGGACCTTCCGAGTCGACCATACCATATTTTCCGAATCAATACCATTTCCTCCCTTGAGTAGTTTCCAAGTGTTTTCGGAAATTATAAGTAAAGCAGACTAAATTGATCGGACGGCCATCGCAACTTCTCGCGTTCGATTAAACGATCAGACGTATTTAAGGATGTTCTACTCAAGTTTGAAATCCGTAAAAGAAGGAGCAACAATAACTTCAAAAGCTTAAAACAACTAACTTATCTAAACACACAAGATAAGTTAGTTCATACTTCAGGAAGACCAACCGTCCGAGGAAATGAACCACTACATACGGAAAATGCCACTTGACCCATATTTCAGAACTACACATCTCCGTGAGACGAGTCGGAAACATCGCATGAAAACATAGGTGGATCGAAATAGCTTTCCGCTTCGGCTATCAACCGGTCGTATTCGGGAACACGATCCTCATCCAAACGAGTTCTTGACCTCAGGTCCACTTCTTCAGACATACACGCTGAACAACACTCAGCCTTAAAATCGGCACTCAAATCTAGGTTGTTTCTCACCGTGACAAACCGACTTTGCCTCTTTATGGCCGACGGCAGTTTCGAGAAGATTTTGCGGAATTTGGATAATCGAGACGCAAACTTCTTGAGCATTCCTTTGTTTCCTCTCTCAGTCGCATCTTGAAGAGACCCCTCATGAGAGATCCCCCTTTCCGCGAGTTGACTTCTCAAAACCTCAACTTCAGTAAAAGCTCTGTTTCTCTCGGTGCCAAGGGAAAGTCTTGTGATATATCATGGTTTTTACCGGTTTTATGCCATGATATAAGTGTGTTTTAGAGTCTTTTTATGTTTCTTTAGAGTCTTTTACAGGTTTTATTAGGTACACGCATGTTTGAAGTGGATTTGGAGTAATTGGAGCATTTTGGTGCATTTTGGAGTTTTGACCCGAGAGATAGAGCTCACTGTCCAGAACAGAGTAATGTTTCGATCGACACACATCAGCATTGATCGATGCATAGCGAGTTGGGCCAGTCTCAGCGAGAGTTAATGAAGAATGATGAATTTGCAGAGTTGCCCAGAAGCTCCAGATATTTACACAGAAGTCCCAAGACGTGATTTAGCTATTTAATTAGGTTTTTACTTCAGTTTTTAGAGGCGTTCATACTTTAGAGCAGATAGTTTTTAGAGCTATTTGGGGCTGATCTGATCCTGTACCACATCTTATTTTTGGAGAAGATTTCGAACCCCTTTACTTATTTAATCTCTTTTATGATATCTATTAATTCATTGATCATGTTTTCATATTCTATGTCTGAGTAGATTCATAGTTAGGTTTAGGGATTCTCATTAAGGATTTTATGACTTGCTAGATATAATTAATTCAGTTAAGGATTCATATCAATAGAATGTTCTTCAAGCTAAATTGTGTTTATTGCTAGTTCTAACTTGATCACTTAGAATCTAGATCTTAGGTTGCTAGATTGACACGAAAGTGTGGTTTAGAATCTGAACTATTTAGGTTGAGCAATTTAATTACTCGCAAAGAAATTTGGTTGAATTGAATTGTGAACATATCGAACTTAATCTTAAAGCTGGTTTAATCTGTTAGGAATTACAAAGACATTTGGATTTCTGCAATTAGGCTTAGAGAATTCTCACAATGAAATTTGGTTAATTCTATATCTGTGTTTTGAGTTCTAGAACTGTACCTAATTTTATCCTGACTGAATGATTTATCTGCTTGTCTGATTTCCTGAGACCTCTCTAGACTTAGCGCCCTTAGTTAATTGCTTAACACCAATCCTGCTACTGATTTACTTTCCTATTTGCTTTTTAGTTTCTAATCACATTTGCTTTCTCCTAGTTTAATCTTTTCTGTTCTAATCCTATCGTTGCCTAGAGTCCTCGTGGATTCGATACCCTAAGTACTACATTGATATTATTGTGCACTTGCAGTTAGTATAGGGTTAAAACTTTACACCTACCAAGTGTTTGGCGCCGTTGCCGGGGATGGCATTGGGAGAAGTGCCATTTCATGGTCAGAGATGGCACAGTACTTTGACATAAAGTGTCTGAAGCAGGGATCGAAGTAGACCGCGCTAAGATTGAGGTAATGACCAGCCTTCAGGCACCTGATTCTGTGAAGTCTATAAGGAGTTTTCTTGGACATGCTAGTTTCTATAGACGGTTCATCAAAGACTTCAGTAAGATTGCTAGACCACTAACTGATTTGCTGTGAAAGGATACCAAATTTGAGTTCAATGCAGATTGTCAGACTGCATTTGAACAGATCAAGCAGGCATTAGTGAGTGCTCCTATAGTTCAGCCACCAGATTGGGATTTACCTTTTGAGGTTATGTGTGATGCAAGTGACTTGGGAAGAAGAAGGACAAAAAGCTTCATGCTATCTATTATGCTAGTAGGACACTAGATGATGCGCAGAGAAACTATGCCACTACAGAGAAGGAATTGTTGGCTATTGTCTTTGCGTTTGAGAAGTTCCGCCCCTGTCTTGTTGGCTCCAAAGTGATTGTACACACTGATCATTCAGCCCTGAAGTATCTGATGCAGAAGAAAGATGCTAAGCCAAGATTATTGAGATGGATTTTGTTGCTTCAGGAGTTTGACATTGAAGTGAGGGACAAGAAGGGAGTTGAGAATGGAGTTGTTGACCATCTTTCAAGGATGCTGGTTGAGGAAGACGTGTCCATTAATGATTACTTGCCTGAGGAAAACGTCAATATGATCGGGACAGTGTTTCAGACGGATTTGGGCAAAAATTTGCAAAACTGTCGGATTAATCGCATTGCGTCGATCGATGCCATATCTGTGACAATCGATGCAAGTGTCGAGGATGCGACGATCGATGCAACCTTATGCGACGATCGATGCAACCTTATGCGACGATCGTTGCAATGTGGATACAGAACCAGAACCTTTCACAGTTCAAATTGGAGACTATGTCTTCAAGGTAGATGATGTCGCAACCACCGATCGACCCTGGTACGTAGATATAGCTAATTACCTGGCTGCAGAGACTGAACCAGATGATTTGAAGGGGTATGCAAAGAAGAAGTTCTTCAGGGAGCTCAGACGATACTACTGGGATGAGCCTTATCTCTACAAACACTGTTCAGATGGTTTTTACAGGAGATGCGTTGCTGAATCACAGGTTCCAGATATCCTATTCCACTGTCATGGATCAGATTATGCTGGACATTTTGCTACATTTAAGACTGTGTCTAAGGTTCTGCAAGCAGGTTTCTGGTGGCCTACAATGTTTGCGGATGCTCATTCCTTTGTTTCTCAATGTGATGCCTGTCAGAGGAGAGGGAAAATCAGCAAGAGGCATGAGATGCCTCAGAATTTCATTCTTGAGGTTGAGGTTTTCTATTGCTGGGGCATAGACTTCATGGGTCCTTTTCCCTCATCCTATGGGAATAAGTTTATCTTGGTTGCTGTGGACTATGTATCTAAGTGGGTAGAGGCAATAGCTAGTCCAACCAATGATTCTTCGGTGGTTATTAAGCTGTTTAAGACCATCATATTCCCTAGATTTGGAGTACCTCAGATAGTAATTAGTGATGGAGGATCTCACTTTATTAATAAGATCTTCGAGAAGCTGCTAAAGAAGCATGGAGTTCATCACCGAGTTGCTACTCCTTATCACCCTCAGACTAGTGGACATGTCGAGGTTTCTAATAGACAGATCAAGGAGATCTTGGAGAAGACAGTTGGGAAGACAAGGAAGGATTGGGCAGCAAAGTTGGATGATGCACTATGGGCTTACCGGACTGCATTTAAGACACCACTTGGGACCACTCCATTTCATCTGTTGTATGGAAAAGCATGTCATCTGCCAGTAGAGCTTGAGCACAAAGCAGCATGGGCTGTAAAGCAGATGACCTTTGATCTTAAGTCTGCTGCAGAGAGGAGATTGGTGCAGCTTAATGAGTTGGATGAGATTAGACATTTTGCTTATGATAACTCAAAGCTGTACAAGGAGAGGACTAAGCCTTATCATGACAAGAAGATTGTCTCTAGACAATTTGAGCCTAATGATCAGGTACTTTTATATAACTCTCGTTTGCAATTGTTTCCAGGTAAGCTGCGATCAAGGTGGTCTGGTCCTTTCACAATCAAGGAGGTACGTCCTTATGGAGCTGTCGTTCTGATCATCCAGGAAGGTAAGGAATTTATTGTGAATGGACAGAGAGTAAAGCATTATTGGGCTAAGGCCGAGATTCCAAGAGGTCAGATTTTGCCTCTGGATGTTGCACCCTCTGTCTGATTGAGCTAAAACGTCAAGCTATTTGACGCTAAATGAGCGCTGAGTGGGAGATAACCCACTGTTTTGTTTTTGCTATTCATTTTTGGTGTTTTTGTTAGGATTTTACGTTTGTTTTGGTTTCTTGTGAGTTTTGTAAGCATGTCTCGGATATCGCAATGCAACGATCGACACGGTCCTGTGTGTCGATCGTCACAACACAAAAATCGCATTGCAGCGATCGTTGCGGTCCTGAGAAACGATCGACACATGACGAAAAATCGCCTAGCAACGGTCGTTACATTTATGTATCAATCGATGCATGAGCGACAGAGGTAAAATCAGACAGAACTCAACACATCCATTAACATATTTTCTTTCTTTTACCAAACCTTAGCTTAACACTACTGGGGATAGTGTGTTTCAAGTGTGGGGGAGGTAGCTACTGACTTTTATCTTTCTTTTTTTTTAGAGTCAGTCCGGTTTTCAAAAAAAAAAATTTTGTTTTATTGAGTCAAAACCAGTTTAAGTAAGAAACAATGAATTTTTGAGAAGTTAACAACATCTTGCAGGAACTTAAGTAACCACTGGGATGAAGTTGCAGGAACTATCTATGACTATTAGAAAACCCAACACGGATCAACCTACTGAGGACACCCATATCAATTCAGGTATTCAGAGGATCCTTTTACTGGCTTCCCCCTTAACTTGACTTAAACTTCTCACCTAAGGGCTTGGTATACCTTGAGTCGGACTCCTTTGTTAGTTCTGACACAGCTTGTAAACCTGTCCGAGTATGGTTCCCTTCTCCCCTTCCATAAAAAAAAGAATAATAAACTGAGGATGAGCTAGTAGCTCCGAAGTGGTCACGGGAGTAGTAGCAAGCACTATTACCTCCTGTGCGATCCATGGAATGTGTCCAAAGTACACCCCTTAACGGGAAGAGCACTGATAAAAAAAAATGATACCCAATGGGGAAAAATCAGAATGCTAAGGAAGGGAAAAGAGAAGAAAGGAACCAGAAAAAGATAGTTTGGTGGTCTAGAGCTGACAAAGTAAGAATCCATGTGCCCTTTGATCGATAATCCTTAGGTGAGACCGCACTTAATATGCTTAAGAAGTCAGTATGGTGAATTTGAATTGCTTGGATTGATTGTGGAGTTTACTTAGGACAGTTGCTAAGTGTGGGGGAAGTATATGTTGGTCTTGATGTCTTGCATTTGATTCTTTCAGTGGTTTACTAAGGAGAATCTGAGTGTTGTTGCTTCTAGGACAAAAAGAGTTTCTGAAAGTTTTCAAACCTCTTCACCATGTTTTAGTTCTCTGTTTTGCTTGAGGGCAAGCAAAGGCTAAGTGTGGGGGAGTTGATATATCATGGTTTTTACCGGTTTTATGCCATGATATAAGTGTGTTTTAGAGTCTTTTTATGTTTCTTTAGAGTCTTTTACAGGTTTTATTAGGTACACGCACGTTTGGAGTGGATTTGGAGTCATTGGAGCATTTTGGTGCATTTTGGAGTTTTGACCCGAGAGATAGAGCTCACTGTCCAGAACAGAGTAATGTGTCGATCGACACACATCAGCGTTGATCGATGCATAGCGAGTTGGACCAGTCTCGGCGAGAGTTAATGAAGAATGATGAATTTGCAGAGTTGCCCAGAAGCTCCAGATATTTACACAGAAGCCCCAAGACGTGATTTAGCTATTTAATTAGGTTTTTACTTCAGTTTTTAGAGGCGATCATACTTTAGAGCAAAGAGTTTTTAGAGCTATTTGGGGCTGATCTGATCCTGTACTACATCTTGTTTTTGGAGAAGATTTCGAACCCCTTTACTTATTTAATCTCTTTTATGATATCTATTAATTCATTGATCATGTTTTCATCATCTATGTCTGAGTAGATTCATAGTTAGGTTTAGGGATTTTCATTAAGGATATTATGACTTGCTAGATATAATTAATTCAGTTAATGATTCATATCAATAGAATGTTCTTCAAGCTAAATTGTGTTTAATGCTAGTTCTAACTTGATCACTTAGAATCTAGATCTTAGGTTGCTAGATTGACACGAAAGTGTGGTTTAGAATCTAAACTATTTAGGTTGAGCAATTTAATTACTCGCAAAGAAATTTGGTTTAATTGAATTGTGAACATATCGAACTTAATCTTAAAGCTGGTTTAATCTGTTAGGAATTACAAAGACATTTGGATTTCTGCAATTAGGCTTAGAGAATTCTCACAACGAAAGTTGGTTAATTCTATATCTGTGTTTTAAGTTCTAGAACTGTACCTAATTTGATCCTGACTGAATGATTTATCTGCTTGTCTGATATCCTGAGAACTCCCTAGACTTAGCGCCCTTAGTTAATTGCTTACAACCAATCCTGCTACCGATTTACTTTTCTGTTTGCTTTTTAGTTTCTAATCACATTTGCTTTCTCCTAGTTTAATCTTTTCTGTTCTAATCCTATCGTTGCCTAGAGTCCTCGTGGATTCGATACCCTAAGTACTACATTGATATTACTGTGCACTTGCAGTTAGTATAGGGTTAAAACTTTACACCTACCATCTTGCTTCCTCAAACTCATTTTTCTTGTCTTCGATAGAAGCTTCAAAGCGGCGACAGGATTCACCAAGTTTGCGTTATCAACTGAATGCCTTGCAATGTGACCTTGAATCCTTCGAAACTTTCCGTCAGCCTCGGTGGCATGACGATTGATCGAAGGCCACGCCTGTGATGAAAGTTTTTACGATCTAATCAATTAAGTTGCGAGGAAAGAAAGTATTGCCTTACGTCAAAGGAAGAAACTAACACTTAGCATTTCTTGTCCTGCATTGACGAGAGAATCACCACAAATCATATCCTCATACTTGGTTGGATAGTCTCCAGGATGACGGACGCCCGCGCAGAAGCTGGCAACCTCGGCAGCGTTGGAATACATAAAGCTACCATTATCGCAATCAAACCGTCTTGGATCAGAATCGGGCTGCGGAACCTAAACATCCTTTTCATGTCTCTTTTTCCGCCTTCGACTGGACTCATACGTGACGACCTGATCCGACGATTCAGAAGGTGGTACTTAAGAGATGGTTATCTCTTCATCGTCAGCTGCATTGGTACTGGCAACAGGAATACCCTCACCCAATGTAGGATCTTGACCAACCCATTTTTCAGGTCCATAGTAGTCAAAGTCAGGAAGCCCCATTCTACTGTTGAGCCATGCGGAAATCGAGTCATCATCTTGAGGTAACACATCGCTATGACGTTCATCGTCACCCACTCGTTCATCGGTCCTCATCGTTTGACGGATCATATCCATTCGGCTCGCTTGGATAACACGCTCATAGGAGAAATGCGTTTTCCAGTTCGTGCTCCCGTTCTGTAACTTCCCGACGAGGTTGATCAAGTTCAGCGGACACCTTAGGCAGATATCTTTTTCTGCAAAGATAAGAAAACCAAAGAAAATATTAAAAGATCAGTCGACAACAGACATAAACGATGCAAAACCAAAGGACCAAATCGGCTATCGATTTTTCCCCATTTCGATTTTATCAGCGGATAACAATCCCCTTCAATGGACGCCTCGTCAATCAAGCATGGTCGACTAGCACGAGACCTAGTCGACTGCCAAACCCCGGGAGATTCCCCTTCGAAATTTTTTTGGCACAGCCATTATTCGACGCATGATTCGTCATACCGCCATGTCTATCCGCCAAAAACGCCACATAACAGAAATCCAAACTTGGAAAAGATCCAAAGCTTCAAATTTCACAAGAACGAAAAATAAAACTTTGACAAAACTCACAAAAGCTAGGAGGGAATTAGAGAGAGAATTTACCTTTGAGTTATTCTCTTTGGAGTGAAGGTTTGAAAAATGAAGTGGGGAGAAGTGAATACTTATAGATTTTACAAAGGCATGGAACTTTGGGATGATTACACTTAAGCACTTAAGCATAAGCATGCTTAAGCAAAATCATGATGGAGCTGATCATGATTCGGCATGGTGTCGTAATGGGCTTGGCTATGCACAAGAAGTACAACGAACGATTCGGACAATCTGTCGCCGCGAACGGAAGAGCAACAAAACAAAAAAGGCCGAGTCAAGTTTTTCGGACAATTGTTTTCGCCTTGAACACTAAGTAACCTCGCCATCATCGCACTCGAGTCTGACTATCTGGGGGGCTAATGTTGGGTCAAAATCTCCTCGGCGAAAATAATAGCCAAAAAGCATAGCCAAGCAATCAGACACTGAAGTTCATCATATTTCATATGAACAGAGCTTCATATAGTTAATATTTTATACGAAGCACTTAGTGGCGATGACTTCGTATGAATAACATTTTATACGATTGCTTCGATCGAATAACATTTCATAAGAAACGGACAAAACCATTCACCAAAACATCCGAACGGATCGATAGGACAAACACATCTTTTGACAGAAGCTACGGATAGACGAAACTTCCGAACAAGCAACTTCTGAGCTGAAACATCTCGGAAGGATCCGAGCTAAACCAACTCTGATTTCTGAGCTAAACCAGCTCGGATGTCTGAGCTAAACCAGCTTGAATATCCGATCTTAACCAGTTCGGATCCGAACTAAACCAGCTCGGAATTTAGAGCTGGACCAGCTCTGATCCGAGCTAAACCAGCTCGGATTTCCGAGCTAAACTAGTTCGGAGTTCCCAATCTGAACCAGCTCGGACTTTCCAAGCTTAACCAGCCCAGACTTTCCGAGCTGAACAAGCTCGGATCCGAACATTTTCCTTTACCTTTTTTCGAGAATGATCCATTCCTTCGAAAGTTCCGAGCATAATCCATTCCTTCGGAAATTCCGTGCTGAATGCACTCCTTGGAAACTTCCGAACAAGATTTACCTCTCACACTTTCTGAACGGATGTTCCACTTAGATCATATGTTCGAACGTTTTCTGATATCTTCTTCTCCGGACGCGCAACTAGTCGCAACCAATCTTCGTAACATCAATGTATACGTTCTTAGCCGTTAACAAGAATCGTGGGATAAAGTCTTACGAAATATGAGTTTAGGCCTAACCCACGAAACTCATATTTTTGAGACTTTGGGCCGAATCAGGAAATCTACGCTCAAATGGACTTGGATCATCCGTTCTCGACCCATTCGACAAAATAGGTTAAACCGCGGAAAGATAATGGCCAAAGAAGAGATAAACTCGAAGAAAGAAAGAAGAGGATATCTCCGAGCAGAAGAGGAAAATCGAAGCTGAAATGTAAATCTTAACGGAAATAGAAGGAGAAGATAACATGAAGATTTCTGAATATCTTACGGACAAAGATCCTCGAAGCCGACTTGCCGCAGCTATATTAGGAGATGGAATCCCTACGACTTAGACATCTCGAAATAACCTAGCAGATAGACTTAGCACTTAGCAATTTCGTAGCCTCTTTTGTTCTTTGTACTCTCATTTCCAATCTATTATCAATAAAAAATATCCTCTAGGTTCCTATTTCGGTGTGTTTACTTTTGAGATTTCTGTTCCCTACAAGTTTAGCTCTACAAGTTTTGACAGTGTGAGTTCCGACTCGCACAACACTGATGGAGGAAAGTATCGGAATGAAGATCCATGGTTGTCATGTTATGATACAATGCCTTCTACCATTTTCATTTGATCATCTCCTCCCAAAATATGTTCATAAATCAATCCCAGCAGTTGGAGTTTTTTTCAGGGATATATGCACGAGGTCACTTACAGTTGACGACATCAAAAATTTGGAGGAAAACATTCCTATGATCATATGCAATCTAGAGAAGATATTTACACCGTCTTTCTTTGATGTTATGGAGCATCTGCCCATTCATCTCCCTGGAGAAGCTAGACTTGGTGGTCGGTACAATATCGGTGGATGTATCATTTCGAGCGCTATATGTTCCACCTTAAAAAGAAGGTGTAGAACCCCGTTAAAGTGGAGGGTTATGTTGTGGCTCAATATAACAACAAAGAGACTGCAAACTTTGCCAACTATTACTTCCCATCGAAATTACGTACAAAGAGTCGGCGGCGCATAGCTCGAAACGATGATAGAGGCGAGAAGCCAATTTATCCGTCAACGGTTCCCAGCATTTTTCAACAAGTTGGACAATTAAGCTGAAAATCACCTGTGCGGAAACTAACATCCCATGAGCATGCACACCTACACACGTATATTCTCACCAACTGCGACGAAGTCATCGAATATGAAAGGTATATAGTTTACATTTTGTTTGTTATTACATTGGCAAGTAAGTGATATGCTTAAAGTTTACTATCCCTAGAGCTACACCGCAAGTGCACATATATGCAATTGTAGTACATAGGGGTGGAATCCGCAGAGACTCAAGAATCTTACGATAAACTTGTAGTGTCGAATTATGCTAAGCAAAAACAGTTCAAAAGAAATTAAATAGATACAGAAAACTAAAGCAGACGGTTTGTAAGCAATAAGGGGAAGCGCCAGGTCACGGCAATTCTTAGAAAATCAAGAATATAATTAATCAATCAATTGAAATCAAATTAAGAATGGTTCTCGAATTAGAAACACAGAAGTATAACAGACAAACTTTTGTTGCGAATATTTACTATGTCTAACAACCAAGAAAACCAAAATTCTTTGCGAGTTCTAGAGTTCTAAACATGCATTAATCTCAGATAAACCAATTTTTTTACGATAGACAAATTGTTCACCTAGGTTCTTTTCTAGCAGATTAACCAACTTTTGTTTGCGAGAATCAACCTAATATCAATAATCTAAGTGGCCAGTTCAAATTAAGCATTAAGATCAACCTAGACAAAGAACTAGAAAGTATGAATCCCAATTTATCAACTATTCTAACATTCCATGAAATTCCTAAAGAGAATCCCTAAACTTAATAGGTAAACTACTCAGACATGGCAATCATAACAATAGACATGATGAATATAAAACTCAATGGCATAAAAGAATATAAGAAAAAAGGGTTCGAAATCTTCTCTCTGTAGAGTATATGCTCAGCCCTTAAAAAGCTCCAAATCTCTCTGAATGTAAAATAAGCGTAATGTAAAAGGTCGCCTAAAAAATGGCTTAAAACCCTGATATAATAGTAAAACACTTTTTGGGGCTTCTTTGTAATTGTGTGAAACTTTTGGGTCAAGTTGCAAATCTCCAAGAGTCTTCATTAATCGGCTTAAAACCTCCTGATCGACCTCTATGTCAATCGATGCCACTGATGCATCGGTCGACAGGTTGATGAGATGAGAACAACGGTCATGAATAGATCGATACTCTGGGTTGATAATGTTACAACGATTTAAGTGATTCTTCTCATTGACACCTGCATCGACCGATGCCAAAGGTGCATCGATCGACATTGGAGCCAAATATCGTTTCTGATTTCTGCTCTTCAACATGGCTTTACCTAAGGCTTCAGAATGCGCCATAATCATCAAATATACTCCTAATATGCCTAAACATGTAGAAGACTCTAAAAGACTCCAAAACAACATAAAAGACTCGATAACAAAGACCTATATCATGGTTAAAAACCAATAAAAACCAAGATATATCAGTAAGTTTCATAATAAGTGTACTAATGAAATAATTACTTTTCGTAGGTTATACATGGACGCTCTACGACAATGGCATCCATAATTAACCGAGGATGAGCGTGAAGAGCGTAAAAAAAAAAAAGACTTCTCCTCTTGGTTACAATTTTATGTAAGTTTTTCTTTTTAAATGTTACTCAACACAGATAAATTGGGTATTTTTATTAACTTTTCGTGTTATATTTTTTCAGGTGGAAAATGAAGTAAGAAACAGACGCACACACGATGATTGGTTGAAATACATAGTCAACGGCCCCCACTACAATACAAAGTCGTATCCAGGATATTGCACAACGGGATATGCGTTTAAGGTGCATAAAGCTGGCTTTGGTAGGACAACCGCATATCACGGTGTTTCGTCTGCGTCCAGTGAAGTTGTGTACTACGGGGTTCTCAAAGAAATATTGGAATTAAAGTATGTGGGGAAGCTTGGCATGAGATGTGTGGTATTTTTGTGATTGGTATAACCCGATTATTGGCCAAGGTTTCACAATCGATGAGTTTAGAGTGACGTCTATCCATTGGAGTAAGAAGCTTCAGAAATATGATCCTTTCATTATTACTTCACAAGCAGATCAGGTTAGTGATCGACTTGAACTTTTTATTAATCTAAAAACTTCACTTTCTTATATTTAATTTACCATATAAATGATATTTTATTTGATGTATGTGTGTTACATTCCTTACCCTCGGAAAACATACAAGAACGACTCATGGATCACAATTACTAAAATCAATCCGAGAGGAAGAGTCTACGGAGTTGAAGAATATGATCCATTACAAGCAAGCAGAAGTGGTCATATAGCTCCAACAGAAGAATCCCTTGAAGTTAATCTAGTCGTCGATTTTACTCAATTCAGAGACGCCATTCTTCATTCAGGTTCAGAAGAAGAGAGGGGGTGAATTTGATGGTGATACCGATTCAATTACATCCAACTACGATTCAGAAAGTGATGAAGATTAAAATGTAAATATAAAATATTTTTTTTTTAAATAAAAAATTATTTTTTTATTTCAAATTTTTTTGTTTTATTTTGAAATACGTTTTTAAGATTTTCAATGTTTTTCTTGGATTCTAAATAAAGTTCTTCTAAGATTTCCAAAGTTTTTGTTTTTTACAAAAGTCGAAAATATTACTGTATCAATATATTTATGTATGCTAAACGGTAACATAACAATTAGCTCAATGGTTTCTATCCTTTGCAATTACCTCTCCAAGACAAGGTTCGATCCACGGAGAAAGGGAAGTTTTCTTTTATCTTCAAAATTCTGATACAAAACCGAGGGCAAGAAAAGACGGCACAAATTCCGACAGATTTCCGATAGAATTTAAAAATCCGTCGGAAATTACAGACGAAAAACCTAAGGTTTAGGGTTTCAAAATCGGAAACTAATGATAAAAAAACAACCAGGACATAATCCGTCGGTTTGCTGATAGATATTTCACTGACGACTTCTTCTTCCTCATTATCAGTGTTTTCTTTGTCTCTAAGTCGCGCTCTGCCTATCTCTAGGATTTCTCGTCGATTCCGGCCACCAAAGGTAAATTCCGACAGTCCAAACCTGCAAAACAATGTAAATTTTTGTTTTATCAAGTTAATTTCAATAAAAAATGGTTTTTAGGTTGATAGATTTGATAGATTTTAGGTGAAATTATGCATGTGTTGTTCTAATGAAATCACTTGGTAGTTTAGGTTTATTTAGAGCGATTTATGAATTGATTTAGGTATTTGTAGTATGTGATTGATTTAAAAACGTTTTTAAAAATTTTTAAATGTTTATTAAATTTTTACAAACGTTTTAAATGTTTTTAAAGTTGTAAAATAATTACACAACATTTTGTAAACAATTTTTAATTTTTCAATATATTTTAAAAAAAAATTAATTTTAATAACTTTTTATATTTATTTCAAAACTTTTATAGTATCTACAAATTTTTAATAAATTTTTAGCATTTAATATTTTTATATTAATATTTCATAATTTTTAATATTTTTTAAAAAAAATTAATAACTTTTATAAGTTTTTTATAATGTTTTATATATTTTTGTAAATTTTATAAGATTTCCAATGTTTTAATATTTTGTAATTTTGTAAAACTTTATAAGCTTTTTTAACATTTAATCAAATTGTGAATAAGGACGATTTCACAGATTTTTAGGCTTACCGGGCTTCTCAAACGGCTACTCGACCGGGTCAGCCTCGACAGTCCCGATCAGCTCAGCTGAGACCGTCTCAGCCTCGTCAGCATACTCCTAGTGGGAGCCATTATGTGTCTCAGGTGCCAGAGACACATAATGTTCCTCAGTCTATTGCACCGGAGATTGAGGCATTAATCGAGCATCCAGGACGAGAGATGCTGAAACGACTCGATCTCCATTACGAGGGCCAACGATAAGTTTATAGGTAATTTTTTTAACTCTAATAATTTATTTTTTCATTATTTGTTTTATATATGTTTAACATTTAATGTTTTTGCGTTTTTAGGTTCTAGATGACGGGCACAAAGATCACGAAGAGCATCTTGATTATGATGTACAGCATGCTTGCGTTCTCATATATGATTTACATGGATATGCCTTTGTCTGATAGGCATAACTGGTTTCGCCAGTTTGCGGTATGTATCTTCATTCGTTATCTTTCGAATTTTGTAATATTATTAATTATTAATAACAAACATTTTTTGTAGCAAGAGTATACATGCGATAAGAAGTATACTAAACTTGTAGAGAAGGAGTTTCACAAGAAGACGAGATCCCATTACACTCACGTCATCACCGAGTGGAAGCAGAAGTGGGCGGTCAAAGATGTGCAGAAGGGAGAAAACTCGAATGTCTGGACCGGGTTCGTTCATCATTGGTCGCAGCCATCTACAGCATGGACCTCTTCGACTAACTCGCAGAACCGTAAGAGTCAGAGAGGCGGTTCCGGGATTTTAACCCATAAATCGGGAGCGAAGAGCACTTTGCACTGTAAGATTGACTTTGTAAGTTTATATGTTAATTTTGTTTCATATTTTAATAGTCAAATTTTAATGAATAAGTGTTTTGTAGACTCGGCGAGAAGGACGAGAGCCGACGTATATTGAGCTGGTCTAGGACGGCCACATAAACAAGACTACCGACGAGATCCAGGATCCGATCGCTAGGAGAGTTTTTGAGGCGTCGAAGAAGCGAGTGGCGGATGTGCTATTCCAGCAATCCGAGGAAGGCTCGAATTCGGCGACTATGCTATCGCCGGAAAAGATCAACGAGATCTTTCTCGAGGTAAAATTTTATGTTAATTATAACTTTTGTTATGAATTCTAGATTATTTGATTTCAAGCTTGTATTTTTAAAATTTTCCGCAGGAAAGGCAGAAGAGTAAGGGCCGTTATACAACTTAGGAAACGTGGCGCAGAGGGTCTCGACACCGCTTCCCCGCTTCCATCCCGACACCGACTCTTTCGCTGAAGCGTTGAGGAAGAAAAATGAAGAAATCTCAGCATTGAAGGCGAGTAAGGCGCGAATGGAAGCTCAGATGCAAGCAGAACAACAAGAAATCAACCGGACGATGCAGGAGATGCAAGCTCAGATGATACACTTCATGATGTTTGGTACTCTTCCGCCAGGAGTGATACCGGTAGATCCAGAAACGGGAACGGGAGTGGCACCGGGAGCGGAAGCGGGAGCTTCAGGAACGGCATAGGGAGAGGGGGGAATTGGGATCCGCACCGACGGATCTTGATTTTATGTAATTTTAATACTTTTATAGTTTTTTGAATATTTTATAATTTAAATTTTATAAACCAACCGTAGAAAATTATTTATATATTAAAAATCGTCGGTAATCTGTCGGTTTATACCGGTTAGTAATCCGTCGGTGTTATTCCATTGGAAAACCGTCGGTTTTTAACCATCGGTAAACAGTCGCTAAATATCCGTCGGTTGTTCATCGGTATACCATCGATAATATCCACCGGTTGTTAGTCGGTTCCTGTTCGTTGGTAAACTGTCGGTATGGAGTCATCGGTAACCGTCAGTAATTATCCGTCGGTTATTTTCAGTATACCGGCTAATTCTGACCGACGGATTATCAACATTATTTACCGACAAACGGCTGTCGGTAATTTGTTAGTTTATTCTCCTTGGATAACCGTCGTTTATCCATCGATTTTACTCTCATCAACAACCCATCGGTTAGTCGTTGATATTTTTCCGTAGATAATTCGTCGGGTAATTACCGACAAAAATAGATGGATTTCAATTTCTGACGAAATAGAACCGACGGATCCATTCGGTTGGAAATCCGTCAGTAATGGCCATTACCGTTAGGGCATGTTTTCTTGTAGTGTCTTGTGTTTAAAAAAATATACACAAATCTTAGATTTGATACGAAGTATGATAAATGTGATACACTAATATTCATTTAACCCAACTCCTTCTGTCGACCGATGAACACAGTGGATGCCCTTGTCGTAGCTTGCACCACTGTCACCCTATCTTCTCAATGCATTAGACAATCCTTGCGCTTTGATCTCCTTGGTTATATTGTGAAGATAAATATAAAGAGTAGACCACATAATTCAAAAACACTCTTCAAGATAAGCAATAACTTGACTTTATTGATGGAACAATTAAAAAAACAAGATTCGAATCACGAGGTAGCATTATGGTTGGCTGCTAACTCCATGATCATTGGATGGATCCGAACATTTATTGATCCAATGATACGTTCAATGCACTACAAGAAAACATCGTCTTTGTGACTGCACTATTGGTCGCAAAATAGTCGTTAAATGAGGTTTTACGACTAAATACCGAATAATTTTGGTATTTGTAAATCCTTAGTCGCTAAATTGCATAGTCGTAAAAATAGTCGGCAAGTTACGACTACCTTCACGACTACAAGAAGTAGTGGTAACTTAGACGTAGCATAGTCGTAATATATAAGGGCTAATTTGCGACTATATTGGCGACAATTTCGCGACTAAAGAGATAGTCATATGCAGTCGGTGAAATATAGTTATCAAATAGTCATTAAACTAGGTGACCAAAGGCCGACTAATATGTGATTGTATAATACAGTCACAAAGTAGTCGTAAAAATTGGCGAGTGGGTAATGACTAATTTAACGACTATCCAGCGTCTAATTGGAACATATATATACGATTATAGTAACAATATGGCCACTATATGGTACTATTTTGTCACTGGTTAATATAGTCACAACTTAGTAGTAATATTTGGTGACTGTTGGGCGTATGTTTAGCGGCTAATTTAACAATTATACATCGACTAACCGGAACATCCAGTAATTATTATGGCCAACATTTAGCCACCATGTGACAACTGTTTAATCACTAATTTAACGACTATTAAATGACTAATCGTAATTTATTTGACGACTGTTTAATAACAAAGCTAGCGAAAATGCGTCAACTAATCTGATCATCCATATACGATTATGGCATGGAATCTGCCACTACTTTGTGACCGTTGTGTGACAAATTGAAGACTGTTTACTGACTGTTTTATTCGTAAAAGTTATAATTTTGTACCATTCCATTTGTCAAATTTACGATTGGTAATTGTTGATATTGTAAATTGATTGATACAAAAATGTAAAAGACATTTTCATCAAAATAACGTAGATAACTTATATACTTATGTGTACCATATATACACAATTGATTAGTCTCCAACATTAAAGTTTCCAAATCATACCCAGAAAAGTTTAGTTCGGTAGGGACAGTGATAAGTAACCTACGAATAAGATGGAGTTGAAGTTGTACCTGTTGGGGGACGAGGCTCTGTGTTTCCTGCAGATTTTTGAGTCTCCATGAAATCCATAAAATGCGGATCACTTCTCGCACATACTTTTAAACCAAGGAAAAGTCCTCGATGTTTTCCTTTTGCTCAGTAGCAACTCGGACGTGATTTGCTTCACGGACAGCCTGCTCTTCGATTTTACGTTGAGCTTCCTTCAGTTGCTCTTGCAGAGCAACAAACGTTGAAGAGTCTCCCGGCTCCTTGCGCTTGCTCCTTAAATGGTTCTCTTTGAGGCTTACAACTCCATAAGGATATCCTTGTCCATTCTTCACAATGGCATTTTATAATTAAAGACAATAAGAGAAAAACAATTAAATAAAGAACATGACATGAATTTATAAATGTGGATTGTGAAAAATCCCCATTACTTTACATGAAGAAAGATGTAGTTATATTCATCTACTGAGAGCTCCCAAGGTCGCGAAGCAGCACCGTCCGAAACTTCTGAAGTCTCTGCAACAATCTCTGTCAACTTCTCTTCCACGTTCTTCGCAAAAGTTTTTGTGATTTTCTCCGCCGTCTGATCAACATACGTACCATATGGCTTTGTATGTGTCTTGATAAATACCTCGCGAATATTCAGCGGTATTCCCATTTCCTCTTCCTGCAGTGAATTAAAACAAAAAGGATTATTACAGAATTTCAAGAAGAAATGGTGTAACAATTAGAAATAACAGATATATAATAAGAGTTACTTGACATTTCTTGCTTTATTTGTTGGTACGACTTGGGCCTTGATGTGATGATCGAGACCTTCACGGTCAGACAAACGACAGTTGTAATAGGTCGCACTCCTTTCTCATTCTTTTGCAGTATCCTAGTAGTCGGTCATCATTTTTTAGAGAGTCTCGCCGATCCACTTAGGTCGCTCTCGACTAGTCCTCGCGTTGCTAACCATGTCTTTCAACCGTCGTTGACAGATCTCCTCGAAATACTATTGAATTTGAAGGATGTTTGGTTGTCAATCCTGATTCAATTCTCAGATTCAACAGTCCTAAACATACGGATCTAGGTTCTCTTGAATAGAAACTTTATTGATCTCACCTTTTACCTGTTTATGCAGCGGAAAGATGGAACAGGTCAGAGATCAGAGAGCCACCAAGTGATAACTCCTCCAGAGGTTCACACACGCACACCAAGCAGGAAGAAGGCTGCTAGACCAAGGGAGAGAAGGCGCAGAGAGAGAGAGAGGCGCGGATAGGGGGCTAGGGTTAGGGAGAAAGAGATTTGGGTTTTAGTTTGTAAAACCCTTCTCTTTCCCTTTTGGGCTTTTGGGCCCAAATACCAATCTGATTAAATCCCTTGGATTTAATCAGACCCATTTATCTCTCTCTAAGTACGACAAATGCCTGGCACTTTTACCGTACTTCTGCTAAACCGTTCCTACACATTTTCCTGTTAGCTTAGGCGTGTGACCCATATGGGATCATATAATAAAGGCAATAAGTCCAAGACTTATAGATCATGAGCGGACTCTAGCAAGCCATCATGACCCCCAGTATTATATGACTTATGTCTGATCATTGACATACTCTTACTTTCTAGAGACAGTACCGAGATTACTGGACACAATTCCAACAATCTCCCACTTGTACTGGAATCTCTGTATTCATAATCCTTTTGTCTCAATATCTCGATTAGTCATAAGGCAAGATTAGTGTCATCCTTATAAAGCCTAATCTTGTTCATCGGACTCTGATTCGATACTGACAATCCAAACGACTCGGGACAGTCCGTTTGAGCATGGCCATGCATTTTCCAGTATTCAAATCTCCGATTGGCCTAGAGATATTCACTCCATTTATATTGGAGGGACAAATTCCGTCTTGTTCCATCACTGTAAACTACTCATTTCATAATGTACCCAAACAAGGTCCTTATAACTATCGCAGAACGATAGCGTTAGACAATGATCAAAGTGCATTAGTCCATGTGCAGTCACATGCATGCGAACTCAGGTCTAAGGACTATACTCTATAGTCGTAGTGAGAATCTCTTATGACACAGATATAAATATCCTGAAGAGTTCTCACAATCGGGTCTTGTCCGGTCGTATGTTCCCAACATACACCTATGTATTGACTTTGATGCCGAGCATCTATGACACACTGAGACTTTGTCATAAGTCACATACCAATCCAGTCTCCCACGGTTGTTGGTGTTCCAATTTCAACAACCTTCGACTAGGGACAGGATGATATAATCCATCTATCAAATATAGGGTCTCATGATCAAGCTAAATGACTTTGATGACTCAAGATCAAGTCACTTACTTCGATGACCTATAAAATGGTTTATATCACTTTGGAACGATTATTTCATCACAGTTAAAATAATCTTGAAATAATAATTTCATTAAACATAAGAATGTTTTACAAGAACATATCAAATAACTAAATAAAAGCCCTCAAACTCCCACTCAAATTTAGATTACATTTCAATGTCTCTAATGCCTACAGCTTCAGTCAGAAACTCGAGCTTAGGCCTTGGGAGTGGCTTTGTCAACGGATCAGCGACGTTATCATCTGTCTGAACTCGGCTGATCTTGACTTCCTTTCTATTAATGATGTCACGTATCAAGTGAAATCTTCTTAGAACATGCTTGGATTTCTGGTGTGATCTTGGTTCCTTTGCCTGAGCAATAGCACCATTGTTATCACAAAATAGTGCCAGAGGCTCAGCCGCATCTGGTATCACACCTAGTTCAATAATGAACTTTCGTATCCAAACAGCTTCCTTCGCTGCTTCTGAGGCGGCGATATATTCAGCTTCTGTAGTGGAATCAGCAACGGTGTCTTGCTTGGAGCTTCTCCAACTGATTGCACCGCCATTCAGACAAAAGATATAACCGGACTGTGACCGGAAATCATCTTGGTCTGTCTGGAAACTTGCGTCCGTGAATCCACTGACTTTAAGCACATCACTTCCACCGTACACCAAGAACTTATCCTTAGTATGTCTTAGATACTTCATGATATTCTTTACGGCAATCCAATGGTTTTCACCTTGATTTGACTGGTATCTACTCGTCATGCTCAATGCATAAGCAACATCAGGACGAGTACAGATCATGGCATACATGACAGATCCTATTTCAGATGCATAAGGAATATTCTTCATGCGCTCAAGCTCAGCAGCCGACGTAGGGCTCTGCTTCTTGCTTAGCGTTGTGCCATGTACCATTGGCGTGAAGCCCTTCTTGGAATCTTTCATGCTGAATCTTTGTAGGACTTTGTCAATGTATGAATCTTGACACAAGCCTATCAGCCTTCTAGATCTATCCCGGTAGATCCTGATTCCAAGAACGTATGCGGCTTCACCCATGTCTTTCATGGAAAAACAACTTCCAAGCCAGTCCTTTACGGACTTCAGCATTGGAACGTCGTTTCCGAGAAGCAGTATGTCATCGACATACAGAATAAGAAATACTATCTTGCTCCCACTAGTTTTCTTATACACGCATTGTTCTTCTTCGTTTCTGATGAAGTCAAATTGCTTGATCGCTTCATCAAAACGAAGATTCCAGCTCCTCGATGCTTGCTTCAATCCATAAATGGATTTATGAAGCTTGCATACTTTCCCAGCATTCTTTGGATCTATGTAACCGTCAGGTTGCGTCATATACACATCCTCTTCCAGAATACCATTCAGGAAGGCGGTTTTCACGTCCATCTGCCAAATTTCATAATCATGAAAAGCTGCAGTTGCTAGTAGAATCCGAATAGATTTCATCATAGCCACTGGTGAATAGGTTTCATCGTAATCCACACCGTGAACTTGTCTGAAACCTTTTGCCACCAACCTGGCTTTATAAATCTGGACATTTCCATCCACGTCAATCTTCTTCTTGAAGATCCATTTGCACTCGATGGCTTTTACACCAGCGGGTAAGTCAACCAACGAAAACACTTGGTTGACCGACATGGAGTCCATTTCGGAATCAGTGGCCTTGCGCCACTTCGAGGAATCTGGGCCCATCATGGCTTGATTGAAGTTCGATGGTTCATCACCATCAATGATCAGAAGATCATGACAGTCAGTCACGAGGAATCCTTGATATCTCTCGGGTTCATGACGGATCCTCCCGGATCTTCGAACTTCAGGTACTACAGGTTCAGGCTCTACAATTTCTTGTAGGTCCTCCTGCTGTTCTTCCTCATTGGGTTGAGCAGTATCCTGTTCATCTTGAATTTCTTCAAGCAGTACCTTACTCCCACTGTCTTTCTTAGAGAGAAACTCCCTCTCAAGAAAGTTACAATCCCGGGCAACAAAGATCTTGTTCTCGGAACGTAGATAGAAGTAATAAGCCTTGGTTTCCTTCGGATAACCAATGAAGTAGCATTTATCAGACTTTGGTGTAAGCTTGTCTGAGATTAATCTCTTGACATAGGCTTCACAACCCCAAATTCTAAGATAAGACAGCACTGGAGCTACTCCAGTCCATAATTCATATGGTGTCTTTGCTACTGCTTTCGATGGCGCTCTATTTAGAGTGAAAACTGCTGTTAGCAGAGCATATCCCCAAAGGGATATTGGAAGGTCTGTGTGACTCATCATAGATCGAACCATATCCAATAAGGTCCGATTTCTCCTCTCAGACACACCATTCCATTGAGGTGTTCCAGGAGGAGTGAGTTGGGACACGATCCCACACTCTCTTAGATGATCACTGAATTCTTGGCTTAAGTATTCTCCTCCTCGGTCGGACCGAAGAGCCTTAATGCTTTTGCCAAGTTGGTTCTGTACTTCATTTTGGAATTCTCTGAACTTCTCAAAAGATTCAGACTTATGTTTCATTAAATAAACATATCCATACCTACTGAAATCATCAGTGAAGGTAATGAAGTACTGATAGTTTCCTCTTGCATTTGTGGACATTGGGCCACACACGTCAGTGTGTATCAGGCCCAATAAGTCACTGGCCCTCTCGTTAGGTTTATTAAAGGGGGCCCGTGTCATTTTGCCCATCATGCAGGATTCGCATTTCTCACATGACTCAAAGTCAAATGAGCCAAGAAGTCCATTCGAATGGAGCCTCTTGATGCGTTTCTCGCTGATGTGCCCTAAACGACAATGCCATAGAAACGTTCGGTTCTCCTCATTAGGTTTGAACCGTTTGGTATTAATGTTATAAATTGGCGCGGATTGATCGAGTATGTAAAGCCCATTCGTAAGAGGGGCAGAACCATAGAACAAATTGTTGCGATTGAAGGAACATAATTTATTCTTAACTGAAAAATCATAACCTTCCAAATCCAACAAAGAAATTGAAATAATATTTCTGCTTATAGCAGGTACAAAATAACAATTATTGAGTTCTAAAATCAATCCCGAAGGTAAAGACAACAAGTATGTGCCTACAGCTAGTGCTGGAACTTTCGCTCCATTCCCAACTCGTAGCTCCACTTGTCCTTGCTTCAGCCTTCTACTGTTGCTGAGTGCCTGCATATTAGTACAAATATGAGCCCCACAACCAGTATCCATAACCCATGAGGTATTATCAGAAGTAGTTGTATTAACTTCTATAACAAAAATACCTGTCGAAGAAGTCTCGAGAGTCTTCTTCTTCAATTCCTTTAGACCTTCTTGGAATTTCTTACATTCTCTCCTCCAATGCCCTGGTTCTTTACAGAACCTGCATATGTCAGTTGGCCCAGCCTTGGACTTGGGCTTGGGCTTTGGCGTGTCCTTGTCCGCGACTTGGACAGCCTTGGCCTTTCCCTTATCCTTAGCAGAGGATTTCTTAAACCCCTTGCCCTTTTGCACCATAAGCACATTGGGGTCCTTGGCGGTTTTCCTCAAGTTGGGCTCTGCAGTCTTGAGCATTCCGTGAAGCTCAGGCAATGTCTTACTCAAGCCATGCATGTTAAAGTTCAGAATGAACTGATCATAGCTTGCAGGTAATGACTGCAGAATGATGTCGCAGGCAAGTTCCTGGCTGATAGGGCAGTCGAGTTTCTGAAGATGATCGAGATAACCCATCATCTTCAAGACATGAGGACTCACTGCCGCATTTGCAGCCAACTTACAGTCTAAGAGGTTCTTAACAGTCTGAAACCTCTCAGTCCTTGCTTGCTCCTGAAAAAGCGATTTCAGGCTTGCCATTATCTCAATTGGTGACAACACACTCTCGAACTGCATTTGCAGCTCAGCAGTCATTGTCGCCAACATAAGGCAATACACATCATTTTCATCTGACGAATGCTTTTCCCAAGCATTATGCAGAGTCCTGGCGGCATTGTTAGCAGGCCTCTCGGGGAGAGGATCACGAAGGACATAATCCTTCTTCTCCTGCTTGAGGACCAGCCTCAAGTTCCTTGACCACGTCAGGAAGTTCGTTCCAGTCAGCTTCTCCTTCTCGAGAACAGACCGGATTGAGAATGTGTTTTGTGTGCTTGTAGTAGTCATAGCTGAAATATATATAGATAAAAAGGTTATTAGTTAATATGTTCAATATGATTAATCTCGTATTAAAATTTAATATGATTAATCACGCATTATATTCAATAACCTAAGTTACCCTCAATAGAATATAATGATTCCAAGATCCACATATAACTAAGATCAAAGTGGGCCACTGGCCGTCACCCAACCTTAGCTTATATCGGTAAGCCCTATGTCGGATAATTATATCCGTGATATAACTCTTGGTTGGGAATCTGGGCCCGAGGCCCAATTCACTCTGATGTCTCATGGCCCGGGACTCCCGATGGCCTAGTCAAGAAAACCAGACTATACAGTCATGTAATCATTAATGTCTGGGACTCCCAATGACATTTATGAATCACAAACCGTCTTATCCACGCAAAAGTAGACACCCTCACACTGTAAGGCCATGAATACAATTGAATGGGCTTCGACAGCTGACATAGTCTGGACAAGACATCCAACGCTTGATATTATTTGAGGTTCGTAGGTTTATTAAAATTTCATTCCCAAAATAGAAGATTACTATTTCGGGAAACTTTCTATTTTTGGAAACCTACTATTTTTGGAAACTTTCTAAAAATGGAAACTTTCTAAAACCGGAAACTTTCTAACTTTAGAAATTTATGTAAATCCAAAACATGCAAATCTAGAAACTTCTATTTTAAGAAACTTTCTAATTTCAAAATTTCGGAAACTTTAATTTAAAATCGATTTATATAACTTTATAAAATAAATTTTAAATTAATCTGAAGAAAGACTCAAATAATTGGCCCTAATTGTTTTAACTTCTTGGCCCGAGGCCCAAGAATTGGTCCATGTCCAAGACATGACCCAATTGTCCAATTAAATGACATAACCGGTCTGGTTCATTAAAATTGGTCTAACCAAATTTTAATTACTACGATGACCACAATTGTCAACCGGTTATTTACTAAACCGGATTTTCTCAATTTATTTGGTCCAACCAAATCAAATTAGAAAATCCTGGTTTAGGCACAAAATCCAATTTTTCGACTTTGGATTTCTTATCCCGGTTTAACCAGAATTTAATAAAATTATTAAATCTGTTTATTAAACCGAGACGTTTAATTTTAATCAAGTTTTAAACCGAACCGAAGACACAAGCCAAAACCGAACCGGTTAGGTCACGGCCGCAAGCAACTCGATCGTGAATGATCGTGACAGCCGCAAACCTTACGGTCGGGACGAGCTCGGCTTGTGATCGGGACGGGAACGACCGAGAGTTGCCGAGACGCGACGCGATCGCATCAGCCGATCGGACCAACTCTCTCGATCGGGACGACGAGGCAACCGGACGCATTCACAGCCGATCCATGCTATCGATCATAATGATCGATCCATGCGATCAACTCGCCCGATCCCGCGCCTCCACTCCGATCGGACTGACGACGCAACGCGATCCATGATCGGTTCGTTCATCATGTACCGATCGGCCCGACGCATACCAAATCATATAGTTTGGTCATGCGATTTTCTTTAGTTTGTTTAGGTTTCAATTCCTTGTTGCTTAAGTGATTTCTCTTATCAATAGTTGATTCAAAACACTTTTAAACAAGAAAAACAATCCTAAACGAGATTCTAAACAAGAAAAACCAGAACCAATAGCTCTGATACCACTGAAGGATGTTTGGTTGTCAATCCTGATTCAATTCTCAGATTCAACAGTCCTAAACATACGGATCTAGGTTCTCTTGAATAGAAACTTTATTGATCTCACCTTTTACCTGTTTATGCAGCGGAAAGATAGAACAGGTCAGAGATCAGAGAGCCACCAAGTGATAACTCCTCCAGAGGTTCACACACGCACACCAAGCAGGAAGAAGGCTGCTAGACCAAGGGAGAGGAGGCGCAGAGAGAGAGAGAGGCGCGGCTAGGGGGCTAGGGTTAGGGAGAAAGAGATTTGGGTTTTAGTTTATAAAACCCTTCTCTTTCCCTTTTGGGCTTTTGGGCCCAAATACCAATCTGATTAAATCCCTTGGATTTAATCAGACCCATTTATCTCTCTCTAAGTACGACAAATGCCTGGCACTTTTACCGTACTTCTGCTAAACCGTTCCTACACATTTTCCTGTTAGCTTAGGCGTGTGACCCATATGGGATCATATAATAAAGGCAATAAGTCCAAGACTTATAGATCATGAGCGGACTCTAGCAAGCCATCATGACCCCCAGTATTATATGACTTATGTCTGATCATTGACATACTCTTACTTTCTAGAGACAGTACCGAGATTACTGGACACAATTCCAACAGAATTGTCCCTAATATCAAGGGATCCCAAGTGTAGGTTTTCTACAATACAAAGATAATAAACATAGCATTAGTGAAAACAACACAAGCAAACCTATAAGTGAAGGGTATAGGAGAGAAAACTATACCGCGAACTCGAGGAAGTATCTTTATGCTTTATCACGAGGCACATGTGACCAGCTATAGTAGGGTTGATTGAATTTGTTTGTAAATTTTTTAGTAATCTTCCGAACCAATTTTGATCCTCTGTCACGAGTAATGAGAAATCAATTTAACATAAGAAAGTTATTAATGGTTTGATCATGTTTCAAATGATATAAACGCTATCTTCTAATTGCCAAGCCACCCGATTCTCATCAGACCATCATAACTCTTTAAACTGAGACATCAAAACTCAATTGCTTGATAACTATAAGATTAACATCATAACCATCAGAGACTCGAACTCATCAGACCATCATAACTCGTAAGCAAACCAAAAATCAGATTCTGAAGCAAACTAGACGGTTAAAAACAGACCATTACGATATGCATAAGACTAGAATAAGAAACCATACAGAGAATAACAAGTTCTAACAAATTTTATATAAAAGCTGAAGAAACAATAAATAACAATAGCCACTCCAAATCGAATTTGGCGTCGGTGTGGGAGAGAAGACGGTGTTAAACATTTACATGTCTGTCACCTGAAGCAGAGCATTCAGAGCCCTCAAAGTGTCCTCTTGAATATCCAGAAAAACTGGAAGAGATTCGTTGAGGAAGTTGTGACATTCAGAAGATAAATGACTTTGAGTCTGAGAGTGGTTAAATGGCGAAATGAGGTGTCCAGAACAAGAGTTTGGTTGTTCTTGAATTCTTCTGACATCAGAGACGTATCGACTTCACGTTGATTAGTAGTCAAGTTTTGGAAAAGTTGTTGTGGCGGTGGATATTTCCAGACATAGGGTGTTGACGGTTGGGCGATAACCGGGTATTTATCTTGACGTTGAGTCCACCGAGTCAGAAGAACTACGGCTGCTGGCGTGAAGTTTTAATGCGCCGGTAGTACGCTCGGTGTTTTCTTAAAAGTATAGGGGTGGATGGTCCGAACGACTCTCTGAGAAACATTTGGAATGGTTTGAATTGAGAGATTCAAAGAATAGATTGAGAGGGTCGATGGGGTTTATGCAAAAGTTAGCAATGAAATTGAGAGCCTCAAATAAGAGATTCAAAAAAAAAAAAAATCAGTTAGATATGGGTGGACAGAAAGGAGGATTTGAAGAAAAATTAGAGAGATGTTTTAAAGGAGATTTCAGAAAAGGAAAGAACAAAATAAAATCAGGGTTTATGTTTATGGTAAATGGGTATTTCTCGACACTTAGTCAAAAATTGTTGGGTTTAGGCGGGTAATTGAAATGTTTTGAGCTATAAAATTGGGTTTGGTTTCCCGGATTATTTACGCAAATCTTTTGAAATTTTTTCCACGAGTAGTCGTAACTTAGTCATCAATTACAAATAACCATGATTTAAATATTAATCGTAATTAATATAAAGGCTTAGTAAGGAAATCCACAATAACTTTGATCTCAATATAAAGTAGGATTGAAGACAAATTCATGGCTTGAAATGAGATCCATTGCCTTTTGTAAAGCAACTCCTACACATAAAAATTTAAAATGATCTTAGTAAGAAACTATTTATGTTTTTTTCTTCTTTTTGACAGCAAAAACTATATATTTTTATATACCAAATTTAAAAGTTCAATAATTTACCACTCTTCATTAGATAAACATTTTCAATATCTGAATCAAAGTAAAACTGTGAAATACTAAATGAATTTTGGAAAAACAGAGTACATAAATACAATGACAGTAACAAAAGAATTAGTAAATTAACGAGTAATGGACAAATTAAACATTTATTAACTTGTATTAATTAAAAGTGATTTTAATATGTTTTTACTTACTTAGATTATTATTCACATGCCAAAACCTCAATACCACAATTGATTCATAGTTCCCAGTACAGTGCCAAAATTCATGAAACTTAATCGCATGTTGTCCCCTAGCAAAACATTTTATTTATTTCCCACTTTAAAAAAAAAAAAAGATGAGAATAATTTAATTTAGGTAAAATGTAAGTGGAAACAAGTATTTTAAAATTTCTTAAATAAAACAGTAAAAATGAAAATCTTACTTCATTTCCCTTAGATGGAACCAAACTTGTTTAACAAGGTCAAAAGAACTAGTTCTCTTGTCAATCCTATCATGTTCATATGATTCCATTTCACCCACGAATTTGATGCATCAAATAACATCTACAATATATATATAAAAGATTAGTATAACAATTAAACAAGGTTAATATAAATATATATGTCCAACAAAAATAATAATTTTCTTATAAAATTTTTTTATAAATGCAGATATAAAAGAAAACTTACCAATAGTGTAGTTAGGTGAGATTTGGCGCTCTATTATAGTGTGAATGCCAAAAAAATCATAAAAATCAACATCAACAACCATGAAACAATTTGATATCGAGCAAATAAGAATATTTTTCGGAGTAATTGTGTTTCTCGGCTCAACTGGATTATAAATCTCAACGAAGTTTTGGATATACTTCCAGGATCCTTTATCGAAATGGTTATTAATTTTAAGAAAGGAATACATGGTATTGTGGCCGCTGTTTTGAATCCATTAAATACAAAATAGTAAACAAAAAAGTATATGTAATAAATAAAACATAAAGAAATTTATAATTGTGCTTTCATATTTTACGTTTGTTAATCAAGCATACATGGTCATCACCGAGGATAACATGACATTGAAGACCATGTGGAAAAACATGGATGATCCATTTTTGAATGATCTTAACCCTACATGCCTATTCCCTTTTAGAATGATCGATATACCACAACAAATATAAATTTGCCATCTGATGTGTTTGGATTTTAAGATTTTGTGTGTTTTTGTGCTAGGAATGAGTCGAACGATACAAGTAAAACAAAAAAATGAGATGAAGTGGTTGGTGTGAAATATTATTAGCGGTTTTATTATGGTATAAGAAAATTAAATCCTGATTTACATAATTTATTTATTGTGTTTATGTGTAATTACCATGTTAAGTAGCTTTAATAATATCGATCGAGAGGAACACTGGATATTCTTCTTGATTTTTCGTTAATGTGTCGATATTTATTACTTGCAAATCGGTTTTCTTTTTTTCAATATCTGCAAGTTAGTAGATATGTTTGTTTTTAGGTTTACGTCAAATCGTATCTCCACTAAAATAATAGCGAAGAAATTTGGGTTTACACGGGGTAATTGAAATATTTTGGGTTTAAAGTTGGGTTTGGTTTCCCGGATTAATTAGGCCAGTTTTTTTAAAAATATATTTTTTCCGCTCGTAGTCGTAACTTAGTGACTAATACATTGTGACTACTTTGCTACTATTTGATGACTGAATTAATAGCTATTTGGAGAATGATATGAACATCATGATGCTTTTATAGTCAGTTTGCCCATGTTGATACTTCTTTTCAATTAGTGAGATATTTTGCAAAAAGGGTATATGATTAATTGATAGGACATAAACATAATTACTAGAACCGAAAATGCACGCGAACTTATACATATTAATTAATTATGAAGAATAACATAAATAGTATTTAAGTTTAGGGATAACCCAAATGTTTCATTGTCTCTATAAATAAACTCTTGTGGTTGCATCAATCTCTCCAATATTGAACAATATTATTTGTTAAAATTCTTCTTGCCTATTTCCATCTCTTCATTACCAAATTCGTAATGAATTATCTTCCCAGTGATGTGCTACGAAAAATTCTTCTTGACGCCATTGAAGGTTAGAAAGGCTTACACTATTTTATAAGGGAGAAGACAACATGCATAGCGTTGCGAAACGTCGGACAAAATCAAGATATCTACAACTCGATCGATTTCTACAACTCGATGAATTTCTACTATGGGTTCATTAACTTAAATATTTGGTGCCCACATCATTATATACAAAATTTTGTCCTCATATGTCTGCAATACGGAAACCATTCAGCTCTTCTCCTCTGAGGTATGTGTTGTTTTATCTACAGAAACCGGAGGGTTTAAGGAGAAGCAATGATCAAGAGATCAGCAAATAGTCGATGGGAGACAAGGATATAAGCGTAATCCATGCTCTTGCGTGTTTTTTTATGGAGATGGAGAAGTTTTGAACCGTGGATATGTCATCGACCGTGAACATTCCACTCGAATGCGTGTGAAGATAACGAGGAGAGATATGCGTGTATGGCAAGAAAGATCGTGTGCTCTGTTCTTTGAGAAGCAAGCGAGTGTAGATATCAACAGCTTAATAGTTGTATGTGTGCTCCAATAAAAACTTGGATGGCTTGCTCGAACTTTGGTTTCAAGGGTTCAAACATGTGCGATAGATGCTTTTGGACCATCGAGTCACTATTTTACTTCAGACTTATCAGGAATAATTTCGAACTTTGGCCCGCTTAGTTTCTTGAAGATCCTTAATACTCCCTCTCTTTCAAAATATATGATGTTTTAGTGAAAAATTTTGTTTCAAATTATATGATGTTTCCAACATTTAATGTAAAATTAATTAGATGTTTATTGTTTTAACCCTTTATGTTCTAAATATTGTTTTATCATTAGTTAGATTGTGTTTAGGTATATAATTATTGATGTTTTAGTTAGGAAAATAATAAAAATTAAATTATTTCTTATTTTATGTGCAAAAACCTTAAACGTCATATAATTTGAAACGGAGGGAGTATGTATGCATGATCCTTAAGTACATTGCGACTACTTTGCTACTATTTCATAACTGAATTAACGACTATATGGAGACAAATATGAGCATCAAGATGCGCTTATGGTCAGTTTGGCCATCATAATACTTCTTTTCAATTAGTGCATGTATTTTGCAAATAGGCTTGATGATAAATTGATAGGACATATACCTAAATTTTTTTTCAACAATCGATGCATGTAACTATGAGTTTATTTTTATAAATTCAGAACTGCAATCGACATTATATATCATTACCTAACGAAATAGATTCATCATATACATATACTTACTCAATCCGAAAATGCACGTGAACAGATGCATATCAAGTAATAAATAACAATAAGATAAATATTATCTAAATTTATGGAAAATCCAAAGGTTGCATCCTCTTTATAAATAAACTTCTGCGGTTGCATGAAACGATATCGATATTTTATTTTCCCTATTTTCTTTACCAAAATTGTAATGGATTATCTTCCTAGTGATGTCATACAAAAAAATCCTTCTTGATGTCATTGGCAATGACGAAGGTATACGCTATTTGGCTCAGGCGAAGGCAACATGCAAGGCGCTGCAATACTTCGGGAACATTAACTTAAATATATAAGTCCATCGATCTATACTTCGGGAACATTAACTTAAATACATGGTGCCCACCTTTGGTTATAACAAAATTCGTTACTAGATGTTTGGAATCCGAAAACCCTTATGCTCTTCTCCTTCGAGGTGTGTGTCTTTTTGTATATTGCGACTGTTTGGTCGACAAATCATCCTCCAGCGACGGGATGGTTAAAGGAGAGGCTATGATAAAGAGATTGACAGATAGTCGATTTGAGACGGAGATATACGCGCACTCCATATTATTGCGGGTTTTTTTATGGAGATAAAGAAGTTTTGAACCGTGGGTTTTTTATCGAGTGTGAATTCGCAACTCGAATATATGTTAAGACAACTAGGAGACTTAGGCTTGGAATATCAAACAGATGTTGTGCACTGTTCTTTGAGAAGCCACGAGGTGTAGATATCAACTGTCTTTATAGATGTATGTGTGCTCCGATAACAACTTGGTTGGCATGGTGGGACTATGGTTTCAAAGGTACAAACATGTGTGATATATGCTTTTGGACTATCGAGTCACTATTCTACTTCACAATCATGAGAGATAATTTCTGAATTTGTCCATGTTATCTTCTTGAAGATTTTAAAATATATGGTTTGTTATATGTACTAGATGATGTGATATCGACTTTTCAAGTATTGTATACATTATCGTTTTCAGTACTTAATGAAATTAGTTATATTTACCAATCTAAAAACACATTGTCTCTAGCAGTCAAGGTAACAATTTTGATTACGGATAATTACATAGTTTAGCCATTAACAACTTAGATAATCTCAAATACCAAAAAAAACAAAAAAAAACAATTACGCTAAAGTACTTAGAGACAGTGGCATTATTGATCTTATCAAATCAGTCAATCACGCACAACCATGTGACGTAATCGACAATGGTCATGGATGCTGTTAGTTGGAACTTTTGAGAGAATCAGATGAAGCATCGATTGTGGCATGGAAATCGAGTCGATACATTATGGAAACCTTTAATGAAAAAAAAGAATAAGTTAACAAACCATTGTAACCCTTCATTTGCATGATATTTAACCATGATTAGTGTTGATTTGATGCGAATATCAAAGAGAAACACCCTTTAAGTGCCAGCATCTTGTGTCCTATTAGACTCTGTTTATATTACAAAGACATGTGGCGTGTAAAAGCTCGACTCTCTCTCTATATATATATATCCCTCTCTCTCCTCTCTCCTCTCTCTCTCTCTCTCTCTCTCTCTCTCTCTCTCTCTCTCTCTCTCTCTCTCTCTCTCTCTCTCTCTCTCTTTGTTTTGATGCGGCACTCGAGACTACTTATTAGAGTATGCATGTATGATGACATAAACATATTTATTGAGGCCCAAACATATTCTTTTTTCAAAAAAAGAAATTTTTTTTGTAGAATTGTTTCGTAGGTCACGTCTTTTAGTCTCCTTCCCTAAACGGTTCGTTTTCTCTATTAGGTCTTTGCGAGTGTAATTAAGCTTTTTCTTCCCTAGATTTCCGACCAAGAAAGCGAGATTCTCTTAAACGACCATGGATGTGCAGATTTTCCAGGCGAGTATCTCATCTTAGCGACCGTCTTCCATCTCTTGGGGATTTATGGGTGTTGCTTATTCGTTTGTGGATGTGTGTTTCTTCAAATGGTGATCCGAATATATCCATGATCTTGTGCGATGAAGAGGTAATCGCGTTTCCTCTTCCAGAATTTTAGACGATTTTGGATTTTGATTGTCACATGTTTTTTTAACTCGGAGAATAACTATTTCGATTTAGGGCATCCGGATCGAGGCAACTGCGCACACTCATGATTTTGAACTATTCAGGTATTCACTATGGTGCGAGAGTCGTTGGTTTCTCCTTGAAGATGCTCAAGTTGTGGTTGCGCCAGATTTTATTTCTTTGACTCCTCACAAATTTAAGCTCATATTCAGATCAAATGCATTGTTCTGTCTTACCTTCGATAATCTCCGGCGAGGTCATTTCATGGTGTTTCCATTGATTTGGATATATTGGATGGGTTGGTTAATGATCCATATCCTAGAGCTTTTTGCACTAAACATTTTATTTGTGCTTAGGATTATAATGATATGCATGTTATTTGGATATGTTGTATAGTAAATGATAATCTTTCCTTTATAGATATTCTTGGTGTTGTAACACATGTTGGAAAGAATGAGTATTGTTGGGCATGACCTAAGTTACGTTTACCATTTGTGATATATGGTGAGATATTGTTTTTGTTTTATTTTGAAGATTTTTTGCTATATTAGAATCTGATAATAGCTTTAATAAATTTATATCATATATATACCCTCTGGAATATCCATTGTGTGTTAGTTGGGAGAAATGGGAAATAATTGGCCAAAAGGTTTAGGTATGATGCATATAAGCATGTCTTCATAATTCTCATATGCTTTTTCGTCAAACGACAGTCACGTAAGATGTACAAAGTCTTATTATATATAGATGAGAATGATCACATTGGGTAGTAATTAAATTTTGTTCCTGATTGTTTATATATTAGGCTATACTTGGCTAAAAGGATAATAAAGGCTTTCAACGATCATGTATGACTAGTATAAGAATTCAGACTGGGTTAAATTCGTCAACAGGTTGTGTTAATTTTCTTTGATCATTTCATTAACAGAGAAACATATATTGCGTATAAGTAATACATTGTTATTGCTTTCTTTTTAGATTTCCCAAAAGAGTACCAGAGGAATACGACCCGGAAGAAAATCTGATGACATGGTTCTAACTAATTCCTCTATCTCAAGTTGTTGGTTATCGAAAACTTTATCTTTTCTTTATTTTGGATCAAGTGATCCTCTATAAGAACTTGTAGATTGGTTCATTAATTTGATATTTTTACTTTCGGATTTTAAGCAACTAATGTATGTTTGTTTTTTCTGATCTCAATGTAAACTATATTTGGTATGTTAGTGTAGCTTTTATCTAGATATTCGATCAAGTAATTAATTTTTTTATAATTATATTAATAGTGCATATATATACAATACTTTAGAAATAATGTTGGTAAAAGAGAATTAATTATATTAAATATTTTAGAAATTTACATTTAGTTTACGAAAATATAGCTTTGATATTCACTTATGATTAGCAAATATAACCAAACTATCTTATATTATTATTACTAAATCGATAACATACTATATTATACGACTCATACCCGACTATTTTACGACCCGACTAACGAGTTGCACATTAGTCGTAACACTAGCGACACATTTGCAACTTTGTTACGATTATACATGGAGTAAAAAATTAGCCGCCCACATAGTGACTAATTTGCGACTTCCTAACGACTCCTCAAAATAGTTGCGTAGTCGCCAAACTAGCGACTACGCTGCGACTATTGTTTCCGGTTTCGACTATAGTCGTTAATTTGTCGTAAATTGACGAATACCATCTTTTCATAAAATAATGACTAATTGACGACTGTAGTCGCAAACCAGTAGCAATCATGTTACGACTACAAATATAGTCGCAAAATGCAGTCGTAAAAAACTGTTTTCTTGTAATGATGGTCTCCATTGGAAACATCGTTCAAAAACAGATTTTCAAAGACAAAATATTTTGTGAAATTTACTCCAAGTATTATTAATTTTTAGATTAATTACTATGTTAGTATCTAAGAATGAATGAAATGACTTAATTACCCATTACACTATATTTTCCTTTTATTACTATTACAAAATATTTTCCATTTTTATTATTTTAACTTAACAAATTATTTTAAAAACAAAAACAAAATAAAATTTTATTTAAACTAAAAAAACTGTTTTTTAAGAAAGGTAATTTTTTTAATACGTGATCGATATAACCTAGGATATATAGTTTTGTTTTACTCCAATCTTCCCCTTCTCGTCGCCGACATCTCCTTACTCTCTCTCGGCGTCGCACCTTTCTTTGTCGCCGTCATCTGCTTGCTGCCTCCCCCGATTCCAACTCTTCTTGATCTGGCGCCGTCGTCACCTTGCTCTGTAAACATCGTGACCTTCCTCTGTCACCGTCTTCTCTTTACTCCCTTCATCCTCCCCGAATTGACAGGTTTCTCTCGGACTCTTGGTATGACTTTTTCTGTGTTCTTTGTTTGTTTTATCTTGTTTCTCATGATTTTACTTTGGATTATTTGTGTTCTCTTGTTCGATTGTGTTCTCTTGTTCGATTTGACTTCTCTAGCTTCGGATTATCTCTGTTTTGTCGTTGATGTTTATTGTAGATTCTTTATGCCAAATTTCTCGTTGCCATGGCAAAGGAAACGACAGTATAGCTCCGGTAGCAGTGGTTTCATTATCGGAGGAAGAAGAGTTTTGACGAACGCGCATTCCGTTGAGCATCATACGCATTACGCAAGTTAAGCTCAAGAAGCGTGGCTCTGACAAAAAATATCTAGCAACAGTCTTGGCCATTGGAACTGAATGCGACATTGGTATGAATCTAGTATTTGAAGTAGTGGATCCTTGCAGCTTTGTTGACAGTTACTGATGATGAGTTTTGGGAAGGAGTATCTCCTGTGGAGTTTGGAGATTTACCAGCTTTGCAAGATGCTGTAACTGTTGTTGGTTATCCAATTGGTGGCGACACAATCTCTGTCACAAGTGGTGTTGTGTCTCGGATGGAGATATTGTCTTATGTACTGTCTTTGTGCCTTATCTTCGATCTGAGGTTCCTCTTGCTTTCTCTCTCTCGCTCATACACTTATCCATTTAAAGAATATGTAATCTGTTTCCCAATATTTTGTTTTACAGTATGGAAAAGAATACGAATTTGATGCACCCGTCAAGCTTTTGGATAAACATCTTCATGCAATGGCTCAATCCGTGGACGAGCAGCTTGTTGTAGTTTCACAGGTTGATTTCTTTTACCAACTACCATACGCGATTATTGTTATTATTATTCTTCCTTATTAATGTCCAAAACGTATTACTCTCAGGTTCTTGTTTCTGACATTAACATTGGTTATGAGGAGATTGTCAATACCCAGGTTTGTATAAATTGCATCATCATTATGGTACTTTGTTGATGCATCCGTCACTTCTATTTAGTTAAATAACCTTTGTGTAGGTTCTTGCTTTCAATGGCAAACCTGTGAATAACTTGAAGAGTTTGGTTGAGATGGTGGAGAATTGTGATGATGAATACATGGAGTTCAATCTAGATTATGATCAGGTATGACTCTCTGATGATCTCACTAAACTTTACTTATGAAAAACCTTTTAGCTAAAACTCTCTAGGGACTTTCACAGGTTGTTGTCCTGCAAACTAAGACTGCAAAAGAGACAACTTTAGATATTCTGACCACACAGTGCATACCTTCTGCTATGTCTGATGATCTCAAGACTTAAACAAGAAACTGAAACAGTCGCAGACATGGAAGGAGAGAGAGAGTTTTGCTCCCGTCCATAGAAGGCGCACAACCAAAAACAGAGTCGTGAAAAACAGAGTGCTTCAAAAACTCAAAAACATATCATTTATCTTTGATGCTTATTCTCGTACACTTTTGTACTTTGCAAAATATGCACTTGCAGGACGAAATACGAAGCATTGGGGAAAGAAAAAAAAGTTTTTAAGCGTTTTTTTCTTTCAACAAAGCAAAAAAAAAAAAAATCAATCTTAATTGCTAGAAATTTACTTTCCTTACGTCATCTATTCAAATATGTATTATTTCCAAACTAACTTCTAAAATATTGGGTGGTTACAAAAAGGTAAGTTTTTGGAAATATTTTTAGTTTAAAAAAAAAAATCATATATTTGGATATTCCCGATTTTCCATTTTAATCTTTTTAAAAATATTTCCTAAATATAACTTATACTATTAAATCCTAAATTTTCCAAACCTAAATCCTAAACCAAAGACCTCAAATAATAACTTATACTACTAAAATCTAAACCCCAAACACATAATAACTTGCTAAAAGTATAAAAATGATAATTCAACACTAAATTTTCCAAACCCTAAACCCTAAACCGAAGATCTCAAATAATAACTTATACTACTAAAACCTAAACCACAAACACATAATAACTTGCTTGCTAAAAGTATTGAAATGATAATTCAACCCAAAATTTTCAAACCCTAAACCCTAAACCGAAGACCTCAAACCCTAAACCCTAAATTTTGTTTTATTTTAAAAAATAATCTGAAACCCTAAATCCTTAAAAATAAATCCTAAAGAGCTCACACTCTAAACCCTAAATTTAAAATAGGATAATTTTAAGATCAAATGCTTCTTCAAGTATTTTTATTTCATTATAAAAATAAATTAAAAACCTAAATCTTAATTTCTAAACCCTGAATTCTAAACCATAAACTCTAAAAACTAAACTTTAAATTATTTTAAAAAACCCTAAAGAGCCTAAATCCTAAACCCTAATTATAAAATAAGATAATCCTAAGATTGCATGTTTCTTCAAGTATTTTTGTTTTATTTTGAAAAAAAAATAAACTGGAAACACTAAATTTTTAAAAAAAATAATTTCGTTTATTTAAAAAATAAATTGAAACCTAAATCTTAATTTCTAAACCCTAAATTCTAAATCCTAAACTCTTAACCATAGTTTGAAAACTTTTAAAAGATTAAAATAAAATATAACCCCTTATCACTAAACCCATAAACCCTAAACTCTAAACCATAATTTAAAAATATAAAAAAATAAAATAAAAACTAACCCTAATCGTTAAACCCTAAAAACCAAACCATTAAAAAAATAAACGCTAAAGAGCCTAAATCCTAAACCCTAAGTTTAAAATATGATAATCCTTAGATTGCATGTTTCTTTAAGTATTTTTGTTTTATTTACAAAAAAATAAATTGAAACTCTATATCTTAAAAAATTAATTTTGGTAGAGAGATGGAGGCTACTTGTTGTGTTCGTGTTGGCGATTTTTATTCATATTCTTCCATGAAACGTTTTTTTTCAACGAAGCACAAAAAAAAAAAATCAATCATAAATGATCATAATTAACATTCCATACGTGATCTAATTAACATTTATTAGATAAAATTTATTAGTTTATAACTTTTGGGAAATTATAATTTGAAATTTTCCAATATATTTATTAAACTATAAACCTAATTATTTTCTAGAGAGATTATATTTCAAAAGTTTCAGAAAACATTTTTTAAACATTGAAATAAAAACAAAGTTTCAGAAATGATTTTTTAAACATTAATTTTTCTGCCCAGGTTTATTTTAAATCGAAAATTAGTGTTAAAGAGTAAATAAGGAAACAACCAATAAATCTGCAAAAGAAATTAATAATTCAAAGTCTGTCAATTTGAAAATCTGTAGAAATTTATTATAAATCTGTAACAAATAAAAAAAATCAGTTACACTAAAACACTGGTTTAATAATTTTTTTTACCCTTTCGTCTTCGTAACGGATTTTCTTAAGTCTGCATCAAATAGAAAAAAACAGTAACACTGGAAAAAAATCCGTAGTTTAAATCCGCAAATTCTTGAAAAATACTGCAAACTAGTAAAAAAATCTTCAACACTAGCCGGAAAAAAACAACAAAATTCCGCAGAAAAATAAAAAATCTGCAATACAATAAACAAATCTGCAACACTACACACTATTTTAGTAATAAAAAAAACAGCAATACTCTTTGTTACGGAGTAATATTATATCCGCAACAAATAAAAAACTCTGCTACACATAAATTTAAATCTGCAACAAAAAATCTGTAAATTTCAAAATAAATCCGCAAACCAAAAAATCTGCAACAAATGGCTGCGGATTTAAATTCGTAGGGAAGGTGGCAATTTCGTAAATAATTATTTTTTTTCCAGAAATGGAAAAAAACAATAATGGCAATTCAGTAAATTTTTTTTTCCTTCCAAATGGTTGTAAGGTAGTTTAGGCAATAAAGTAGAGGAAAAAAAGGTCAAAAGATTAGTACTAAGCTAGTATTTGCTCTATTAATTTATACTAAATAAATAAATTTCCCAAATCTTTTCTTGCAAACAAGATGGACAGTATGTTCTCACGTACTATGGCCGATTGACAAAGCTCTGTGAAGAAGTGCAAAACTATTCAACAAGTAGAGCATGTCGTTTTGAGGCAGCTCTGAATATTGCAGCGAGGATGATCGCGATCAACTCCTATTCGGTTTGGATGACCACTTTCGTTCAGTTCTCTCATATCACTGATTACAATCCTCTACCTGATCTTAATCAGGTTTACTCAAGGATTATTTGTGAAGAACAAAAATTCAACTCCGCTCGCTCGAAGGACAAATCTAATATGGATGTTATTGTCTTCGCCGTGCAAACTGCAATCACACCGTATATTGCAGATGTCTCAGGGTTGCGATTTCATGATCGCTCAGCCTTAGTTTGTACACATTTCAAAAGACAATGCCATGAACAAACTGAATGCGTCATGTTCCATGGATACCATGATTGATATTAAGAGCAGAACTGATCAGAACACACATCTTTTAGTCGTGCTTTTTCTATGCACGGACGTGGGAACAGAAACAGTGCGTGAGGGTGTGTACTACTTCAAGGGTGTCATGGCTGCTCGTACTAAAAAACCGTCAAAGAATCTTTTTCAGCTGCTTTGTTGCATCATATATTATGGCATAATTCTATCGGTATTTTGAATTCTTTTCCAGACTATAATCAATCTAGTGATTATTTGTGTTTATCAAGACTTGTGATACATGTTATCGTTTCAAAAAAAACTCGTAAAGATTTTTCCGAAAGTATTAATAAAATTACATATTGTTTTGAACTCGTGCAATGTGACGTATCGAAATCCAAGCTCGTTTGAAGTTGTCTATTTTCTAACACTAGTTGATGATTTCCCCAGAAATGTATGGACATACTTACGGCAGAGAAATCAGAGGTCTCGCGTTTGATCAGTAACGTCTGCGAAATGAGTTTTCGTCAATTCGACAAGGATGTCAAAACATTATGCAGCGACAACAGGTCAGAATTTATGTGTCTCACCTCCTGCTTTTATAAACACAATATTAATCATCAAAACTCATGCATTGATACCTCAACAAAACGGTCATCTATAGCGCAAACACAAGCATATTTTAAATGTTTCACTCGCTTGTATATTCCATAGCCATTTGCCTATCAAGTTCTGGGAAGAGAGTATTCTCACAACTACTCACCTTATCAATTAGACTCCAACAGAGATTCTTTGAGGAAAAACATTAGACCACGTCCATCGCGGGATTCTTAACAAATCTGGGCCCGGTTTCATAGGCAGTTTCGATTTAAAATAAATGGATTTGGGTATTTAACTTAAGAGTCGTCTCTTATTTTAGCAACTTAAGTTACCGTCTCTAGATGACGTGGCATCGTCCGATTGGTCTTTTTTTTTAAGTTTGTCGGGTGAAACCAATTGAACCGAGTTCATTTTTCTTTGTTTCGCGTTTTGAGTTTTGAGAGAGAATTGAGGGCGATTTCAAGGGCGATTAGGGTTCATCTTCTTTGTCGGGTAAATCTCAGTCTCGTAGTTTCGATTGATGAGTTTGATAGCTTCTTTGCATGTCTATTTACTTGATTGATTGTCTTTCTTCTGTTTCGGAATCGTTTTAAATGGGTTTTCGTTTGGTGTAAGGGTTATGATTTGGGGTCCGACTTAGGGTTTGGATAACGGGATTTAAGTAATCGATGCCTGGTGTTAGGGTTTTGATTTGGGTTTTGAGTTCATGTTTGTATGTTTACAGTTATTGATACGATTTCGAAAGGATAATGATACGTATGAGAAACTTTGATACGTATGAGAAAAGACAACAAAGAAGATAGTATGGGAGCAATGGTTAACCCCTTTGCTGTTTTGAATCAAAATGATTCATTCATCGAAAATTCAAATTCACAATTGAGTCGTGGAGGAAGACATATCAAACCATCACAAAAGGCTCAAGAAATGCTCTGGATTAAGGCTGGAGGCAGGGGAAAACGAGGTCGTGGTCGTGGCTAAATCAGTTTCCGGAAATGATGTGTTCGTTCTACACATTTTCTCTTTATCATCTTTCAATTATCTTGCTTAACTTGATGTACGTCACTGCTCTTATCTCTCTACTAAACTATATAGCTGAAAAGTCTTATCTTGTATCATTTTCTAGCATTTTCAATATGAATACCCTTTAAAAAAAAAAAAAGGATAATGATCGTTTATTTGTTTGACTGGAAAAATAATCTGAAGATAAAAAGATTGTATATTTGATTTGTATGTCTATTAAGCCAATCGTGTATCGTCTCTGCTTCTTTTACTTATTTACTTAATTGGCATAGTGTTCTTGGATAATGTTTGATCTAAGTAGGTTTTAGTAAGTATAGTACTGGTGATAAGTTGTTTTCGTTTTGTCATGTTGTTAAGATGTTTTCCTTTTGTTATGTTGCTAATATGTTTTCCTTTTGTGTTTCAGGGCAAAACCGAAGCCATGTGATCAAGAAGAAGAATCCAATCAAATGTTGTACTATTCTGTTTGTCTTTTTATGTGTTTTGTGTCACAAGTGCACTATGTTTGTACTCTTTTGTTGTAACTTTTGGTTGTGTAAGTCACGGGTCATCAGCTTATTTTGGTCACAAGTATTTTGGATGTTTTAGTCACGGATGTACTTTGTGTTTTGGTTGTATTGTGTTGCTCCACGCTATTTAGTCCATTCAAGACATGTATTATCTACTTGTTCTCTCATTATTTGCTTCTTCCTCTTCACAAACGCTTCTTTTCTTACGATGTGTGAACATCTTTAAACAACTTCTTAACAATATAGTGTTTTTCTTCTTCTTTAAAGTGCTTCTTCTTCTAAAGTAATTTGCAAAGATGTCTGGTTCTTCATCAAATAATATTGATGATTGGATACATGAAGCTTGGCAAGAGAGTTTTGAGGAACATTTCGAGGATACGTTCAACGGCATCCTAGAGGACAACTTCAAATCTCGGTAATATATTTGACATTCGGAATCAACTTCGTGATCAACGGATACATCATTGCTTGAAAGCGGATTTGATCGAAAATATATGGCAAAAATTTGGTCATCTTGTTTGATAATTATTGTATGTTAAAGATTAAAATTAAAATAAATAAAATTTATAATAAAACTTTTGATATTATATATTTTTAGTTTAAGAAACCCAAATCGGATAACACCAATGGAGGACACAAATAAACTAAGTCTCTTAACTATTCTAAACTAACAGATATATTAATAAAATATGATTAAGAAACCCACATTGGATAACACCAATGTGGGTGCTCTTATATGAGGATCTCTTCGGAAATTCCCTTTCACACTTTTTGCTTCGTACATTTGGTTGTTTATGTTATGCTCATCATCAGGCTCACAATAAGGAAAAGTTTGGCATACAAAGTCAGTGATGTGTGTTTGTTGGCAACCCTAAAGGATTTGGAGAAGAAATATGTTATTGAATCTCAAACTGTACAATCGACGGCTACAAGGAGTATTTATATGTTCCCCAAAAGTATCTTCTAACCTAATCACTCTTAAGGAAATATTCTAATATAATTATATACATAATCTCCTAATACCCCTCCTCAAGTTGGAGCATGAAGATTTCGAATGCCCAACTTGGATAAAATTGCTTGAAAAGGCCCTCCTCCAAGCGCTTTAGTGAAGATATCTGCTAACTGATTTGTGGTAGAGACATGCTTTGTCCGAACAATCCCAGCTTGTATATCGTCTCTGATGAAGTGACAATCTATCTCTACGTGTTTCGTACGCTCATGAAACACAGGATTAGCAGCGATATGAAGAGCTGATTGACTGTCACAGTATAAATCCATTGCACCATAATGCGCAATACCCATCGTAAACAACAAGCTTTTTATCCATTTCAACTCCTTCAGTGCAACAACCATTGCTCGGTACTCTGCTTCTGCTGAAGAACATGATACTACATCCTGCTTCTTTGACTTCCACGACACCGGAGAATTTCCCAGTTGTATCAACCATCCATTCAAAGACCTTCTCGTGATTGGACAACCAGCCCAGTCCGAGTCACACCAACCTGTAAGATGGAAATTACAATCAGCTTTCAGGAGAATTCCCATCCCAGGGCATCCCTTCAAGTAACGGACAACCCTCAATGCAGCTGTCCAATGATCCTCTCTTGGCTCATGCATAAACTGAGACAAGATATGAACTGAATAGGCAAGATCTGGCCTAGTTGCAGCTAAGTAAATTAGTCTTCCAACAAGTCTTCGATACTTCTCTGGTTCCACAAGTAATTTGGTTTTCGACTTTGCCAACTGATGATTGGGCTCCATCGGAAACTCAACCGGTCTACCACCAAGTAAACCAGCATCAGCAACAATATCAAGAGCGTACTTTCTCTGTGACAAATAGATACCATCTTGATTCCTCGCAACTTCCAAACCAAGGAAATACTTTAATTTCCCCAAATCTTTCATATGAAAGCAACCACTCAAGTAATTTTTGAACTCTCGTATAATCTCGGAGGAGTTTCCTGTCACCACCAGATCATCAACATACACCAACACATGCAGGTGGACATTACCACGAACCAAAGAGAAAAGAGAATAATCAGCCCTGCTCTGTTTGAATCCATACGCCAAGAGTGATTTTGAAAGTTTAGAAAACCAACACCTTGGAGCTTGTTTCAAACCATACAATGATTTCTTCAAGCGACAGACCATACCTTTCCCACTAGAGCTGAAACCTTGGGGTAATCGCATAAACACTTCCTCATTCAAGTCTCCATGAAGGAACGCATTGTGCACATCCATCTGATGCAATTCCCAATTCTTCCCAGCAGCAACCTGAAGAACCAATCTAACTGTGCTCATCTTTGCCACTGGAGCAAACATGTCAGAATAATCAAGCCCCTCCTTTTGTCGATTTCCACATGCCACAAGTCTCGCCTTGTACCTTTCGATTGTCCCATATGCATTATACTTGATCGTATACACCCACTTACATCCAATCACATGTTTTCCTGGTGGTAAGTGTTCAACAATCCATGTTTTATTTCGTTCTTGTGCATCAATCTCCAATCTCATAGCCTCTCTCCATCGTGGAGATTTCATTGCTTCAGAAAACGTGTGTGGCACAACTCCTGCAGTTATGTTACACAGAAAAACTCTGTGTGAAGCAGAAATCCTGTCACAGTTGACAAAATTTTCTATTCCATACTCATGACTCTCACGTGATGAATCCACCTTAATGATTGTATTAAGCTCATAATCACGTAACCTGACAGAGGGTCTCTTTTCCCTCATCCCTCGTCCTAACGCTTCAACTTGTGCATCCTGTGCAACTCGCACATCATCCTGTGTTACTTCCGCAGGCTCTGCCACTGCATCAGCAATTGTTTCTTCAGTTGGTTGTGTCATAGGCATGGACCCATCTGATGTCCCACCTTCTGTAATTGTCTCTTCTCTTCTCACTTCATCTCCATCATTAGCAGGTTCTATCACTTCCCTTACAGCAGATTCTGGTTCACAAATTTCAGCATCTTCTTCAACAACTTGTCTCACCCAAAGATCATCAACATCATCAAAAACTCTACTCAAGTTATCCACGTGAGAACCAGAGCCACTCTGTTCACTTTGTATCTCAGAGTACGAAAACTTTTCTTCAATAAAGGCAACATCTCTTGAAACAAACAACTCTCTTGTCTCCAAATCAAACAATGTCCACCCTTTTTGTGTGTAAGGGTAACACACAAAAACACACTTTCGACTGCGACTAGCAAACTTATCTCCATGCCGCTTCTGATTATGAGCATATGCAAGACATCCAAAGACTCGTATGTGATTATACATCGGAGCCTTTCCAAAAAGTACTTCATGCGGACTCTTTCCTTTGTGTAACTCAGACGGTGTTTTGTTGATAAGATGCACAGCACCCAATACACATTGCCCCCAAAATTCTATTGGAAGGTTTGCCTGAAACCTCAAAGCTCTCGCCACATTCAATATATGTCTGTGTTTTCTTTCAACTCTCCCATTTTGTTGAGGCGTTCCAACACATGAAGTTTGATGCATTATACCTTGTTGACGAAAGAAGTCCTTCATTCGCATGAATTCACTACCATTATCACTCCGCACCACCTTCACATGCTTGTTAAATTGCCTCAGAATAAGAGCAAAGAACGACACAATAGTTCTTTCAACCTGTGTTTTGTCGCCAAGAAGAAACACCCATACAACCCTTGAATAGTCATCCACTATAGTTAGAAAGTAAGAAGATCCACACAAACTTTGTGTTCTATACGGCCCCCATAGATCACAATGTATCATTTCAAAGCTCTCTTTACTTTTATTCAAAATCACCGGAAATTCACTTCGACATTGTTTTGACTTGAAACATATGTCACATCCATATACTCCCATACTGTGATTATCCACTCCCGGCAATCTCCTTATCATCTTATCAGAGGCATGACCCATTCTCTTATGCCAAATTTCTAGCGATTCTGCCTTACCAACTTTCTTCACATTCTGAATCTTCTGAATACCTTGAAGGAAGTACAACCCTTCTCTTCTTTCTCTCATTCCGATTGAGGCCTGCAACCCACAATCATACACAAGACACCCTGTCTTAGAGAACAACACAATACAAGTCATCTCATCAATCATTTGTGACACAGAGATGAGATTGCACTTCAGTTCTTCCACAAAGAGAACACGCTTCAAAGTCAACTTCTCTGTCAACATCACACTCCCTTCTCGATCAGCTATCACAGTATTTCTATTAGGTAGGCCAACCAAACATGGTGTGACTCTACAAACATTCACTAGAGCATTCAACGTACCGGTCATGTGGTGCGATGCTCCACTATCAATTATCCACTCATCACCATATCCTTTGTTACTCACTCGATTTGAAGATTCTGGCTTCGACTTCAACATACTCAGAAGTCGATCCCATTCTCCTTTCTTCAATCCAGTCGTTTCAGTGTGTTGCACAGAAACATTCATGCGTGACACAACATGCGTATGTGCAACCACATTAGATTTTTCCATCAATGGAACGCTTTCTGCAATTCCTTTGTTCATCTCATCGAGAGCGCCTTCCGCAACTCTGTTTTTCTTGATACTCACCTTCTTCACAGGAAGCTCCGTTGTTTTTCCAATAACCATTATCGCCGAGAAGATAATTGTGTCGAACCCGTCTTCTAACGAACTAGAATCAATCGCAATCCCAAGAGCTTGATGGCTCTGATACCATAAAGGATTTGGAGAAGAAATATGTTATTGAATCTCAAACTGTACAATCGACGGCTACAAGGAGTATTTATATGTTCCCCAAAAGTATCTTCTAACCTAATCACTCTTAAGGAAATATTCTAATATAATTATATACATAATCTCTTATTAAAGGATTTGGAGAAGAAATATGTTATTGAATCTCAAACTGTACAATCGACGGCTACAAGGAGTATTTATATGTTCCCCAAAAATATTTTCTAACCTAATCTAATATAATTATATACATAATCTCCTAATAAACCCTTATGAGAAAATTATTATATGATCTTGACAATCATAAGTTCTTCGTAATTCATGTTGTGTGGTTTCACGAGGATATCTTTGTAACGTCCCACGTTGCCTTTTTCATTTATTTCCCTGGCCCATCTAAGGCCCATGTCCCTCAAATTTCATTATCGTGTATATGGGCATGTGTATGTGCGGTTATATTGTCTTCTTCATGAACCCTAGCCGTCAATATTTGTATCATCATCTCCACCTCTTGTATCTTCCCTTCTTCTTGCCCTAGCTTCTCTCACCTCCACCTTCTTTCTTCTTCTCCTTATATTCTTCTCGTCTTCAACGAAGCGTGAGTGTGGAGTGAGTCGTGATCGTCACCGTCAGGCCACACCTCCACCTTCCGAGTCACTGCTCATACCCACTGTTCACCGGAGAGCCACAACGTCGCCGTTCTAGCCGTCGCGTGCCACCAGAGAACCGATCTGATCCGCTTACGTCTCAACCTAAGCTTTGCTTGTTCTATAAGTTTTCCCATTCTTCCGCCTCCGTTGATCTAATCATCTCCACCACGATGGCTCCGCCGTGCACCACCTTTAGCATGTTGGTCCGCCGGTGCCGTAGAGACGTCGCGCTATCGTAGATTGCCTCCGATCCACAGTTCACGTTCGCTTGCCTCCGTCACGATCTCGCTTACCTCATATCGTAACGACTCTTCCTTCTTTTTAGTTATTCTTAGTTTTCTATTTAATTATTGGTTTCATGTGGTTAAGTATAACCATTTCGGTTTAATTCTTTTTATTCGGTTTAATCAATCTAATCCATTTTATTTCGGTTTAGATTGTTGAATTCGGTTTATGCCGGTTTGGTTCGGGTCGGGTCAGGTGTCGGTTGATTTTTGATTGACTTTGGCCGACTTCACCTATTATCCATTTTTTGTCGTTTGAATAGTGTTTGATTCCATATTCGTCCCGGTTTCAGACTAAGAGTCCGTTCGAGCATCTGAAGTCCCGAAAACGCAGTTTTTTAGGCTAAGGTGAAGGCTATTCCGTAACTCTTGGGTTTCCGTTTTAACCCTTTAATATAGCCAGTGTAGTAATTAATGTGTTCCGTTTGCTTGCTAAGTCTATTTAGGATGTTTGTTAAATTGGAGATAAGATTATAGATGATTCAACCCCCTTGTTTGCGTTGCCAATTAAGTTGTTTAATTGTTTGATTATTGTAAATATAAATATAAATATAAATATATATATATATATATATATATATATATATATATATATATATATATACATATATATTACTCGTAGTGTGATGAGTAGGGAGGCCGCGGGCGTACATGGAGTTAGTGAGGACTTCTGTATTTTAGCCGCAAGTGCATGTTGTGTGAGGCCGCGGGCGTACATGGAGTTAGTGAGGACTCCTGTATTTGAGCCGCAAGTGCAGTCGTGGGTACGGGCAAGTCTGAGTCGATCTATTGCTCGTACCTTCAGAGATCGATAAATCCTCTTCGGGGGGTGTGAGCGATCACTTAAGTCGCGTAGGACATTTTCTGCTTGTGCACTTTAGGTACTGTGATTGTGCTTGTTAGACTAGTCTATATTAGGAGTGTTAGGACCGAGTCCGCGTACTTGCGTTTTAGCATCCCATACCTCACTGAGTGAGTCCCCTGTTGCTCACCCCTCTTTCTTTCCATCCTTCCAGGTGAGCATGACGAGTAGATGGACGCTTAGCTGGATCGGTGCTTTGGGGTTTTATCGCGTTTTCCGCATTTTGTTTTCAAACGTTGTTTTATGGATTTATTTCAGTTATTACATCGTTGGATTAGTCGGTTCATTTTGGTTATTTATTGAGTTATTGGAGTTACTTGAGGTGTACGGTAGAGTTCGTGACACGCTGTCTCGAGAGGAAGAGACGGGTGTTACATTTTGGTATCAGAGCGGGTTTGCCGTCCCGGTCCCGACCCGGGAGGCGAGTAGTAGATAGTACATTTGCATTGCATTCGGTTTTCAACGTTTTTGGGAAATGGGGATTTTTAAGGATTGCACCCTTTTGGCTTGGCGTTATTCTATTAATCGTCTGCTCTTTACTCAATCAATCCTAATCAGCTTATCCTTCCTTTCAGATGCCACCTAAGAGAATTGGTCGTCCTCGTGGTGCTAGAGTAGCACGTGGTGCTAGGGTTGCTCGTGGGATTGAAGAAGTTGGAGAGAATAATTCTGCTAGAGGCAATCGGGTTGAGGTTGAGGTTAACCAAGCAGTTGGTCAGCCCATGGACCCAGAGGCGATAAGACTTATGGTTGAGGAGGCAGCTAGACAAGCTGCTTTGGCTGCAGTTCAGTAGGTTGCTCAGGAGGCTGCACAAGCAGCCGCGCAGGAGGCAGCCCGGGTAGCCGCACAGGAGGCAGCTCGAGTAGCAGCAGAGGAGGTTGCTCGCCATATTCCTCGTCAGGCAGGACCTGGCGCTGCCGCTCAGCAGGCACCACCTGGTGCACATCATGGTCATGGGGTACATCCAAATACCCCACATGCTGATGGACATGGACCACTTCCACCACCACCACCGCCACCTCCTGTTGTACTCAGAGAGGGACCCACGTATTGGGATTTGATGGGTCAGATGCGGAAGTTGGGCATGGAGCATTTTAGAGGAGATGTTGACACTACTGCTGCATATAATTGGAGGAGGATGTTGGAGCGCAATTTGGAGTATGTGAGATGTCCAGTAGAGTACCGTTTGGACTTGGCCACTCAGCATCTCAGAGATGATGCCTTGTACTGGTGGGAGGGAGTTATTGAAGGAGCTCGCGGTCGCTATGAGATTACATATGAGGATTTCAGGAGGGAGTTCAACAAGAAGTTCTTCCCTCGAGAGGCAATTGATGAGAAGCATAATACCTTCGAGAATGTGTGTCAGGGTACGAGGACTGTCAGAGAGTATGAGCAGGAGTTTAGTACACTCCGCAGGTTTGCTAGGGGAATTGTGGATGAGGATGATCTGATCAGGAGGTTCTTGAAGGGGTTACGAGTTGATATTTGCAACCGTTGTGCTGTTAGGGACTATGGCAACTTGTCAGAGTTGGTGGAGAAAGCTGCTTTTCAGGAAGCGGGAATAGCTGAGGAGCAGAAATTCCTTAAGGCGACACAAGCAAAGCCCGAAAAGGCTCTTGAGGCACTTTCGAGAACATTTGAGCATTCTGGATCACCATATTGTTTTCGTTTCCAGCGACATCATTTCGGAGATTGCGCTAAGTGTTTTTCTTGTGGACGGACAGGCCATGTTGCGAGGAAATGTCGGGTTAAGCCAGTGGATGCACCAGTGATCAGGCAGATGGCAGCAGCCGCACCAGCACCAGTAATTGCACCTAGAGCTTGTCACAGTTGTGGTCAGCAGGGTCATATTATGAGAGAATGTCCGCAGAGGGCGCAGGGGTTGCTTCCGCCACCGCCCAAGCGTCAAGCCACTGTTGCACGAGTGCTTGCTACAGGAGACCACGAAGGAGTTGAGTCGATAGCCGGTATGTGACTCTTATTTATACTGGATTTTGTTTTTGAGTGTGTGTCTTTTGTGGATTATAGTATACTTGTGTGAGACCGATTTCGTTTGGGGGTGGGGTAGCTTACACCTGTTGGGTACTAGAGCTTCGTATATTTTTGTAAGTCTAAGTTTCGCCAAGTGTTGGCCATTTTGGGGTATGTTCGAGCCTATGATCAAGCAGATTCAAACAGTTGACATGAAAGGTGATAGCTACTTGTATTCTTTGAGAAGTATAAGCCATACTAAGTGGGTAAAGGCATCGCAAATGGGTTAAGTTATTGGCGTACTACAGTTGCAGATCAGTGATCATCCAAGCATTGAGGCGGCTCCGTATGGGGCTCATATTGTAGAAGGTGTTGTACACTATTATGTTGGTTAAAGTGGAGGAGTGACGAGTCAAAGAACCACCAGTGGGACGGTACAGCAAGTGAAAATTCAAATGGCAGCTAAAAGAAGTCCAATATCATCAAAAGAGTTATGCAGATAAGCGCATGAACAATTTGAAGTTTGAAGTGTACGATTAAGCATACCAAAAAAATATGGACGTTTCAGAGAGGAGTTAAGACAAGGCTGAAAAAGCTTAAGCTGAGGTGTCAGTATTGAGGAAAATTGTTAGAAAGTATTCCCTTTCTATTTAATTCGTTCTCAAGCATTTTCTAAAATTGTTTAGTTGGTTCAAAGTCTCGAGTTTCTTTCCGAAAGATTTTCTGCGTTCCACGTTCAACTTTGGGTGTATACCGGAGGTCTTTCCCGGATGAATTCGGGACAAATTCCTTGTTAGTGGGGGAGAATTGTAACGTCCCACGTTGCCTTTTTCATTTATTTCCCTGGCCCATCTAAGGCCCATGTCCCTCTAATTTCATTATCGTGTATATGGGCATGTGTATGTGCGGTTATATTGTCTTCTTCATGAACCCTAGCCGTCAATATTTGTATCATCATCTCCACCCCTTGTATCTTCCCTTCTTCTTGCCCTAGCTTCTCTCACCTCCACCTTCTTTCTTCTTCTCGTCTTCAACGAAGCGTGAGTGTGGAGTGAGTCGTGATCGTCACCGTCAGGCCCACCTCCACCTTCCGAGTCACTGCTCATACCCACTGTTCACCGGAGAGCCACAACGTCGCCGTTCTAGCCGTCGCGTGCCACCAGAGAACCGATCTGATCCGCTTACGTCTCAACCTAAGCTTTGCTTGTTCTATAAGTTTTCCCATTCTTTCGCCTCCGTTGATCTAATCATCTCCACCACGATGGCTCCGCCGTGCACCACCTTTAGCATGTTGGTCCGCCGGTGCCGTAGAGACGTCGCGCTATCAAGACTGCCTCCGATCCACAGTTCACGTTCGCTTGCCTCCGTCACGATCTCGCTTACCTCATATCGTAACGACTCTTCCTTCTTTTTAGTTATTCTTAGTTTTCTATTTAATTATTGGGTTCATGTGGTTAAGTATAACCATTTCGGTTTAATTCTTTTTATTCGGTTTAGTCAATCTAATCTATTTTATTTCGGTTTAGATTGTTGAATTCGGTTTATGCCGGTTTGGTTCGGGTCGGGTCAGGTGTCCGTTGATTTTTCATTGACTTTGACCGACTTCACCTATTATCCATTTTTTGTCGTTTGAATACTGTTTGACTCCATATTCGTCCCGGTTTCAGACTAAGAGTCCGTTCGAGCATCTGAAGTCCCGAAATCGCAGTTTTTCTATGCTAAGGTGAGGGCTATTCCGTAACTCTTCGGTTTCCGTTTTAACTTTTTAATATAGCCAGTGTAGTAATTAATGTGTTCCGTTTGCTTGCTAAGTCTATTTAGGATGTTTGTTAAATTGGAGATAGGATTATAGATGATTCAACCCCTTGTTTGCATTGCCATAAGTTGTTTAATTGTTTGATGATTGTAAATATAAATATAAATATAAATATATATATATATATACATATATATTACTCGTAGTGTGATGAGTAGGGAGGCCTCGAGCGTACATGGAGTTAGTGAGGACTTATGTATTTGAGCCGCAAGTGCATGTTGTGTGAGGCCGCGGGCGTACATGGAGTTAGTGAGGACTCATGTATTTGAGCCGCAAGTGCAGTCGTGGGTACGGGCAAGTCTGAGTCGATCTATTGCTCGTACCTTCAGAGATCGATAAATCCTCTTCGGGGGGTGTGAGCGATCACTTAAGTCGCGTAGGACATTTTCTGCTTGTGCACTTTAGGTACTGTGATTGTGCTTGTTAGACTAGTCTATATTAGGAGTGTTAGGACCGAGTCCGCGTACTTGCGTTTTAGCATCCCATACCTCACTGAGTGACTCCCCTGTTGCTCACCCCTCTTTCTTTCCATCCTTCCAGGTGAGCATGACGAGTAGATGGACGCTTAGCTGGATCGGTGCTTTGGGGTTTTATCGCGTTTTCCGCATTTTGTTTTCAAACGTTGTTTTATGGATTTATTTCAGTTATTACATCGTTGGATTAGTCGGTTTATTTTGGTTATTTATTGAGTTATTGGAGTTACTTGAGGTGTACGGTAGAGTTCGTGACACGCTGTCTCGAGAGGAAGAGACGGGTGTTACAATCTTCCCCTTCTCGGAGAAGTACAAGGATCCTATTCCCGCACTGAGTCTCCAACTAGAGAAGCTTGATGATGATTGATTTTTACCGGGGATTACTAATACTCCTTTCGCATACTCAAACGTTCCATCCACAACCATACCAAACGTTTACGATATATCATACCCAGATCTCGATGTTGTTGCGACTGATCCCCATGAGAAACAAACATCGAATATGTATTCAACCTGCAACTCAGTCTGAGACAAAATCTCCTACTGTTGCATCAACTTGTTTGCCTCAATTGCTCGGGAGGGGGAAACGACCACATAAAGCTTCATTCCTGCTCAAATATGATGTGACACAACAGGCACAAGCTGCACCCCTCACACCCTCTACGTATCTCCGATCAAAGCTTTTCTCATGTATATGGTCTCTGGTAAGTCTCGCTATCCTCTCAGAAAATATATGTTTGATGATGGTTTTTCAAATATGATAGAGGTCTTCATTGCTGCCATTAGTGGCGGAGCTAGGATGATTTTTAGTGGGGGCTTATAATTTATTTAATAATATATTATTATTTAAAATAATATATAAATATTATATTTTTAATTTAAATCACTTAAACTATTTTATTACATTTAGTATAATTATTTATTTATATTATTGATTAATCTTTTTACATTATGTTATTTTCTAATATAATATATAAAATATAATATAAGGGATGTGAATATACAAAAAAATCTCAATGTTTTTTTTAGTTTTAAAGTATTGATTTTTGAAATATACAAAGAATGTATTAGCTATTTTCAAAACAAATCCATTTTGATGACGAAAACAATCATTTAAGTGAATACAAAAAATACTAAGATTGAAAAAAAGTATTCTATTTTAAAATTAAAATCAGATAAAAGAATAATATTAGTTGGGTTATAAGCTAGAATCCAAATATTGAATAATGTTCTTTTTTGTTGTCAAGGCAATAGTGTTTTTTACTAAATAATTGGATAACACAAAATCAAATAAAAAAGAATAGAATAACGTAGCGTGGATTTGTGGGTCATGGGGGCATAATGACAGAATTTAATCAAATTACGAAGCATTTAACTAAACAATCAACTAGCTAATTTTTTTTTTTTTTTTGTCAACAACCAGCTAACTAATTTAAAATTCACAAATTAACTGGGTGCAGCTGACCCCTCTAACCATAAAGTGGCTCCGCCCATGGCTGCCATTGTTGAAGGAAAATAACCGCAAAGTTATCAAGAGGCTTCTCTTATAAAAGAATGGCATGATACCATGGGTTATGAGATCTTGGCTCTCGATGACAACAATACATATGAAATCACGACGTTGTCTCTAGGAAAGAGAGATATATGTACCAAATGGGGTTCAAACTAAAGTATAACTCTGATGGTACTTTATAGAGTCACAAAGCTCGTCTGGTATCTTTCGGGAAGCTCACGAAGAAGATACCGATTTTAAGTAAACCTTTGAACTTGCTTCTAAGTTGACTATGATCAGATATCTTCCTGTTGTGGCTGCAGCGAAACAATGGGAGGTACGAATGTCCACAATGTTTTTATGCATGGTGATTTGGAGGAAGAGGTATACATGAAGCTACCACCAGTTTTCAATCATCAAATTTTACTAAAGTTTGTCGCCTTCGTATGTCTTTATAAGGACTTCGTCAAGCACCCCGTTGCTGGTTTTCCAAGATTTCCACAACTAATTTGGTTTCAGCAGAGCTACCCCGACTATTCATTGTTTTCGTTTGTCAACAAAGGCTTTATTCTTCATGTTTTGATTTATGTTGATGATTTCATCGTGGCTGGTAATAATCTTTCTGAAATCCAGAGATTTAAGGATTATATGCATAATGTACATGAATGACCTAGGAAAGCTAAATTACTTCTTGGGCATTGAGCTTTCATGGGGAGCTGATGCTATTTGTCTTTCTCATAGAAAATACGCGCTTCACATTGTATCGGAGGATTGTCTTCTTTTGCCGAAACATGTTCGTGTTCTGGTTGAACTCAACCATAAACTTACTTCCACGAAGAGTTCTGAGCTGAAGAACCCACGCCAATACCGTTGACTTGTTAGACGTCTTGTGTATCTCTCCATTACACGACGGAACTAAGCTACATTGTGCATATCTTCTCCCAATTTATGCATACACCATTGGTTCATCATTGGGAAGCCGTGCTTCATGTTGTTCGGTAATTGAAGGGATGTCCAGCTCTATATATTCTTCTACGATCCAATAGTGATCTTACTTTGAAAGCATATCGAGACCCCGATTGGGCTTCTTGTCCTCTCACTCGTCCTTCACTGAGTGCATTTGTTGTTTAAGAAGGTCTAAATACAATTGAACATATCAATATGAAGGATCAAATAGCTAATATACTTATTAAGGCATTGCCTAAACCAGATTTTCATAAATTTTTGTCCAAGTTTGGTGTTCGAAATTTCGCATCACCAACTTAAAGGGGGTAATAGGAAGACATACACAAATCTTAGATTTGATAAGATGTGTATCGTATATGTGATACAAGCATATCATCAGAGGCCGACCCATGTAGAGCCATATGGTGTCATGTGACACCCCTAAAAGTTCTATAAAACGATTAATTGCAGCCAAAACATGTAATAAATTAGCAGCTGAGTTGGTAAAGTGTAGATGATGACCCCACATAACACAGGCTCGATTCCACAAACTGACACCCTTTTAATTTTTAATATTTTTAAGTTGAGAGATTGACACCGGTAATATTCAATCCTGGGTCCGCCATTGCATATCATAATAGGCAATATTCATTGTGTATATATGTAACATTGCCAGTGAAATCAATCAAGCTTTTACACAATATTTTACTTACTACATCAAACTCATTAAGCTTTTGACAAGTTTACGGATAACAACAAGCCAAAACCTTGGTTTGGAAAATTTTCCTGTTGTCATGGATAAGAAAAGAAAGGATACAATTCAATATCTTAGTTTTAGTCCAGGAGTATAATGATACAATTCAATATCTTAGAAAAATCTTAATGAACTAAAACGACAATAGATGATGTATATACGAACCTAGCTAATGGAGAAACTTGCAGTATACGTATCCAACACATAAAAAAATCATTTGAATATTCAAAGGTCAAATTCCTTCAGAATTTGAAAATTGGAATTGCTTGTGCTAAAAGGAAAATGGTACGGACTCTTGCTATATATAGAGCGCAGAAGCAAGAATATCAGCGAGGACTGACTATGGAATAAGAAACAGAGCTGCGTCTAGAATGGCCCGGCTCAGATGCATAGGTTAAAGGGTTTAAATTGGATCGGTTCCAGAGAAAATATCCAGGTGCTCGAGGCACAGGTAGAACAATGGAGTTATTGGTAAGCATCTGAAATATTGTAGACATCTCTGGACGGTCTGCAGGAGTTTCTTGTACACATAATAGTCCAATATGGATGGATCTAATGACTTCGTCCTTCTCATAGCTTTCCCTAATTGCTGGGTCGATGAGATCAAAGGGTGATTCATTGGTCCAAAGACTCCAAACCTGCCGAAACAACTCATATTCAGGACATGATCACAATTAAAATGGAGAAAAATTTTGATTTGATTTTTGCTCACATGTGTCACCATATTGCCACCAGAATCATCCATCTGATAGAAGCTACTGTTCTTCTTGCCACAAACAATTTCCAGAATCAATACTCCAAAGCTATAAACATCAGATTTGGTAGAGAATTGGCCACACGTCACATACTCTGGAGGCATGTAACCGCTGCAAATATGTACATGAAAATGTTCATGTTTAATAAGAAACAAAAAGGGTTCACAAAACTTAAAGTAAAGAGAATAGTATATACTAACAAGGTTCCAACAACTCTTCCCGTAGTGTCTTCAGTTTGGTCCACTCTAAAATTCCTTGCCATTCCGAAATCTGCTATTTTGGGATTCATATCGGAATCGAGAAGAATGTTACCGGCTTTGATGTCACGGTGTATGATAGTGAGTCTTGAGTCTTGATGAAGATAGAGAAGCCCTCGCGTAATCCCTCCGATGATGTTGTACCGTCTTCTCCAGTCTAGCTGACCCTTCTTTGTTGGGTCTGCGTTAGACTAAGAATTTAAGAGAATTGACTAAAAGGAATATGAATTAAACATATATATTGTTTATTTTTATTACCAAAGAGGAAATAATCAAGGCTCTTGTTTGGAACAAACTCGTAGACAAGTATTCGTTCATCTCTTTCTAAGCAAAACCCATGAAGCCTAACAAGATTCTTGTGTTGAAGCTTGGCCACAATCACAACCTCATTCTTGAACTCTTGTGTGCCTTGTCCTGAATTTCTCGATAGCCGCTTCACCGCAATTTCGGTTTCATTTGGTAGCATTCCCTACAAATGCGCATATGAATTAGCTTCTTATTTCTTAGCTTTCATGACAAATCAAGCAGTCATAGATAAAAGTAGTTATCATATATATATATACCTTATAAACTTCACCAAATCCGCCTTGACCTAGCTTGTTATTCCTCGAAAATTTATCTGTTGCCATTTCAATTGTGGCAAAATCATATTGTAGGGACTGTGGACTAGTCATGTCATCATCAGCTGTCACAACATGTACATGGTTACTATTTTGCAATCCAAATAGCTATGTTTAGAGTGGGTAAATATAAACTTAAAAGGTAACTCACATTGAAGCTTTGACTTTTTGTACGATCTCTTCAAAATAACTAATCCAAAAGCAAGCAGCACCACAAATGTAACAGCGGAAACAACAATCGCCACAATAGCTCTTGTAGCAATCTTTTTTCCATCTGGAGGAGAAGGAGGAGTGTTAGGAGGAGGAGGCGCAGGCGTAGGCCGAGAATGTGTGTCATTAAAGGCATCAAAGGCATCAAGATATGCATAACCATCCCACTGGAAAAAGCACACCGGCTTTCCAACGCTTCCACCTATGTACCCATTGCAGCATCTGTGGTACGCACGCACATTTTCTTGAAGACAAGCTTCACACTCTTCAGAAGATATCCCCGGAATACACTGCATTAGTGCGTAAACATTATCATCAAGTCTATCACCTATCCGAGGGGATATATCAGCCAGGTATCGAGATCGAGATTGACCGACTCGAGTGATCATAGATTCCATGAACGAGTCCCATACTCTATTATAAGTTGTAATGTTACCCGTATACATTCCAGTATTGTACTCTGCTTGTGTCGGCTCCAGATTGGTCCGGTTGAAAAAATATCTGTTGGAGTAACGAACGAAACAGAGCGTCTTGTCGGCTCTCCAGTCCCATGAGTCGGTCTGGTTCGGACAAATTTTTAATAAGCCGCCGGATGCAGGTTGGATACAATCGGAACAGACCTTTGGATCAGTCCCTGGAATACAGAGGCCTAAGGCATAGATCTTTCCAGGGCCTTCACCAACCGAGACGTTGTAGTAGCCGTTTCGAGAACTGACCTGGGATGCAAGAGTTGAGAGAACGAGACGACGGTTTGTATCGTAAGCACTGTTTGGACTGAAAAACAGAGAGTCCCCACATCTTTGTGCAGAGACAAAGCCGAAGCTAACGCCTAGCACAAAACAGAGGATTATTGACATGAGATTGTTTAGACACATTTTTTAAAAAGATTGATTTGCTAAGATACCTGTCAGAACAGACCTTTGATCTAAATATGACAGTTTTTTTCACTATAGTAGCGTTGATTTTGGTCAAAACATCTTGCGTGTTTAGAATTTTCGTTAAGTCAACATCGGCAAACGTTTCGATAATTCAATATCTACGATGAAAGTGAATATGCTCCAATTATCAAGTTCTCCACGACCAGCAGCCCTTCGATAAAGTTTTAAAGTGACGTTGGAACTTACGCAGGTTAGCCAATTATTATTACAGAAGTCAACTTTATAAGCTAGAAAATTCAAAACAATTTCATGAAAATGAAGTTACGTAAATTAGTCAACTTTTTTATTACACATCGCCTTCAGCAATACTTTAGTTAAAGTGAAAATTAGTTTTAGTATGACTAACTTTAGGCTTAATTACTACACTAGTATTAGTGAGTATTTTTTTTTTTTTTTGATTACCGAGATGGGTTCGGGCCCTTTGGGCCGTAATCCCCCCTCAGGCCGGGATCAGCAGTTATCAATACCTCGCATGGCGTTAAATATCCCTCCCACCGAGACTTGAACTAGGGGTGCATTGGAACCAACCCCTGCACTAAACCACTAGACCACATACACCGGTGGTTAGTGAGTATTTTTTACTAGAATAGCATTCATATATGAATAAAAAGAATGTGTTGTCCTTTGTTAACTTTTACCTTTTTAACATAATTATTTCTTTAAAATGCAAAATAAAATATAAACATTTAAAAAAATACATAACAATTAACCCTAATTTCGACAAGTCCACAGAGATTCGACTCGAAAATGGCATACTTTTCATGCTTCTTCTCCAGATCTAAGCAGGTATATGATCTCCTCTGCACGATTCTCCTGATTCATTCAAATCATTTGTCTTCAAGGAAAGACATCGTCATCTGCATATCCTTTGTTTCTGATTCGCTTCTTCGGTCTGTTTGATTCAATTTTGCTTCTCCGATTTTTGGGTTTTGTGTGTTTCAATGCTCTTATCAGAGTGATATGATAGACTTGATTGTATCTATCACCAAATCACATTATAGGGTATTTTCGTTACCACGATCGGAGAGTAAAATTTTTTAATGGTGGGAATGTGGATGGGGCCTTTTATGGCTTATTCTCTTTAATACCCATTGTTGATTGCTAATACAGTTTGAAATGAAGATATGATGCAAAAAATATATTTTTTTTATCTTACTATCATTACACAACTACTAGGGAGCTCTTTACGCAGAAGCTGAATGTCGACGAGATGCATGTGATGGCGGTGATGATGCCGAGGATGGCATTCCCGGGATCTAGAGCTGGAAATCCGGAGCCTTTGCCGCCGGAAAGGGGGAAGAGAAGAAGGCGGAAACGATGACGGTGTTCGGTGTGATGCTTCAAGCGTATGATCGGCGTCAAAGATAAAAGTGATTAAAATGTGAGATCGGTTACGGATTTGGGGTTGAAGGAATCCAAGGACTTGGTGGAGAAAGCACAGTAACACTATCTATTTGTTACGAATTTATTAGTCTACTTGTTGCAAATTATTTGAAATTGTAGCGGATTTATTTGAAAGTGTTGCGGATTCATTGCCCCATAGCCACAAATTTATTCGTGGCTATGGGGCTTATTTCGTGGCTATTTTGGCCATAGTCACGGATAGCAACAAAAAAAAAATTTGGCTACGGGCTCGTGGCTATCGGCCATTCGTGGCAATTCGTGGCTAGGCTTCCACGGATAGCAACGAACAGCAAGGAAAGTTGTCGTGGCTAATATAGCCACGAATGGCCACGAATTATGTTGTGGCCATAGCCACGAATTGTCCACGACATATATCGTGGCCTTAGCCATGGATAGCCACAAACTATCCGTGGCTATATTAGCCATAAATAGCCATGAATTGAGTTGTGGCTATAGCCACGAATTTTTCACGATATATTTTGTGGCCTTAGCCATGGATAGCCACGAACTAGTCGTGGCTATACTAGCCACGAATAGACACGAGTTATGTTGTGGCTATAGCTACGAATAGTCCACGATATAGTTTGTGGCCTTAGCCATAGATAGCCACGAATAGCCACGAAAGTATTTGTGGCCGTAGCCACGAATAGCAACGATCTAACCTGAGGCAATTCTACTATATCCACGACTTATATTATAGCCATCCATGGGTAATTTTAATCCGATTAACAAAAAAAACCAAATTTTAATTCTACACTATTAAAATGCATTATCATAAATTTGATAATGCATTTGAACTACCTAATAAACATACATAGATAACAAGATTATATTAACATGGTACCAAAAGTTTAGTGAAACATTTACAAACAAACAAAAGACATTAAAATGTTCTTATACTATAATACATGCCATTTACATCATCAACAAAACCAGAAGACATTATTAGTCAAGATCATTAGGCTGCTGACTGGACTCAGAATGCAAGCTTCTTCCTGCAGCAGAACCAGTTGACCCAGGTGGGACTGCCTCATGAGTCACATGATTAATGCCATTCAGCTTCAACAAAAGCTTTACCCCATTCTTGATATGAGATACATCATCCTTCACATGAGATACATCATCCTTCACATGAGATACATCTTCCTTCACATGTTGGAGCTCAAGTTCTGTATCTGCATTCTTGAGTGGAGTTATGGCAGAAGCTTCATTGGGATCATCATCTAGAAACTGAATTGAGCCCAGTCCATACACTCGCTCTTTCTTGTTTGTAGCAGCCTGAAAGAAGTAATAAAACAGCCACTAGCAAAACAACACATATATCAAACGACCAACATATAATAACGCAAACAACAAGATACACATTCACTAACAACCTAATCGCATTACTGATATATCATGGTTTTTACCTGTTTTAAGCCATGATATAAGTACATATTCGAGTCTTTTGTCGTGTCTTTGAAGTCATTACATGTGTTTATTATGTACATGCACGTTTGGAGGATTTTGGAATATATTGGAGCTAATGGGACAAGTTTTGGAGCAAAAGCCGTGACGAGCTGATTTCACTATCTCTGATTGACCGTTGCAACGATCGATGCATCATTGACGTCGATCGACACAACCTCGCACCAGCACATTAATGAAGATTTTGATGATTTTCACTTTTTCCCCAGAAAGTTCCAGTATTTACAAAAAAGCCCAAGACGTGATTAGCACTTTATAATTAGGTTTCTGGTGTTTTGTTTAGAACACACATTCATACTATTAACTATTGAGAGAGAGCTTGAGGCTGATCGTTCTTGTACTGCTTTTGGAGAAGATTTCGAACCTCTTTGTTTCTCTACTCTTTATTTATATGCAATCTATTTATTCTATGTTTTCTGTTTCATTGATCCTGTCTGAGTAGATTCATAGTTAAGTTTAGGGATTTCATGACTTGCTAGATTATTTCATCAGTTAAGGATTCACAACCTGATTAGTTCTTTAACCTGAATTGTGCTTAATACTAGTTTCTAATCTGATCACTTAGAACCTAGACTTAGGATTATTAAATTTGCACGAATGTGTGATTTATAATATGAACTATTTAGGTTGAGCAATTTAATTATCCGCAAAGAAATTTGGTTTAATTGAATTATGAACAAATCAAACCTGCACTTAAGGCTAGTTTATTCTGTTAGGAATTGCAAAGGAATTTGGATTTATGTGGTTTAGACTTAGAGAATTCTCGCAACGGAAGTTGGTTAATTCTACATCTGTGTTTAAGTTCTAAAGCCGAGCTTAATTTGATCCTGACTGATAATTGATCTGCTTGTCATGATATTATGAGAACTCCCTGGACTTAGCGCTTTTAGTATATTGATAAAACAAACCGATTTGATTGCTGATTTAGTTTCTGATTTTTAGTTTATTATTTCTGATTTGCATCGCCTATCTTAACTTGAAGTTCTATAGTCTATCGTAAGATTTCTTGAGTCTCTGTGGATTCGACCCCTACATACTACATTTGCCTGTGCACTTGCAGTGTATCTTAGGGAAGTAAACTCTGAGCATATCAAGTTTTTGGCGCCGTTGCCAGGGACTCTTTTGAGTCTTCGATAGATTTGAATCTAGAGTTTAGACTAGGTTTTTCGTTTTTGTTTTTGGTTACTAATTTTCTGTTTTTCTTTCTGTCTTTGTGTATATCAGGTTTGACGCATTGCATCGATCGACGCATCCTTTGAATCGATTGACACAAAGCGATTCCCAAACTGAATCGATCGACGCGGTCCTGTGCATTGGTCGTCGCTTGACGATTATCGACAGTTTATGCATAATCGCACGACCAGAAGTAATCCGGACAAGAAACTCGTGAATCTCTGACTTGAGGATCTTGCAAGGTTGGAAAGAATGAACAGGAAAGCTCAGAGACCAGTGAAGATGGCTAACGTGAATGCTGCGCCATTGATTTTAATTCGAGATGCTGAAGGTGTTCTGAGAGACTTGCAGATTAATCGTTACAATGTTCAGGGATAGAGGACTAATGAGGATGGAAATGTGATTGAACAACAGATTGTTCAACCTGAGCAAGAAGCTTAAGGTGGAGGAGAAGAAGGTAGACAAGGAATTCCACAACCAAAAGAGCCACCTAGAGCACCAGAGCCTCCTGTTAGGAAGACACTAGCGGATTACAATCGACCCGATGAGTTTTATGCCAATAGGTCTGCGATTGTTCCTCCTGCGTTTCCGCGGAATGATTTCGAGCTGACGACCTCGTATTACACACTTGTGGGACAGCACGTTTTTGTTGGGATAGTGTCCTGAAATCACACTTGTACTCACTCCTGTGATAGTTGTGTGTCGAGATCAGACATTCGTATAATACTGGGCGTATGCAATGCTTTGCTAGAAGCCTCTTGCATTCTGTAGGTCGTAGACTTACTGCCAGTATTGTATGAACCTATAGGGTCACACACCTAAGCGAACTGGAAGCTACGACATGGGAATGATCATTGTGGCAATGATCATATTATGTGTATTGAAATACACATAAGAATCGATATGATGGTGTTGTGTCGATCGACACAGCTTGTGTGTCGGTCGACACAGTTCGGATTTTCCGAACAGGCTTTTCGGGTTATGGCTTAATTGAGTCTGGCCCGTTAAGCACGTTTCAGGTCGAATAAAATCATATTAGTTCGACCTAAACAAGAGAGCCGTCCAGTTTTCTTGACAGAAACACTAGACACACCAGAACCTATCGATCCCCATTGATCTGGCACTAGCATCCCGTTTCCAGCGAGCGTGCGTGTGTATCTGGTAGAGGCAAAGCGTTGCGTTGCTCCACTGATCTCGTTCACCATCTTCTTCCGCTGCCAAAGGTAAGAACGAGGTTGGTTCTAAATTTCAATATAACAAACCCTAGATCCATAGGGATCCAACAGTGGTATCAGAGCATGCTTAGGGTTTAGCTATTGAATTTGTTGCAAAATAATTCGAATCCTGATGTTGTTGAATTGATTTTTGCATGTTCAAATCGTGTTTTCATATTATATTCTCGGTTTTGTTCCTGTTGAAAAGACGAAGAATTGATGAAAACGCACTGTGTCGATCGACACAAAGCGTGTGTCGGTCGACACGCCGCGGCGCAAATATAAAATTTTAGGGTTTGTCGCAGGGTGTCGATCGACACAAAGCGTGTGTCGGTCGACACAGAGCGAAAACTCGCGAATAAAATTTAGGGTTTGTCGCACAGTATCGATCGACACAAAGCGTGTGTCGGTCGATACAAAGCGAAAATCCGCAAATAATCTTAAGGGTTTCGATCTGAGATCGAGTACCCGTAATCGTGCTGCGTCGATCGATACACTGGGTGTGTCGGTCGACACAGGCAATACGATTAGATAGATCGGTTCAATTGGATTGAACAGGTTATCTAGCTCGGTTAATTTTATTAACCAAATTGATTCTAGTTTGGTCATATCGGTCGACACACAGTGTGTGACGATCGACATGGACCATTAAACCGAACTGGTTCAATTGAATTGAATCGGTTGAGTAAATTCGATCCGGTTTGACCGGTTATCGAAGATCGTTTTAAAACCAGTTGCATCGATCGATACCAATGGTTGGCGTCGATCGACACAACGTTCGCAGACTTGTTGGTTTGACCGCAAATTTGCATGAACCAGAATAATTTAATCCCAGAAGTATTAGATGAATCTAAACTTAATAAAACTAAATGTTTTAATTAGAAGTTATTATTTTGATATATTTATAGTGAATATAAATCAAGATAAGAATAGTTCTTTTCCTCAACTAAATATCAAGTGATCTTGATGTCTTGCCCGATCTTGTCTACTGTCAAAAACTCGTGATGTTGTTGGGTATCCTTGGAGTCCTTGGTATCCACAGCAAAATGAGTAAGGCAGGTGGTCAGTGACAGACTTTCAGTGCAACTGTCAGTGATCACAAGACAGATAAAAGATTGGTTATACTTGACTGGGCTGTCAGAAGTTCTGGGCCCAGAGACATCAGAGTGGATTGGACATAGTTTGTCTTATTCACGACCAAGAGTTGTACTGAGTACAATTAGCAATGATTTGCTTACCTAGATAACTAAAGCTTGAGTAACGGCGAGTCGCCCACTCGAATTTTAGTAATCTGAGGATCTTGGCACATTGTATTCATATGAGGAAACATAGTTTGAATACAATGGGAGTTTTCTTATTAGATAAGAATTCTCATTTCTTGTGCTTTATAACTAAAATCTACCTTTTGTTTGAATTACAGCTATGTATGTCTCAAATCACATCAACACTTTCTCACTAAGATCCGTCCTTGAGAAGGACAAGCTAAATGGATCTAATTTCTTGGAATGGTATCGGAACCTGAGAATAGTTCTCAGGCAAGAGAACAAGGAATATGTCCTTGAAAGAGTTCTCACCGAGAGGCCACGTTCCAATGCTCCGCAGACAGAAAAGAATGCTTGGGATAAGCATTCAGCGGATGTCAAAGATGTTAATTGTCTAATGCTGGTGACTATGAACTCTGAGCTGCAGAAGCAATATGAGAACGTGTTGTCACCCATTGAGATGATTAACAGCCTGAAAGCTTTGTTTCAGGAGCAAGCTCGCACAGAGAGATACCAGATGGTTAAATCTCTCATGGATTGCAAGCTGGCTAAGGACAGTCCAGTAAGTCCTCATGTCCTTAAAATGATGGGTTACATTGATAACCTGGGGAAACTGGACTGTGCCATTAGCCAGGAGCTGGCCACTGACATGATTCTGCAGTCATTGCCGTCGTGTTTTGATCAGTTCATTATGATCTACAACATGCAAAACATGACTAAGACATTGACTGAGTTGCACGGTATGCTGAAGACAGCAGAACCAAATCTCAAGAAGGCTACTCCCAGTGTCCTGATGGTACAAGGGAATAAGAGGTTTAAGAAACCTAAGAAGGGTAAGGGTAAGGCCCAGGTTGTCCAGGCTGAAAGTCAGGACAAGCCCAAGCCGAAACCCAAATCCGGGCCTTCTCCTGAGGATAAGTGCAACTACTGCAAGCAGTTGGGGCATTGGAAGAAAGACTGCAAGAAGTTCATGGAAGATTACAAGAAGCTGAAGAAGATGTATGACGCGTCTGATTCAGGTATTTATGTTATCGAACTTGGTTTTATATCTTCTCGTTCTACTTCGTGGGTATTGGATACCGGCTGCGGTGCTCATATTTGTACTGATGTGCATGCACTAAGAAACAGTAGGACGCTGAAGAAAGGACAAGTAGAGCTACGAGTCGGGAATGGAGCTAAGGTTGCTGCACTGGCCGTAGGCCCTACGAGTTGTCTTTACCTTCGGGCATGGTTTTAATTTTGAATAATTGCTACTATGTACCTGCGATTAGCAGAAACATAATTTCAGTTTCCGTTTTGGATTTGGAAGGTTTTGATTTTGCTGTTAAGAATAAAGTTTGTTCTTTTAATCGTGATGGTAATTATTATGGTAGCGCCCCATTAGATAATGGGTTATATATATTAAACCAAGAAATGCCTGTCTTTAACATAAATACAAAGAGGTTTAAGTCCAATGACGAAAACCCGACTTTCTTATGGCATTGTCGTTTGGGCCATATCAATGAGAAACGCATCCAGAGGCTCCATCGAAATGGGCTTCTGGGCTCATTTGATTTTGAATCATGTGAGAAATGCGAGTCTTGTTTGGTGGGCAAAATGGCTAGAGCCCCTTTCAACAAACCAAATGAAAGGGCCAGTGATTTATTGGGCCTTGTTCATACTGATGTATGTGGGCCAATGAGTACTGCTGCCAGAGGAAACTTTAAGTACTTCATTACCTTTACTGATGATTTCAGTAGGTATGGCTATGTCTATTTAATGAGACACAAGTCAGAATCCTTTGATAGATTCAAGGAATTCAAGAATGAAGTACATAATCAACTTGGCAAGAGTATTAAGATTCTGCGATCGGATCGCGGAGGAGAATACTTGAGCCAAGAATTCAGCGACTATCTGAGCGAGTGTGGAATCGTTTCACAACTCACTCCTCCTGGTACACCCCAATGGAATGGAGTGTCGGAGAGGAGAAATCGAACTTTATTGGATATGGTTCGGTCTATGATGAGTCATTCTAATCTTCCACTATCCTTTTGGGGATATGCTCTAGAAACGTCTGCGTTTACACTGAATAGAGTGCCATCTAAATCAGTAGAAAAGACACCACATGAACTGTGGACTGGGAACGTTCCTAGTCTGTCTTTCCTAAGGATTTGGGGTTGCGAGGCTTATGTCAAACGTTTAATCTCCGACAAGCTTGCACCCAAATCAGATAAATGCTATTTCGTTGGTTATCCTAGGGAAACCAAGGCATACTACTTTTACAACCAATCTGAGAACAAAGTATTTGTTGCTCGGGACTGTTCTTTTCTTGAGAGGGAGTTTCTCTCTAAGAAAAACAGTGGGAGTAAAGTACATCTTGAAGAAATTCAAGATGCACAGGAGACTGCCCAACCTATTGAGGAAGAGCAGCAGTTGGACCCACAAAGTTCTGTGGAACCGGCGCCTGTGGAGCCTGAAGTTCGCAGATCCGGAAGGATCCATCACGAACCCGAGAGATACTATGGATTTCTCGTAACCAATTCAAATGATCTGATGATCATTGAAGGTGACGAACCAGCGACCTTTGCGGAAGCAATGATGGGCCCGGACTCCGAAAAGTGGCTTGGAGCCTCTAAATCCGAAATGACATCCATGTCAGAAAACCAAGTATGGTCCTTGGTCGATTTACCTAGTGGTGTAAAAGCCATTGAATGTAAATGGATCTTCAAGAAGAAGATTGACGTGGATGGCAATGTACAGATTTACAAAGCAAGGTTGGTGGCTAAAGGTTTCAAACAAATTCATGGTATTGACTATGATGAAACCTATTCCCCAGTAGCTATGCTTAAATCTATTCGGATTCTTCTAGCGATTGCTGCTCATTATGATTATGAGATTTGGCAGATGGATGTCAAAACCGCATTCCTGAATGGTATTCTGGAAGAGGATGTGTACATGACACATCCTGAAGGTTTTGTCGATCCTAAAAACGCTGGGAAGGTATGCAAGCTTCATAAATCCATTTATGGGTTGAAGCAAGCATCACGGAGTTGGAATCTTCGTTTTGATGAAGCAGTAAAACAATTCGGTTTCATCAAGAACGAAGAAGAATCATGTGTATACAAGAAGACAAGTGGGAGCAAAATTGCATTTCTTGTACTGTATGTCGATGACATACTCCTCCTCGGTAATGACGTTCCGTTGCTTAAGTCTATTAAGACTTGGCTAGGAAGTTGTTTTTCCATGAAAGACATGGGAGAAGCCGCATACATTCTTGGAATCAGAATCTACAGAGATAGAACTAACAAGCTGATTGGATTGTGCCAAGACACTTATATTGATAAGGTGTTGCACAGATTCAGGATGCACGATTCCAAGAAGGGCTTCATACCAATGTCTCATGGCAAGAGTCTCTGCAAGAAGCAGTGTCCGGCGACACCTGCTGAGCGAGAACGCATGAATAGGATTCCTTATGCCTCTGCAATAGGATCTATTATGTATGCCATGCTCTGCACTCGTCCAGATGTAGCTTACACGTTAAGCATGACGAGTAGATACCAATCTGATCCAGGTGAAGCTCACTGGACAGCTGTCAAGAATATTCTCAAGTATTTGAGACATACTAAGGATAAGTTCCTTGTGTATGGAGATAGTGATGAACTTGTGGTGAATGGATTCACCGATGCGAGTTTTCAGACGGACAGAGACGATTTCTGATCACAGTCTGGATATGTCTTCTGTCTAAATGGCGGTGCGGTGAGCTGGAAGAGCTCTAAGCAGAATACCGTAGCTGACTCCACAACGGAAGCTGAATATGTTGCTGCTTCAGAAGCGGGAAAGGAAGCTGTTTGGATCAAGAAGTTCATGACTGAACTTGGTGTGGTTCCTAGTATCTTGGAGCCAGTGGCTTTGTTCTGCGATAACAATGGAGCCATTGCTCAGGCGAAAGAACCCAGGTCACACCAGAAGTCCAAACACGTTGAGAGGAAATATCATCTGATTCGTGATATTGTCAATAGAGGTGATGTGAAGATCAGCCGAGTTCCGACAAACGAGAATGTCGCTGATCCTCTAACCAAGTCACTCCCAAGGCCTAAGCATGAGAGTCATACGACTGCTGTAGGCATTAGAGATCTTAAGATGTAATCTTGATTCTAGTGGGAGTTTTGGATTTTGTTTTAGTTATAATAAGACGCCCTTGTAAACATTCTTTTAAAAGTGTTTAATGAAATTTGATTTCAGCATTATTTATTGTGATCTAAATAATGGTCCCAAAATAAGTTTATGACATATTATAGGTCATTAAGTTGAGAACTTGATCATGAAACCCTATAAGTTAATAAATTATTTTGTCCCTAGTCAAGGTTGTAGAATCGGGACGCTGACAACCGTTAGAGATTAGATTGTGAGGTGACTGTTGGCTAAGTTTCATGGAGCCAATGATATGATTATCGCAGTCAGTCACATAGATATATGTCAGTGGACATATGATCGGACATGACCCGCTAATGAGAAGTCTACAAGATAGTAATATCTGTGTCATAAGAGGTTCTCATTACGACTATAGAGTATAGTCCTTAGACCTGAGTTCATCATGCTTTCTTGCATATGAATTGGTACATTTTGACTTTGTCAAACGTCGATCCGTAACTGGCGGCTATAACGACACTGTTCAAGTTTATCATGAAGTGTGCGTTGAAACAGGGATGGAACAAGATGGAATTTGTCCCTCCTGAAAAACGGGAGATAAATATCTCAGGGCCTATCGAAGATTGAATACTGAGAGAATGTGTGGCCGCACTCAAATGAACTGTAGTTCAGTTGTTTGTAATATTCAGTATGAGATCAGGAGTTCGATAAACACGATGTTGGCTTAATAAGGATGACACAGATCTTGCCTTATGCCAAATCGAGATATAGAGACAAAAGGATTATAGGAATTGATGATTCCAGTACAAGTGGGAGATTGTTGGGATAGTGTCCTGAAATCACACTTGTACTCACTCCTGTGATAGTTGTGTGTCGAGATCAGACATTCAGATAATACTGGGCGTATGCAATGCTTTGCTAGAAGCCTCTTGCATTCTGTAGGTCGTAGACTTACTGCCAGTATTGTATGAACCTATAGGGTCACACACCTAAGCGAACTGGAAGCTACGACATGGGAATGATCATTGTGGCAATGATCATATTATGTGTATTGAAATACACATAAGAATCGATATGATGGTGTTGTGTCGATCGACACAGCTTGTGTGTCGGTCGACACAGTTCGGATTTTCCGAACAGGCTTTTCGGGTTATGGCTTAATTGAGTCTGGCCCGTTAAGCACGTTTCAGGTCGAATAAAATCATATTAGTTCGACCTAAACAAGAGAGCCGTCCAGTTTTCTTGACAGAAACACTAGACACACCAGAACCTATCGATCCCCATTGATCCGGCACTAGCATCCCGTTTCCAGCGAGCGTGCGTGTGTATCTGGTAGAGGCAAAGCGTTGCGTTGCTCCACTGATCTCGTTCACCATCTTCTTCCGCTGCCAAAGGTAAGAACGAGGTTGGTTCTAAATTTCAATATAACAAACCCTAGATCCATATGGATCCAACAGTTTTCTGCGGACTCCCACATGAGCAGCCCATGGATCACATAGAAGACTTTGACTTTAGTCACTGGGATGAAGCACAATGGAGTGAGCTATGACTACTTACACTGCAAGCTTTTTCCTCATTCTATTGGAGGAGAAGCTGCTAACTGGCTGAAGCAGATTCCACCTGGGACTCTGACTACTTGGGATGCTATGAAGAAGAAGTTTCTGCGACATTTCTATGATGATGCTAGATCCGATCAGCTTAGACAGGATCTCTTGACCTTTAAGCAGAGATCTACAGAGCCTTTGAAGGCAACTTGGGTGAGATTCAAGATGTATCAGAGAGATTACCCTCATCAAGGTTTCTCTGAGTTTCAGCTGCTGGGCATATTCTTCAGAGGAGTTGATTTGTGGTATCAGATGGCTCTGGATGCTGCAAGTAATGGGAACTTCAACACTAAGTCTCTAGAGGAAGCTAATGAGCTTATTGAGAACTTGGTTACTAGTAATAGTGTCAAGAATGCTGATATGGAGAGGAAGAAGTCTGGTGGCAAATCTGATAGTTCACAAATAGCTGAGATGAACAAGAAGATTGATTATGTTGGGAATGTCCTGAAATCTATTGTACTTACTCTAAGTGAAAGTCGTATTGTCGAGATGAGACAATCATATAATACTAGGTAGTCATAATGCTTTGCTAGAAGCTACTTATGATCAATGAGTTTAGAACTCATTGCTAGTGTTATATGATCCTACAGGGTCACACACCTAAGCAAACTGGACGTCAAAGACGAGGTTGATCATTAATGTAATGATCTAGTGAATGCATATTTGATATGCATTCGGTATCGAAATTCTGGGGCCGTGTCGATCGACACAGAGAGTGTGTCGGTCGACACAACTCACGGATTAACCAGATTAATACGGTTTAATCGTTGGTTAATTCCGTTGTGGTTTAAGACGACATATATAAGATATATGGTCGACCTAAACTCGAACTTAACCTAATTCACAGCCACCAGAACTAGAAAGAAACCTCTCTAGAGATTAGATCTCTCATAGGCACTAGCATCCCTGCTGTTCAGTTTATGTGCGTGTGGATACCAGTAGAGGCACAGCGTTTGAGGTGCTTCGTGATCTCGATTATCTGCAAATCTTCTGCTGCTAATAACCAGGTAAATCTGAGATCTGATAGATTCAATTACATGAACCTTAGATCCTAGGCTAGGAATTTATACCTAGGGTTGCTAATCCTGATTAGAACTGCTAGAAATTCCTTCAGTGGTATCAGAGCTTTAGGGTTCCATTGAATCATTAGCATGTTGATTAGATTAGTTGAATCTGAATCTGTGTATGGTTGATACAAACTTGCTAAAATTCGTTTTCATGAAAACCTAGTTTTAGGATTTTTGCTTGAAAACGATTAGGGTTTATCGCCCTGTGTCGATCGACACCAATCCGGTGTCGGTCGACACAGAAGGATAACCCAAACAAATTAGGTTTCGCCTAGTGTCGATCGACACAATAGTTGTGTCGGTCGACACACACCTCGCTAGATTGATGAATCGGTTCAATTGGATTGGACCGGTTATCGAGCTTGGTTAAGGATGGTTAAACGCTAAGAATGGTTTATTGCGATTGGGTTGGTATCGACCGATGCTAATGTAGCATCGATCGACACTGACCGGTACTCAAAACCGGATCAATTGGATTGATCGGTTATCGCAGATTGGTTTTGGTTAATTTGCATCGATCGACACTAAAGTAGTGTCGGTCGACACCATATTCGATGGTTTAGGTTATGGAACCTGAAACCACAGAACCAAACCAAGATAAATCATTTAATTAGAAGAATTAAAACATAATAAAACTGAACGTTTTTAAATAGTTCTGTTCCTCAATCAAATATCAAGTGATACTTGATGTCTTTCCAATCTTGTCAACTGTCAAGACTCGTTTCATTGTGCGATAGACTTGCAGTGAGAGATGTCCACAATTACATGAGTAAGGCATGAGGTAATCGTGTTGATGGGCTTGCAGTGCATGACATCAACAATTACATGACTGAAGAGATTGGTTTACTTGACTGGGCCATCAAAATCGTTTTGGGCTCAGAGACATCAGGTGGATTGGGCATGGGATGTCGATCCACAACCAAGAGTTATATTGGATATAACTAGCAAAGTTGTTGCTTACCTAGATAGCTAAATTTGGGTGATAGCCAGTGGCTCACTCAAGTTTAGTGAAATATGGGTCTTGGATCATTATATTCATCTGAGGAAACAATGTTTGAATATAATGCGAGTTTTCTTAAAAGTTAAGACTTCTCATTTCTTGAACATCATAACTAAACCTTTTTCCTTTCTTTGTTCTCAGCTATGACTAACACTCATAATAACTCTTTCTCCCTGCGATCCGTCCTTGAGAAGGACAAGTTAAATGGATCGAATTTTCTCGAATGGTATCGGAACTTGAGAATTGTTCTCAAGCAGGAGAAAAGGGACTATGTCCTGGAAACTGTTCTCCCTGAAAAACCGAGAGCCAATGCTGCACATGCAGAAATAAGTGCTTGGGATAAGCACTCCAATGATGTGGTCGATGTGAATTGTCTCATGTTGGCTACCATGAACTCGGATTTGTAGAAGCAATACGAGAACGTGGAGTCGCCAGTGGAGATGATTACTAGCCTGAAAAGCATGTTTCAGGAGCAAGCAAGAACTGAGAGATACCAGACGGTTAAATCTCTCATTGAATGCAAGATACCAAAGGACAGTCCAGTCAGTCCTCATGTCATTAAGATGATGGGTTATATTGATAACCTGGGGAAGCTGGATTGTCCCATTAGCCAAGAGTTGGCTACTGACATCATTCTGCAGTCACTGCCGTCAAGTTATGATCAGTTTGTTATGAACTATAACATGAATAACTTGACAAAGACGTTGACTGAACTGCATGGCATGCTCAAGACAGCTGAGCCAAATGTCAAGAAGGGCACTCCTAATGTACTTATGGTACAAGGGGGTAAGAATTTTAAGAAACTTGGCAAAGGCAAGGGAAAGGGCAAGGCAGTCCAGGTTGAGAACCAGGACACGCCTGCGCCAGCCCCGAAGCCCAAGCTGGGCCCATCTGAGACTGATAAGTGCCATTACTGTAAAGAGCTTGGGCATTGGAAGAGAAATTGCAACAAATTCTTGGAAGAGAAGAAGAAGAAGAAGAAGACTTTCGAGACTTCATCTTCAGGTATTTTTGTTATAGAAGTAAATGTTACTACTTCTGGTTCTACTTCTTGGGTATTGGATACCGGCTGTGGTGCTCATATTTGTACAAATATGCAGGGCTTAAGCAATAGTAGGACGTTGGAAAAGGGACAAGTGGACCTGCGTGTGGGAAATGGAGCAAGAGTTGCTGCATTAGCCGTTGGAACATTTAACTTGTCTTTACCTTCTGGTTTGATTTTAGAACTTCATAATTGCTACTATGTACCTGCTATAAGCAGAAATATTATTTCTATTCCTGTTTTGGATTTGGAAGGATATCAGTTTTCAATTAAGAATAAATGTTGTTCTTTTGATTACAATGATATATTTTATGGTAGCAGCCCATTAGAGAATGGGCTTTATGTTCTAAACCAAAGCACTCAAATCTATAACATTAACACCAAGAGATTCAAATCAAATGACACGAATCAGACTTTTCTATGGCATTGTCGTTTGGGCCACATAAACGAGAAACAGATTCAAAAGCTCCATAGTGATGGGCTTTTGGGCTCATTTGATTATGAATCATGTGAGAAATGTGAATCTTGTTTACTAGGCAAAATGGCAAAGGCCCCTTTCAACAAACAAAATGAAAGGGCCAGTGACCTATTGGGCCTTATACATACGGATGTATGCGGCCCAATGAGCACTAGTGCCAGAGGAAATTTTCGATACTTCATTACCTTCACTGATGATTTCAGCAGGTATGGCTATGTCTATTTGATGAGACACAAGTCGGAATCTTTTGAAAAGTTCAAAGAGTTCCAAAATGAAGTACAGAATCAACTTGGCAAAAGTATTAAGGCTCTTCGATCAGATCGTGGAGGAGAATACTTAAGCCAAGAATTCAGTGATCATTTGAGAGATTGTGGAATTATTTCACAACTCACTCCTCCTGGAACACCACAATGGAATGGGGTGTCTGAGAGGAGGAATCGGACTTTATTAGAAATGGTTCGATCAATGATGAGTCTCTCAACTCTTCCATTATCCTTTTGGGGATACGCTCTAGAAACGTCTGCGTTTACACTTAATAGGGTTCCGTCAAAATCAGTTGAAAAGACACCACATGAGATGTGGACTGGAAATGTTCCGAATGTGTCTTTCCTGAAGATTTGGGGTTGTGAAGCTTATGTTAAGAGATTAATTACAGATAAGCTCGAACCCAAATCTGATAAATGCTACTTCGTTGGTTATCCTAAGGAAACCAAGGCATACTACTTTTACAACCAATCCGAGAACAAAGTGTTTGTTGCTCGGAACTGCGTCTTTCTTGAGAGAGAGTTTCTTTCCAAGAGAAACAGTGGGAGTAAAGTACAACTCGAAGAAGTTCGAGAACCGCTGGAAAATGCTCAACCCGTAGAGGAAGAGCAACAGTTGGATCTACAAAGAGTTGTAGAAACCGCGCCTGTGGAGCCTCCGAAAGGATCCGTCACGAACCTGAGAGATATGGATTTCTCGTAACCAATTGTCATGATTTGTTGATCATTGACAGTGACGAGCCAGCGAATTTTGAAGAAGCGATGATGAGCCCTGACTCCGAAAAGTGGCTGAAAGCCGCTGAATCCGAAATGGGATCCATGTCACAGAACCAAGAGTGGACTTTGGTTGATTTACCCGATGGTGCAAGACCCATTGAGTGTAAATGGATTTTCAAGAAGAAAATTGATGTGGATGGAAATATTCAGATATATAAAGCAAGGCTGGTGGCAAAAGGTTTCAAACAAATTCATGGCATTGACTATGAAGAAACTTATTCCCCGGTCGCCATGCTTAAATCCATTCGGATTCTCCTAGCAACAGCCGCTCATTATGACTATGAGATTTGGCAGATGGACGTGAAAACAGCTTTCCTTAATGGAATTCTGGAAGAGGATGTGTACATGACACAGCCCGAAGGTTTCATCGATCCAAATGCAGCTAGGAAAGTATGCAAGCTTCATCGATCCATTTATGTTTTGAAGCAAGCATCTCGGAGTTGGAATCTTCGTTTTGATGAAGCAGTCAAAAAGTTTGACTTCATCAGGAACGAAGAGGAACTATGTGTTTACAAGAAGACTAGTGGGAGCGCAGTTGCATTTCTCGTGTTGTATGTAGATGACATACTTCTTCTCGGAAATGACATTCCGTTGTTACAGTCTGTTAAGGCTTGGCTCGGAAGTTGTTTTTCAATGAAAGACATGGAAGAAGCCTCATATATTCTTGGAATTAGAATCTATAGAGATAGATTAAACAAGTTGATTGGACTGTGTCAATACACTTATATCGATAAAGTCTTACACAGGTTCAGAATGCAAGATTCAAAGAAGGGCTTCATACCAATGTCTTATGGCATAAGTCTCAGCAAGAAGCAGTGTCCTGAGACATCTGCTGAGCGAGAACGCATGAGTCGGATTCCCTATGCCTCGGCGTTGGGATCCATCATGTATGCCATGCTCTGTACTCGTCCAGATGTTGCTTGTGCTTTAAGCATGACGAGTAGATACCAATCGGATCCAGGTGAAAGTCACTGGACAGCAGTCAAGAATATTCTGAAGTATTTGAGAAATACTAAGGATAAATTCTTGGTGTATGGAGGAAGTGATGAGCTGATAGTAAGTGGTTACACAGACGCAAGTTTTCAGACAGACAAAGATGATTTCCGATCACAATCTGGTTACATCTTCTGCCTGAATGGCGGTGCAGTCAGCTGGAAGAGTTCCAAGCAGGACACTGTAGCAGATTCCACAACTGAAGCTGAGTACCTCGCTGCTTCTGAAGCGGCAAAGGAGGCTGTTTGGATCAAGAAGTTCATCGCTGAACTTGGTGTGATTCCTAGTATTTCTGAGCCAGTGGCTTTGTATTGTGACAACAATGGAGCCATTGCGCAAGCAAAAGAACCTAGATCACACCAGAAATCCAAACACATAGAAAGGAGATATCACCTTATCCATGATATTGTGAATAGAGGAGATGTGAAGATCAGCAGAGTCCCGACGGATGAGAATGTTGCTGATCCACTGACCAAGCCCCTCCCAAGGCCTAAGCATGAGTTTCATACTGCTGCTGTAGGCATTAGATTTCTTAAGATATGATCTTGATTTCAGTGGGAGTTATATTTGTTTTAGTTATGTCATGATGTTCACAAAAACATAATAGTTATGTTATTTTAATGAAATTTGTTTCATCATTTATTCAATTATGTTAATTAAATAATAGTCCCGAAATAATTCATGGCAATGTTATAGGTCATCAAGTATGTGACTTGATCATGAGACCCTATAAACAAAGATTGTCATGAATTATGTTGGTCCCTGGTCAAGGTTGTTGAAATGGGACATTAACAACCACGTGAGACTAGTATGTGAGGTGACTGATGACTATGTTTCATGGAGTCATTAATAAGAGTATTAAAGTCAATCAAATAGATATGTGTTAGAGAACACATGATCGGACATGACCCGTTAATGAGAACTCTACAAGATGTTATATGAGTGTCATAAGAGTTTCTCATTACGACTAAAGAGTGTAGTCCTAAGACCTGAGTTCATCATGTCCTCTCTCATATGGATTGGTTCGTCTTGACTTTGTCAAACGTCAGCCGTAACTGGTGATTATAAAGACACTGGTTAGGCGTATCATGAGATATAAAAGAGACATGGATGGAACAAGATGGAATTTGTACCTCCTATATAACAGGAGTTAAATATCTCTGGGCCTATCGAAAATTTGATACTGGAAATGCGTGGCCGCGCTCAAACGAGGTGATTGTCAGTCGTTTGTTTTTCATCAGTACAAATCGGGATTCGATAAACGTGATCTGGCTTAATAAGGATGACACAGTTCTTGCCTTATGCTAGATTGAGATATAGCTACAAAGGGATTAAAGGAATAGATGATTCCAGTACAAGTGGGAGATTGTTGGGAATGTCCTGAAATCTATTGTACTTACTCTAAGTGAAAGTCGTATTGTCGAGATGAGACAATCATAACAGAGAGTGTGTCGGTCGACACAACTCGCGGATTAACCAGATTAATACGGTTTAATCGTTGGTTAATTCTGTTGTGGTTTAAGCCGACATATATAAGATATATGGTCGACCTAAACTCGAACTTAACCTAATTCACAGCCACCAGAACTAGAAAGAAACCTCTCTAGTGATTAGATCTCTCATAGGCACTAGCATCCCTGCTGTTCAGTTTGTGTGCGTGTGGATACCAGTAGAGGCACAACGTTTGAGGTGCTTCGTGATCTCGATTATCTGCAAATCTTCCGCTGCTAATTACCAGGTAAATCTGAGATCTGATAGATTCAATTACATGAACCTTAGATCCTAGGCTAGGAATTTATACCTAGGGTTGCTAATCCTTATTAGAACTGCTAGAAATTCCTTCAGATTATGTTCATAGTCTTCTGATTGGGAAGAAGAGTGTTCACTTTGCTCAAGATGTTGAAGAGTTTGAGGCTGAAGATTGCTGCTAAGAAGAAGATGTGAATTATGTTGGTGGGACTGGTTTTCAGGGGAATAGATTTGGAAATCAGCAAGGCATAAGTGGCTACAATGAAATGGGACAAAGAAGTACCTTCACAGGTAATCAAAACTTCTCTAATTTCACTCCTTCCTCAGTTCCTGAAGCCTTATTAGAGTACTAGCAGCCCTGGAAACAACACTAACAACTTCACTAGGAACTATGAATCTTCATCTTATCAGCCTGCTCCTCCTCAAAATGAGCAGAATGAGAAGATGATGGGACTGTTGGAGCAGCTTCTGGAAGGACAGCAGAAGAGTTAAGTAGATTTTAATGGCAAACTAGATTCTCTGTACTTGGATCTTAATGGGAAGATAGATGCCATAAGCACTCATGTGAAGAAGTTGGAAGTTCACTTTGCGCAGACTGTTGGGTCTGCTAAGAGGCAAGATGGATCTCTCCCAGGACGAACTGATGCTAATCCTAAGTACCAGTGTAATGCAATTACGTTGAGAAGTGGTAAAGAGTTCGTTCCTGCTCAGAATAAGCCGTTAAGTTTGGAAAAAAATCGTTGAGATTGAAGAAATAGAAGGAGAGATCCGTGAGTTTCGCAGCGCGTCGACCGATGCACCCCAACATCGATCGATGCAAATCGTGAATGAGGATAATGATGCAAATCTCGACGCAGAAGTCGTTACGAAATCGCCGAGCATCGATCAACGCAACCCTGATGTCGATTGATGCAAAGCGAACCGCGAGAGTTCAAACGCAGAAAAACTGAAGAAGGCTGATGGGAGGATCTACAAGCCTAAGGTTCCATTACCTGAGAACCTCAGAAAGACGAAGTATGAGAGGCAGCTGGCCAAGTGCAAGGAGATCATTAAAAAGATGTTGATTGAAGAGCATTTGGTTGATTCTATGCAGACTACTCCTGTGATGAGGAGATGTCTTAAGGACATGCTTTCTGGTAACTTGATTGATGAGGAGAGTGTACTGATGATCACAGAGGTGTGTAGTGCTGTGATTCAAGGTAGGATACCAGAGAAGTTGAAGGATCCAAGGAGCTTTGTGCTAGATTTTGATATCTACATGGACAAATTTGAGAGATCTCTGTGTGATCTTGGTTCTGGTGTGAACCTTATGCCTTATTCTGTTGCTGAGGCTTGGGATGACACACTTTATGCCTACTAAGATATCATTAGTCCTAGCGGACAGAACAGTTAGGATCCCTGAAGGAGTGCTGGAAGATGTGCCAATCAGAATTGGTGACTGTGTGATTCCTACTGACTTTGTGGTTCTGCAGTATGGAGAGGAACCAAGGGATCCACTGATTTTGGGTAAACCATTCTTAGCTACTGCTGGTGCGATGATTGACTGCAAGAGAGGAACGATAATTCTGAATGTGGGTGATCAGAAGATGAGTTTGATATGGACAAGTTGGTGAAGAGACCAACCATCGACGGACAGACCTTTTATGTTGATACTTTCAGTGATTTGGCTGCGGATTTCTTTCACAAGACACATGATGAGGATCCACTGAAAAGAGCTCTGTTAAGCTCTATAATGGAGCTGGAACATCTGCAAGACGAGTCTGCAATTTGCTATACGAGGCTAATGGATTCTAAAGAGCAAGTGATGCAGCTGGATGTGTCTGCCGAGCCTATGCGTAGATCGATGCCACTCGTGCATCGATCAATGCAGATCGTGAGCGATTGGGCAGAAGAAAAAGCCCCGAAAATTGAACTGAAGCAGCTTCCATCCAGGCAAAAGTATGCGTTTCTTAGACCTAATTCGACCTATCCAGTGATTGTCAATGCATATTTGAACAACGCAGAACTCACTTTACTGCTAAGCAAGTTGCGCAAGTATCGTAAAGCTCTTGGCTATTCTCTTGATGACATTTCAGTTATCTCTCCAGAGCTGTGCATGCATAGGATACATCTTGAGGATGAGTCTAAGACATCCGTTGAGCATCAGAGGAGGCTGAATCCTAATCTGAAGGAGGTAGTGAAGAAGGAGATTATGAAGCTACTGGATGCTGGGATTATCTATCTGATTTCTGACAGCGATTGGGTCAGTCTAGTTCATGTAGTGCCTAAGAAGGGTGGTGTTACAATAGCGAAGAATGATTAAAACGAGCTGATTCCTACAAGGACTGTGACTGGACATCGGATGTGCATAGACTACAGGAAGCTTAATGCTGCGACCAGGAAGGATCACTTCCCCTTGCCCTTTATCGATCAGATGCTGGAGAGGTTAGCTAATCATCCTTACTATTGCTTCCTCGATGGGTACTCTGGCTTCTTTCAGATTCCCATCCATCCATAGGATCAGGGGAAGACTACTTTTACATGTCCATATGGCACTTTTTCATACCGCAGAATGCCTTTAGGACTTTGTAATGCACAAGCCACTTTCCAGAGATGTATGATGTCCATTTTTACTGATATGATTGAGGACTTTATGGAGGTGTTTATGGATGACTTTTCTGTTTATGGGTCATCTTATCATGAGTGCTTGGATAATCTGTGCAAAGTGCTAGCTAGATGTGAGGAGAAACACTTGGTTCATAACTGTGAGAAGTGTCATTTGAAGGTCAGAGATGGCATTGTTCTTGGGCATAGAGTATCTGAAGCAGGGATCGAAGTAGACCGCACTAAGATTGAGGTTATGACCAGCCTTCAGGCGCATGATTCTGTGAAGTCTGTGAGGAGCTTTCTTGGACATGATGGGTTCTACAGAAGGTTTATCAAAGATTTCAGTAAAATTGCTAGACCACTAACTGCTTTGCTGTGTAAGGATGCCAAGTTTGAGTTCACTGTAGACTGCCATATTACATTTGAGCAGATCAAGCAAGCATTAGTGAGTGCTCCTATAGTGAAGTCACCAGATTGGGATTTGCCTTTTGAGGTTATGTGCGATGCAAGCGATTATGCTGTAGGAGTTGTCCTGGGGCAGAAGAAAGAAAAGAAGCTTTATGCTATTTACTATGCCAGCAGGACACTATATGATGCACAGAGGAACTATGCCACTACAGAGAAGGAGTTGTTGGCTGTTGTCTTTGCATTTGAGAAGTTTCGCCCCTATCTTGTTGGTTCCAAAGTGATTTTGCACACTGATCATTCAGCTCGGAAGTATCTGATGCAGAAGAAAGATGCTAAGCCGAGATTATTGAGATGGATTCTGCTGCTTCAAAAGTTTGACATTGAAGTGAGAGACAAGAAGGGAGTTGATAATGGAATTTCTGACCATCTGTCAAGGATTATGGTTGAAAGAGACGTCCCAATTAATGATTTCTTGCCTGAGGAGAACGTCAATATGATTGAGACAGTCTTTATGACGGATTTAGACAAGAAGATGCAGAACTGTCGGGTTCTGCACACTGCGTCGATCGATGCCACCTCAGCAACGATCAATGCAGGTATCGTGACTGAATCGATCGAGGCGGACCTGTGCATCGGTCGATGCAAAGCACCTACGAACCCAGAACCTTTAAAGGTTCAGATCCAACACTACAACTTCAATGTCCACACTGTTTCGACGCTCAATCATCCATGGTTTGCGGATATTGCTAATTATATGGCTGCAGAGACTGAACCAGATGAGCTGAAGAGGTATGCTAAGCAGAAATTCTTCAGAGAGATTAGGCCATACTATTGGGATGAGCCTTACCTCTACAAGCACTGTTCGTATGGTATATACAGGAGATGCATTGCAGAATCAGAGGTTCCAGATGTCCTATTTCACTGCCATGGATCAGATTATGATTGACATTTTGCTACTTTTAAGGCAGTGTCTAAGGTTCTGCAAGCAGGTTTCTGGTGGCCTACTATGTTCATAGACGCTCATTCTTATGTCTCCCAGTGTGATGCCTGTCACAGAAGAGGGAAAATCAGTAAGAAGCATGGGATGCCTCATAATTTCATTCTTGAGGTTGAGGTTTTCGATTTCTGGGGCATTGATTTCATGGGTCCTTTTCCCTCGTCTCATGGGAATAAGTTCATTTTGGTTGCTGTGGATTATGTTTCTAAGTGGGTGGAAGCAATAGCTAGTCCAACCAATGACTCTTCAGTGGTTCTTAAGCTGTTTAAGACCATCATTTTCCCTAGATTTGGAGTACCTCGGATTGTGATCAGTGATGAAGGATCTCATTTCATCAATAAGGTCTTTGAGAAGCTGCTACAGAAGCATGAAGTTCATCATCGAGTTGCTACTCATTATCATCCTCAGACTAGTGGGCAAGTTGAGGTCTCTAACAGACAGATCAATGAGATCTTGGAGAAGACAGTTAGGAAGACAAGGAAGGATTGGTCTGCGAAGCTTGATGATGCATTGTGGGCTTATAGGACTGCGTTCAAGATACCACTTGGGACTACTCCGTTTCATATTCTGTATGGAAAATCCTGCCATCTTCCAGTTGAGATTGAGCATAAGGCAACATGGGCTGTGAAGCAGATGAACTTTGATCTTAAGTCTGCAGCAGAAAGGAGATTAGTGTAGCTTAATGAGTTGAATGAGATTAAGCATCATGCTTATGAGAACTCAAAGCTGTACAAGGAGAGGACTAAGGCTTATCATGACAAGAAGATTGTTTCTAGACAATTTGAGCCTAATGATCAGGTACTTTGTATAACTCACGTTTGCAATTGTTTCCAGGTAAGCTGCGTTCTAGGTGGTCTGGTCCTTTCACAATCAAGGAAGTGCATCCATATGGTGCTGTGGTGCTTATCAGCTCAGAAGGTAAGGAGTTCACTGTTAATAGACAAAGGGTGAAGCATTATTGGGCTAAGGCCGAGATTGCAAGAGGTCAGATTCTGCCTCTGGATGATGCACCCTCTGCCTGATTGCAGAACAGTCAAGCTAGTGACGTTAAAAGAGCGCTGAGTGGGAGGCAACCCACTAGGTAGTCTGTACATATTCTTTTTAGTCGTTTTTGTTAGAATTTTACTTTGGTTTTTCGTTTTTGTGTGTTTTTGATCTGCAGAACGAAGTCTGGGAACTGCGAAATCGCACTGCATCGATCGCAACGGTCCTGTGCAGTGATCGATGCAGGGAGAATGTACGAGGAATTGAGATCGCTGTGTGTCGATCGTTGCGGTCATGTGCAACGATCGACACACCTGGTTTAAATTGAAATCAAAAGGTACATGTGCTGATAAACCGGAAATCGGATTGGTTCAATTCGGTTCAACCAAGCACGATCTGCAACGATCGATGCACACTTTGTGTCGATCGATGCAGTCACGAGCCAGGTAAGTGCCTTTAACTTTTCTTCTTCTTTCTTCTTCAACATTTCGCAACTCAGCCGTACGAAACCCTAAAATCGCCATTGTTCATAACTCCTTCGATTATTGCTCGTTTTTAACGATTCCAAAGCCTAATCTGTGCGGATTTTTGTCCTCTATCCATATATGTGATCAATTTGAGTCGATTATAAGGTATGCTCTCTAAAACCCGATTTTTCAGACTTGGTTCTAAAGTTTAAAGGTTCGATTTTGGCCTCTGATTCTCGATTTCGTGATGATATAGCACTGCTTTAAGTTGTCTGATAGTGGAATTAAGGTGCCTAAGTAGTTTTCACGTTCGATTTTGCAAGGTGATGGAACTTGTAATCCTGCGCGAATTTGACGGAAATTAAAACGTAAATTAGCTGCTTATACTGCTCCGCTTGATGGTGGTTATGATGCTAACTATGCTGTTGTTGAGGATTTGATGAGTTTGCCTTTGATTCTTCAGCTAATCTCAGTTTTTCTGATTTTTTCTCACAGATGCCTCCTCGCAAGCGCAACAGAGGCAATGCAGCTGCTGCAGACGACTCTCCTCCTCCTGATGAGTGGTTTACGCGAGCCTCACCACCACCTGCTCCATATCAGAGAGACCGTGAGGCTATCCAGGCTCCTTGGCCTAAGGGAGAGCGAGATGAGATTCCCATGACTAGACAGTGGGAGCTTGCGCCTAAGGACTTGATTAAGAGTATAGACTGTTGAGTAGTGGTTCTAGACGTCGTCAACGCTCTCCTACTCCTGCTGCGAGCAGTGGTTTTGATCCGTATGCTGGCATTGATGATGAGTCCGAGTGATGTGAGATTTGAGCTGATGTTTCCTGACTTTCGGTTCTGCACTTTTCACTTTTCTTTTTCATTTCTTTGGAGTCTTGTTGTTACTTATGTTTTGGGATGATGTGCTTGTTCTATGATTATCGGTTGCTTTGATTTTGCTTGTTTGTGATGTTTACAGCTTTCAGGTTTGATTTTTGAGATTTTTCTCACGAACTAACTGATGACTGCTAACTGATCCGACGTAATCGCAGTGAAACGATCGACACGGTCCTATGTGTCGATCGACTCATGACGACTAACGCACTGCAATGATTGACACGGTCCTGTGTGTCGATTGACTCATATCGCAATCGCACTACATCGATAGTCGCGGTCCTGTGCAACGATCGACGCAGTTGCGAGACAGGTAAAAATCGACAGAAACCTAACACATCCCAGTCCATTCTCTTTCTTATATTGATCCTTAGCTTGACACCACTGGGGACAGTGTGTTTCAAGTATGGGGGAGGTGGTACTGACATATTCTTTTTCTTTTCTTAGAGTCGGTTGAGTTTTTTTTTTTGTCTGTTTTATCGAGTCAAAACAATTTGAGTAGGAAACAATGAATTTTTTGAGGAGAACACCACACTCGCAGGAACTTAAGTGACCATTGGAATGAGCTTGCATATGCATCTATGACTATTATAAAACCCAACGCAGATCAGCCTACTGAGGACACCCATATCACTTCAGGTATTCAGAGGACCCTTTTCTGACTTCACCCCTAATTTTGATACTTTTCTCACCTAAGGGCTTGGTATACTTTTAGTCGGATTCCTCTGTTAGTTCTGACACAACTTGTAAACCTGTCCAAGTATGGTTTCCTTCTCCCCTTCCTTAAAGTAAAAAAAAGAGAGATAAACGAAGGATGAGCTAGTAGCTCCGAAGTGGTCGCAGGAGTAGTAGATACCCCTATTACCTCCTGTGCATCCATGGAATGTGTCCAAAGTACACCCCAATGCGGGAAGAGCACTGATAAAAAAATAAAATGATACCCTCTGGGGAAAAATCAGTTGCTAAGGAAGGGAAAAGAGAAGAAAGGAACCAGAAAAAGATAGTATGGTGGTCAAGTGCTAACAGAGTAAGAGTCCATGTGCCCTTTGATCGATACTCCTTAGGTGAGACCGCACTTAATAGCTTATAGAAGTCAGTAGGGTGAATTAGAATGCTCAGGATGTGATTGTGGAGTTTACTCATGACAGTTGCTAAGTGTGGGGGAAGTATATGTTGGTCTTGATGTCTGCAGGTGCATTTTTTTCATGTGGCTTACTAAGTGGAATCTGAGTGTGGTACTTCTAAGATGAAATGAGTTTCTTAAGTTTTTAAACTTCTTCACCACATTTTGGTTTTCTGTTTTTCCTGAGGGCAAGCAAAGGCTAAGTGTGGGGGAGTTGATATATTATGGTTTTTACATGTTTTAAGCCATGATATAAGTACATATTCAAGTCTTTTGTCGTGTATTTCGAGTCATTACAGGTGTTTATTAGGTACATGCACGTTTGGAGGATTTTAGAAGATATTGTATCTAATGGGACAAGTTTTGGAGCAAAAACCGTGAGGAGCTGATTTCACTATCTATGATCGACCGTTGCAATGATTGATGCATCATTGGGATCGATCGACACAGCCTCGCGCCAGCCCATTAATGAAGATTTTGGAGATTTGCACTTTTGCCCCAGAAAGTTCCAGTATTTACAAAAAGAGCCCAATACGTGATTAGCACTTTATAATTAGGTTTTTGGTGTTTTGTTTAGAACACACATTCATACTCTTAGCTATTGAGAGAGAGAGAGAGAGAGAGAGAGAGAGAGAGAGAGAGAGAGAGAGAGAGAGAGAGAGAGAGAGAGAGAGAGAGAGAGAGAGAGAGAGAGAGAGAGGAGAGAGAGAGAGAGAGAGAGAGAGAGAGAGAGAGAGAGAGAGAGAGAGAGAGAGAGAGAGCTTGAGGCTGATCGTTCTTGTACTGCTTTTGGAGAAGATTTTGAACCTCTTTGTTTCTCTACTCTTTATTTATATGCAATCTATTTATTCTATGATTTATGTTTCATTGATCATGTCTGAGTAGATTCATAGTTAATTTTAGGGATTCTCATTAGGGATTTCATGACTTGCTAGATTAGCTCATCAGTTAAGGATTCACAACTTGATTAGTTCTTCAATCTGAATTGTGCTTAATACTAGTTTCTAATCTGATCACTTAGAACCTAGACTTAGGATTACTAAATTGGCATGAAAGTGTGATTTAGAATTTGAACTATTTAGGTTGATCAATTTAATTATTCGCAAAGAAATTTGGTATAATTGAATTGTGAACAAATCGAACCTGCACTTAAGGCTAGTTTATTCTGTTAGGAATTGCAAAGGAATTTGGATTTCTGCGGTTTAGACTTAGAGAATTCTCGCAGCGAAAGTTGGTTAATTCTACATCTGTGTTTGAGTTCTAGAACCGAGCTTAATTTGATCCTGACTGATAATTGATCTGCTTGTCCTGATTTCCTGAGAACTCCCTGGACTTAACGCTTTTAGTATATTGATAAAACAAACCGATTTGCTTGCTGATTTTGTTTCTGATTTTTAGTTTATTATTTCTGATTTGCATCGCCTACCTTAACTTGAAGTTCTATAGTCTATCGTAAGATTTCTTGAGTCTCTGTGGATTCGAACCCTATATACTACATTTGCATGTGCACTTGCCGTGTATCTTAGGGAAGTAAACTCTGAGCATATCAATTACACACACCAAACAAATACTAACAACCTCATGCATACCTCAATATAAGCAGCTGTAAGCTCCTGGGAAGAGATTTTAGAAGAAGCACTATCAGACCAGACTATGATCGCTTTTTCTCCATTGCCAATGCCTCAGCAGCCTTCACTAGAGTCTCTGCTCGTTTTTCAACAATGGTGCCCTTCTTATTGGAGTGCGTCTTTAGCACTACCGCAGTCACTGGGACTGGTGCACCAGCTTCAACTTGCTAGAACAAAAAATACACATAGTCAGTAATGAATGTCAGGAAAAAATGAAACATAAAGTAAATGCATTGGATATCCTTATCATTGCGTGTGGCACAGAGCCTGATGTATAGCGATGAGAGCTGTGTCCATCTGAATTTGAGGCAGCATTCTCTGCATTTGTTTTGCACCTCTTCACGTGTTCATCCTCCTCCCAAATATCCAGCATGGTGTTCCAGTCTGCTAGTCCAATGAAGTCCGGTTTCTTCCCTGATATTTTCTGCTTGCTGACAAGGTCACTGATTGATAGCCTGACAATGGTCTCCCACTTGTTGTAGACCATGTTTTCATGCTTCAGGTCCCAATAGTATTTTTGCTACATAAGAAAAAGTAAATGCATTAGTACACAGCCTAAATACCAGAGACATAATGATATATAAACAATACTAAGACTTACCACAAACGCAACCCACCATTCATCCTTCTTCTCCTTTGGATCCATGCTATAATTCCACCAAGGCCCCCAAAAGTTAGACTGATAAGCAGCGACTATATCCTTTCGGATACAGTCATCAATTTCAAACCTACAACAGAACAAGAACAAGTCAATCTTAACAAAAACTCTAACTTGGAAGACTATAACTCATCAAACTAACCACAAAAACAAAGAATCGAGACTCAACAAAGACACACTTAGCAAATACAGAAGCTCATAGACAAATATAAGCACAAGCAAAAAAACAAACCTTAAATAAGAATTAGCATGTATCACTCATTAAGCAAAATACACGCTTAACAAATAAAGACTTATCAATTAAGCACAAGCAAAAAATAGGAACCAATCCAAGCATCAGATGAAGAACAAGTAGTCCTACTAACAACTCAGACAATACTAACAACTCATGACATCAGAATAGCAATCCAAGCAACAAAACAATACTAACATATATACTATCAATCGCATGACATTAGAACAAGAACAAGTAGTCCTACTAACAACTCAGACAATACTAACAACTCATGACATCAAAATAACAATACAAGCAACAAAAACAATAGTAACATATATTCTATCAATCGCATGACATCAGAACAAGAACAATCCAACACACCTAAGCTAATCTATCAGACTCTATCAATCGCAGACCTAAGCAATCCAAGCAGCAATCACAGACATAAGCAATCCAAGAAACAATCGCACACATACTAAAAACCCAGACATAAACAATCCAAGCAACAATCCAACACACCTAAGCTAATTTATCAGACTCTATCAATCGCAGACATAAGCAATCCAAGCAACAATCGCAGACATAAGAAATCCAAGCAACAATCGCAGACATACTAACAACTCAGACATAAGCAACCCAAGAAACAATCCAACACACCTAATCTAATCTATCAGACTCTATCAATCGCAGTCACAGTATCAAATAGTCACAGTATCAAATAGAACCAATCCAAGAGAGTTTTAGGAGATACTTACCATATACCTCCATTGAACCAATCCGAGAAAGTAGACCTGGTTACTCCAGGAGGAAGAGTAGTCTGTCGTCGTCGTTGAGGTTTTCTTTATCCATGAGCGGGAAGCATATCCATCTGCATGTACAAAAAGAGGACAAGTCAGTTACGAGCGATAAGATATGGATTTCAAATCAACAAAACTAAACCCTAAAACGACTAGACATGTCTAAGATAGAGACGAACAGAAACCCTTAATCGGATCGATACAAACCCTAAATCGAATAGACTACCCAGAAACTCTAACCCGAATCGACTACCCAGAAGAAACCCTAAATCGAGTCGTCAGAAACAATAACCCGAATACCCAGAAAGAATAAGCCTTTAATCGACAAAAAAAGAAACCCTAAATCGAATTGAGACAAACCAAATCGACAACCTAGAAGCAGAAAAAATAAATCGACGTAACCCAAAAACCCTAAATCGACTACCCATAAGAAACCCCTAAATCAACTACCCTAACGAAGAACCATAAATCGAAACCCAAATAGAACCCTAAATCGAAAACCCAGAAGGAACCCTAACTCGAATCGACTAAAGAGAAAACGATGAAGAAAGAAGCGATCCTTACCGCGATAGAGAGGTAGAGATGAGAGCTTGTCAGCGATGGAGAGAAAGAGACGAGGCGAGGAAGGAATCAACAGAGAGATTTGTGGATTTTCAGAGAAGTTTAGAGAGAGAGAGAGAGAGAGAGAGAGAGAGAGAGAGAGAGAGAGAGAGAGAGAGAGAGAGAGAGAGAGAGAGGAGAGAGAGAGAGGAGAGAGAGAGAGAGAGAGAGAGAGAGAGAGAGAGAGAGAGAGAGAGAGAGAGAGAGAGAGAGAGAAGGGGAATCATTAGAGAAATGACGAAAAAATGCTAAGGCAATGATGGTTTAGGTCATTTCTTCGCAGGCTTAATTGGGCCAATTTCAATTCGCGAATTGTTAAGGGGGAAGCCCAAATTTTTGGCGCGTTATGGAAATGGCTTAGCCACGGTTATGACTGTGGCTATCTGTGGTTATACTGAAAAATCAAACCGCGAAATAAAATTATACCAAATCAATTTCGCGGTTTAAGATATATTAAACCCACGAAATCGAAATTTAGGCGGTTTAGTTTGATTTTCGTATAGCCACGACACATTTTGTGTCAATCTGTAGCTATGCGAATAATTAGAATTTGTAATTAAATTGGTTAATTATTGTTAAATGCAAAATTTGTTAATTAATTATGGTTTAACTTTTAAATTTGGGTTTATAATTTGGGTTTGTAATTAATTTGGGTTTAGGGTATAAGTTTATGAATTATTTTTAGGTTTAGGTTTTAGGGTTTAGTTTTGGGGTTTAGGGTTTAGGGTATATATGTTGTATAAGATATTTTTATCGGTTAAGGTTTTTGGAATTGGGTTTGAAAAATTATAAATGAATATTATATGGATTTGAAATTTATATGGGTTTAGGGGATAGGTTTAGGGTTTAGATTTGGGTGCTAGGGTTTAAGGTATATATAGTGTATAAGATATGTTAATGGTTTAGGGTTTATGGATTTGGGTTTGGGTTTGAAAAAGTAAATAAAAACTTATATATGAATATTATTTGGGTTTGTAATTTATTTGATTTTAGGGTATAGGTTTATGGTTTATTTATGGGTTTTAAGGTTTAGGGTATAAAGTAGGTTTAGGGTTTTGGGTTTTATGGATTTTGATTTGAATAATTTGAAAACTTATATATGATTATTATTTGGGCTTGAAATTAATTTTGGTTTAGGGTATATGTTTAGTGTTTAGGGTTTATTTTTGGGTTTAAGGTTTAGGGTTTATATTAGGTTTAAGGTATATAGTAGGTTAGGGTTTTATGGC